>WODD01000198.1:170989-203933 GCA_019775935.1 Neoascochyta sp. HWLR27 | reverse complement strand
GCGGGGAGCAGGGGAGCAGGGGGAGTAGGGGCAGCAGGGGAGGGGGAGGGGTGTGGGTGGTGGGTGGTGATGGTGGGCGGTGATGGGCGGTGGTGGGTGCTGGTGCTGTTCGGACGGCAAGGCTTGTGATGAGCATGTGCGGGAGCGAGCGCCTGGACGGGCTGGGCTGGGGCTGGGGCTGGGATGATGGGCGTGGTGTTAGTGGTGGTGGTGGTGGTGGTGGTGGTAGGTGAGAGTGGAGCGGGTGGGTTCAGGTTGGCTGAGCGGGTGGATGGATGAGTGAAGCGGCGGCGTCATGTCATGGCATGGCATGGCAATGGGCAGTCAGTCTGAGTAGTCATCAGCCAGCCAGACGCCTCGACTCGACAATGGCGCCGGGGCCGAGGCGTGTAGCTGTCTAGCTGTCTAGCTGCAGCAACCGAGCAGCAATCTAGCAATTTGGGCGTTAGATTGCGCCCGTCTCACGCACACGCCCTGCTGCCGCCCGACAAGACACGACGCCGCCTTCTAGAAAGTGGGCATCCCTGCAAATCCGGGGTAGCACGCCGGGTTACGCCACGCCAGCTAATAACACATCTACATACGCACTATCCCATGCCCTGAAATGTGCCGGTGCCTGCGCCTCTGCCTGTCCGTCACTGTGACGGCCGTGCAGCAGTCCATCGTCGTCGTCGTCGTCCTGCACCCCCCGCCGCTTGGCCCACGCCCTCCGCCACGGACCCCCCAGCGGCCACCCAAGTCCCCCAACCCCAGCCTATACCATCCGTCTTATAAAAACGCTCTTCGTCACAGACAGTCCACCGAGTTATTCAAACATGCTATTCAAACGCCTTCGTCAAACACCGCATCCTCCCTATCTCCCTATCCTCATCCTCAGCCTCACCACCTCGGCACTTGCCTACCTAGAACAGCCCCCGTCCGCACGCCAGACGCACAAAGTCGTAGCACACATTCTGCCCCACCAGCTGCCGCAGCATCTCCACCGTCGTCCACGCAGACACGTCCGCCATCCCGTACGCCGTCCATCCCGCTGCCACGGCCACGCCGACCGGATCAGCCTTGCGAGGCCCACTCGCAAGATCCACAAACACCTTGCCTGCCGGCTTGCCTCCCGCCACCCCTGGCCCACTCTTCCTCGTCCTCGCCTTCGTCTCCGTGCCGCTGCCTGTGCCGCTGCCTGTTCCTGTTCCTGTGCTCGTGCTCGTGCTTATGTTCATCCTCGGGCTCGGGCTCGTGCTTGTGCTGCTGCTCCCCTCGCGACCCTCGACCCGGTAGTGCTTCAGCAGGGGCACCACCAGCATCGACTTGTCCGCTGGAAGTGCCGAGATGATCACAAACGGCTGCTTCAGCCGCTTGACGTCTTCGACGGACCGGACCGGCTCAACGTCCGCCGACAGGGGCCCGCTTGACTTGAACCCTATCGTGTAGATCGGCCCTATGCCCAGACTCTTGAGTGCAAAAATCGACGCCGACGCGTCCCCTTCGTTGTTGGCCAGCACCAGCGCTGCCGCTCCGCTGTACGCAGACGGCACAAAGTCGCGCGTCAACGTTGCTCGAATCCCCTTCCACTTGGCGTTGTCCCCTATAAAAGACGGACTATTATTTCCGCCCCGCACCAGCACCGTGTCTACCTGTCCAATCGCTCGTGCCGCCTTTGATAACAGTGGGAGATAGCCAACCGACGCCGCTAGCGGCGGGTGCATGTACGCTCCCCCAAAATTGGGACGCCGGAGTATGTGCTCAATCGAGGCCTTGGGCGCCCTCACCGCAAACGAGAATGAGTGCGGCAGGCTTAGCTCGTTGAAACACTTCTCGAAGAACATGGCCTGCGACGTCGATCGCACGCTGCCGATCCCGTAAATGTCTTGCTTCGGCATCTGGCCCATCGTGTGCAGCGCCGCGTTGATCTCCGCCGCGCTGAGCTGCCCAGGCGCCGCAATCATCGGCAGCAGCGGGTGTGTAATCGGTGTAAAAATCTTGTTCATGGTCCGCGACAGCTGGCCCGTGGGGCCCATGTTGAGACCGGAGAAGGGAGGGTGCGGATATTTGCTCTGGATCGTGGACCGGAAGTACTCGAGCTCATAGTTCTCCTGCATGGAGCTGACTAGCGCATACATCTTGACAATGTCTCCGTACACGGCGCCGCGCTCAAATAGGCGCTGCGTCTCGGGCGAGGTCCACTGAAACGTGCCCGAGAAGTCGTGAAAAGCCGAGATGATTTTGCTGTAGCCCTTGTTCTCAGCCAGCTTCCGCCTTATCTCCTCGGGCAGCCACAGCTCCACGTCAATGTACTCGCAGCCCCACTGGATAGCACGTGCCAGGTACCGGTAGAAGAGGGCCGGGTCGTCCATGGGGAACCGCCCGTTTTCCTTTGTGCAGCGCGTCGTGTAGATGATGGGCAGCTCGGTGCGTTGCCGCAGCGCCATCACCTGCTCGCCGACGTAGTGTAGGCTGGGCACCTTGCGGGCGCCGCCGCCGTCGGGCAGTGGCTCCTCGAGCAGATCGACGCGGATCTCAATGGCGTCTGCGCCGACGGACAGGATGTCGAGGTTGGGCAGGGCGGCGTGGACGTCGGCAAAGGTGGTCGAGATGAGCGTGGTGCGGGTCTTCTTGGTGAGGTCGCGGTGAGGGGCAATCTGGCCGAGGATGAGGGAGAGGAAGCGGGCGACATCACGGCGAAAGAAGGGCTTGCGCGTGTAGAGGTACTCGTAGTCGCAGCTGTCGGTCAGGGCGTCGTCGCGAGGGGCGCTGCCGTCGACGCAGTGCGTGTTGATGACGAGGCGCGAGCGGTCCCAGACGGCAAGGTGGGAGCCCACGAGGGCACTGCGCAGGGCGTAGACGGTCGAGGGAGGGCCTGCCCTTGCGTCGTCGAGCGAGGTGGCGGGCTCCCATTTCTGGCCCAGGACGTCGGCAAAGATGGCGGCAATGTCGTCCTCGCCGTCGTTGTGCAGGACCAGCAGGGCCGGGCGGGCGGCGGCGGTGGTGGGGAGGTGAAGGTGGTGCACATCGAGGGCCTCGGCCTTGACGTTGTTGGTGTCGTCGTGGGCGGGGCTTGTCTGGAGGTTCGTCTGGGGGTCCGTCTTGAGGTCCGTCTGGGGGTCCGTCTGGAGGTCCGTCTGGAGAGGGACCGTGGCCACGCTCTCCGACTGCACCATGGTCGCCATGAGCTTAGCCGTACGTGTTGAAGCCGTTGATGCGGTGCTGGATTTCGGCGAGGATGCGGCGGGCAGAAAACAACGGGCGGAATGCACAGACTGCAGCGGCCACCTCTACCATCGCTCCGTGTCGTCGAGGGCGTGTGGGTGGGGCGGCGGCGGCGTATGGAAGAATCCAGGACCAGGACGCAGCGTGCAAGGCGGCGGGCGGCGGGTGGGATGCAATAGGTAATGGGTAATACAACACAGCGCAGGCACGCACAGGGTGAAGTTGGATGGATCGCCGTGCGTCTGGGGGACTGGGGCAGTGGGGGACGGCGAGTGGAGCTGGATCGAGAGAGGCCATGGCCTATGACCATCGACGGCTGGACGGTGAATGCGCCGCTGCCGTTGCAGCGCGCACTAGCAGCCGTCGCTCTTGCCCACGCCGGCCCTGGCGCCGTCATTTATCCGCCGCCGCCCATTTTCGCACCAATCGCACGTCCCCCGCCTTTGCCCCGGATTCGGCGGCAATTGGTGGAGAATGCGCCCACCCAGCCTCACCCTCACCATCGCGACAATTGCTCGTCGTGGACACTCGACGGCTGTGTCCTTCGGCATTGAGTCTGCTTCTGCTGAGCTGCCCAGCTCCTCCATCGGCCCTTCTCCCACCTCTCGTCTATGTGCATCCTGGACCACCACCGCCGTCATCGCCACCCGCCTCTTCAGCCGCCGTCCTCAAATAACCACCATGCACCGCACCCCTCGAAAAACACTCGCCCTCATCTCTCCATGAATTCCCTATCGTCGTCGCCATTTACCCGGCCTCAGGCTCATTAAACAACCAAGGAAGCCCAGACAATGACGCCATCCATCTCGATAAGCCAGACGTATAGGCCACTCATCAGCAGCCAGCAGCGAGGCCCTGCAGCGACACCATCACCTCACCACGCGCCCCCGCCGTCGTGACATGTAAAAATACATGCTGCCATGGCCTGACGCTCAACACGACAGACAGTACAGGTGCAGGTGCAGGTGCAGGCGCATCTCGCTGCCGTATCCTCGAGTTACGGTACAGGCAATATAATCGACGCAGCCGCGTACGCACCGTTACATCGCTCACGCTCTTATCTCGTCCTCAACCTCCAGGCTAAAACAGCGCAATGCCGAATTTCTCATCAGCCACCGGCATTGCTGTCTAAAGTGACACAACCTCGCCGGCTCCAACTCTGCTTCCGCATTCGAACCTTGCTTCTCCAATCCTCCGGCTTTTCTAGCAACAAGGTCTCGAGCGTGTCGTATGCCAGTAGACATCATTTGAAGCCAATCTCCAGCGAAGCTTGCTGCAATCAGGCTGTCAGAACAGCCGGCGCTCTTGATTACCTACATAACCCCTCAGCTACCGCACAGCTCAAATCCAACCGATATCCTATAGCACCTTACCCACGCTGTGCAGTTGTCTGAGATATTTTGGTTTTTCTCGAGGAGAGGCACCAGCTCCCGCAGCTGAACAAGAGCAGAGTCCAGAGTAGAACCAGTCGATCTGTTTTCATCTTCATCGGGCTGCCATCGGTGAGCCTCAAGCAGCATCAAGAAGCGGATGTTGGAACATAGGTTTGTGAGATGCTCGATTTGGCCTAGATCGCCTGCCTTTTGTCTCGTTTGGGCTCTCGAGACCTTCGTGCCATGTCGCCCAATATCAGCAGCGATTGCCTGCCAATACCAAATCCACGGGCATTCCACAATCAACATGATCGGCTGATGAATGTTACTGAATCCCGAATGCAACGACCCAAATCTGTCTAGGTGCTACGATCGTCATCCAAAGTAGGAAGAATGCCCCCACAGAGGGATGCGGCTCAGTCCCAGTCGTCTCTCAACATGCAACATCCTTTGCTGGCATCTGCCGCCATAACAGCCTGCACCAATCAAATCAGATACTCAACCATGTCTATAACTATGCTGTTTAGTCAACTGGTGATCCTACTATCTCCGCCAAGTAGCTCGAAGAGTTTTCGCTCTTGGTGTATCATACGAGACCCCCAACGACCGCTCAGCCCCTGCATCTCAGCACATCTCTCGCCTGCCCTCCCGACCGCCCACCATGGGAGACATGTCATCTCCTCTCCCTTATGCAGTCAATCCGCAGCCTTTTGCTGGCAAGGTCATCGCAATCACTGGGGTTAGCCGAGGCTTGGGCCTGGCCCTCAGCAAATACCTGCTCGTCCGCGGCGCCACCGTCTCAATGTGTGCGACATCATCCGAGAATCTGTCCAAAGCCAGCGAAGAGATAAACAACGAGATTCCAGATGCAAAGGGTCGATTCTGGACGTGTCCTGCGGACATCAGCAACCTCGATTCAGTGGGTTCATGGATGGAACAGACAGTAGCCAAGTTTGGGAAACCAGACGGCTGCGCAAATGTTGCTGGTTCGCCGTAATATTCCATGTTACTGCAAAGCCGTTCTTGCTAATGTGCGTACGCAGCCGTCGAGCAACGCGAGATTTACCCCATCACCGACCTCGATGCTGAGTACTTTGCGAAGATCATCAATGTAAACGTTGTCGGCACGTTCAATTGTCTACAGGAAGAGATGAAGGTGATCAAAGACGGCGGCTCGATTGTGAACGTTGGGAGCGTCATGAGTCAATGCGGAGCTCCAGGCGTAGCAGCTTATGTCACTGCAAAACATGCTCTTGCCGGGCTGACAAAAGTGGCCGCATTTGAGGGTGCGCCAAAGAGAGTGAGAGTAAATGAGTTATCCCCGTATGGAGACCTGATTATTGACGCGTGCTCAAAAGATGACCAACCACAGCGGATGATTCAACACTGATATGATGTCGAAGCCGTTCAACTCGCCGGCAGGCCAGTTCTACCTAAACAAAGACAACATCAATTGTATTTTGAAGGGCGAGCTTCCCGAGGCGTGGGAGATTGCGGCGTCAGTTGCGTTCTTGCTCCGTGACGAGAGTGTGCCCGTCACCAAAGCTTCGTGGTCTGTTGATGGTGGTTGGGTCGAGGGTTCGGTTGGCTGATAATACAATACTTGACCTACCTGATATAAACTACACTCAAAGAGTATCAGATGCGTTTAGGGAGCCTCGGCTTGGATAGTACATACTCTGAGTATGTGATGTGGAGCTTGATGCTGGAGTCGATGATAGATTACCCTTTATCGTCAAGGTTAGCCTCGATGACCCAACACTTGCTGCGGATCTACAGAAAATACATAGGATTTTCCATCGAATCTCCTTGTATTGCCTCCTGTTCACAATAATAACATACTAACACACTTACAGCCAGCTTGTGGACTTATTGCATAGATAAAGATGCTCTGAAGGGTGATCATATTTTTGATCATATTTTTGAGTAACTTCCTTATGTCAGTTAATGTTTACAGCCGTACAGTGTGCATAAAATGGAGCTAGTTGGACATGTGAAGAAGAAATCTTTTATGAACAGTCTACGGTATCGTTAACCGACTAAAGGGTATTATAATATATGCTTAAGAGGATCTTCGTATTGCAGACGCGAGACTGAGTACCGATCTGCACTATAAGCAAAGCATGTTGTATACCATGGAGATAAGCCCCATGAATATAACCCTTCTTGATCCAGCTTTCTACTATGATCTGCGCCCCTTGCTTAACGCATACTGCGGGTCACTGGTATCGTAAGATAGCCGAAGAAAGCCTGACCGGGATCCCAATAGCTTCTTTGGACTTCATAAGTGCTCTAATTGCTACCTTTGATTCGAAAATGACTCCCATGTGTTCGTAGCATCTCGAATATACACGAGATGCGATGTTATGACGTCGTGTCTAAACCCGACCACTGTCTGCGGCTAAATGCGTAGCCACCAACAAAATCCTCCCTTTGTATTATGACTCGCAAGCATACTACATAGAAATTAAACAGACAGGCAGTCCCTCTGGCAGTGGAGCCCGCGGAATTGGGAAGCATTGCGGTTTCAAGTCTGCTTGATCGGGAAGGCGAGGGAACCAAGTTAAACAAAGGCAGAACCAAACCCGATGCACGCCAACTACACGGCCCAGCAGTTTGCGCACGCCCGTGATCACAAGTGTCCGCATAAACGGTCGCATGAAATCCAGGTGCCGAGGCGTCCACTGCTGACCCGCGCTGCTGGGAACCACTTGGTCGGCTCATTGGCCAAGTCCATGCGCAATTACGCTCTGACACGAATCCTTCCTATTCCTCCACCAACTACTTAACATTCACTAACACGGGTGCCTTTTTCGAGAAACTTTAGTTCTTTTTTTCCCGCTCGTACCAGCCTTGTGCGCCATGGAGTCGTCGACTGGTGTTCCTCATATCGCTGCCAGCCAACAAGATGAGGGTGCGAATAGCAGCTCTGATCTCTCGCTCGAGATAGACGTAAGTGTGCAGTTCGACCGTCAACAACCGGTACAATGTATGAGCTGATGTGGGGCGTGAATAGAGCGATCGGGACTCGGCCTATAGTGCGAGTCAATCTCTGTATGCTATCAATCAAGATCCGTCCCTCAGAGATTCGACAGCTAAACCTGGGGAAGATATACAACGTCGGCAACATCCTCCGTGTACAACTTCCGCTATGAAAACGGTCGAAGGTACCACGCTTACGCCGAGGGCCAATACCTAGTTCCCAACGATGAGGCACGTAACCTCTCTCTCTCTCTCTCTCTCTCTCTCTCTCTCTCTCTCTCAAAAAGACAACCCCCTGACCCCATCCCCAGCTCGAAGCAGACCGTCTAGACCTCCAACACCAAGCCTTCCGCCTCTCTCTCGACGGCAAACTCTTCCGCGCGCCCCTCCCCTCCACCATCCACTCGGTCCTCGACGTCGGCTGCGGCACCGGCATCTGGGCGATAGAATTCGCAGACCAGCACCCATCGACGAGCGTCCTCGGCACAGACCTAAGCCCCATCCAGCCCGAATCCGTGCCTCCAAACGTCGAATTCCTCATCGATGACTGCGAGAAAGACTGGCTCTTCCGCAGCCCCTTCGACTACATCCACACGCGCGCCATGGTCGCAGCCGTCAAAGACTGGCCGCGCTTCTTCGCCCAGGCCTACGCCAACCTCAGCCCCGGCGGCTACCTCGAGTGCCAGGAGATCTCGTTCCCCATCCGCTGCATGGACGCAGGCGTCACGGCCGCGACGTCCCCGCTCGTGCGCTGGTCCGAGCTGTTTATTGAAGCGGCGCGCAAGACGGGGCTCGATGCCGCGAGTCCGCGGGGCTTCGCGCCGATGCTGCGTGAGGCGGGGTTCGTAGGTGTGAATGTCAAGACATTCAAGTGGCCGCTCGGGATGTGGGCCAAGGGCGCAAAGTTCAAGTTTCTCGGGCGCTTCGTGTACGAGGACCTCATGGATTGGCTGCCGTCTAGTTCGCTGGGGCTTTTCACCAAGATTCTGCAGTGGTCGCGCGAGGAGGTCGAGGTATTTTTGGCTGAGTGCAGACAGGAGGCCAAGAGGAAGGATCGCCATTATTATGCTGAGTGGTATGTTTTGCGTCACCTACCTGCCTATCTATCTACCTGAACCCCCCCTTTCTTCCAGACCCCACAGCAACTAACCCCTCGGCGCAGCTACTTCTGGTACGCGCGCCGGCCCACCGACGCCAGCAGCAACGAACGCAGCAGCGACCCCATCCAAGACGAAGAGATCCTCGAGCCAGACGAGGAGCCGGAAGACCACAACCACCCCTCAGCCACACAACCTGCTAACCACACATCAATCGATCCGGAAGGGCCCGCAGTTGCACCGAGTACAGACGGCCGGAATTCGTCGGCGGAGAAAGAAGATGCAGGTGGTCTTTCGACTAAGGCGGAAGCGAGTGAAGTACCGAGTAGCTCAGATGTGACGCGGGTTTTGATCGATCGGCCTGCTTCTAGTGCTACAAAGTCGGGGAAGGATAATGCTCCAGGCCAAAGTTTAGAAAAACCTGGTCCCGTGAGTAAGAGCTCTGAACTGTAGATAGTTTCGAATTAGTTATCATAACGCGGTCTCAACATAATTACTTTGATAGAGAGCAAAACAGTAAAAGCACGAGATTTTGTCAAAAACACTGTTGTATTGACCTCTCCTCGGATTTGCGGTATCTTTCCGTGTGAAACAGTGCACAAAACAAACATGTTAATACGACCTGGCGTCTAAGTCACATATTTGAACAAAAGGAATTGTACTTGGTAAAACTTCCGTTTGAACTCTAGACTATAGACTATGCTCGATATATGATGCTTCTCGATAGGTCTGTTCGTCAAAAAGAGAACTACACTAACTGCTAGCGTCGTTTGTTTACAATGTTCTCGTGTCGATCGTATTGCGGCGACTCTGTGTCCGGGTGAAAGATAGAACCTTATCATGCTCGGTGATCTCTTGCTCTTTGAACTTCAGCATGAGATCCATCGTGCTGCGTCTCACGCTGAAGATGCTCCTCTCCTCGAAAGTCACGTTCTTCTCTCCTGGAGCGATGAATTTGGGCAACACACTCCTTTGACTTATGGCGCTGGTACCACTCACGTTACTGGCATTGCGGGTGTGCTTCACCGGTGAAGCTGGCAATGTGCGCGAGCGCGTCGACGAGGGCCTTCTCGGGTGCGAGAGATCAGAGATGACGTTCCGCATTCCAACACCCAAGTCTGCTTCGGAATTGAGGCGAGATATTGCGGGCATACATGTCCCGTAGAAGGCCGACCAAGCACGTGCACGATCCGGACCGTTCTCAATGTCGGCGGCGCCGTCCAGGAAAACTTGTTCGCTGAGATTTGGAATGTCCGAGTACCGACGCGGCCGAAGGGTAGATGAAGAGTCTTCAGTTTCGAGTTTTGACGTTTCTTTCGCTCCGATCTCGTCTCCTTGAGAAGATTGCTCCTCACGACTATCTTCTTGGGAAGTTCTGCCTGCCCAGACTTCGGGCAGCAGCTCGAGTTCAGGAAACTCGAGCACACCACCTGTTGTGATAGAGCTACGGTGGTTTCTGCCGTGTCGTCTGAAGTCGGTAGACTGGCTTTTGAAGATCCTCGAGTAATTCTTCAAAAATGTTTTTCCAAAAGTCATCGAAGTGCTTTTGACCATTCGCCCGCTGCCGACTTTCTTCTTTCTTTTCTTCTGGCCTGGCAGCAGAGGCAGTGATGGTAAACGCTCTACCGGATCTAGTTCTTCGTCGTTTGCATTTGTTTCCTGTATTGGAGCGACCCGAACGGCTGCCTCGAGCGCAAAGTCCCGGCTTTCGACCTGATCTGACTTGCCCGCAGAAGCGCAACGCTCCGACCGAGTATGAGAGGGAAATTTGCCCCAAGCACCGACAACATCGACACTATCGCCTTGTGTGTTGAAAATGATGGATAGGTCTGGGTCCGAGCTCTCGTCTTCTTGACTGGTAATGGCACTGCGTCGAGTAACAATTGCTGGACTGAGCGAACGCTCACGCATATTTGAAGCCTCGACATCTAGAACCATAGTAGACGGGCGTCTAGATATGCCGTTTGCACTCACTCGAGTATTAGTTCCTGCATCGTTGCTACGGAGAAAGGGAGAGACGCTTCCGCTGCGTGCACGGAAGGGGCTGGCGCGAACAGCAAGTTGTTGATTTTGGGGAAGGAACAACAATGCCTTCTCCTTTTGATGAGCTTCCAAGGCTTTATTCCATACATTGTCTGGTCCTTTGACTTGATCCGTCTTCTTGGTACGTTTCAAAGCATCGTGTTCTGTATTGAGGCTCATCAAAGAACGGGATTGACGGCGTTCTCGAGCAACAGGTAAAGGTAGGGCGTCGAACGATCCATCGCCGCTTCTGATGGAAGGAATCGAGTTGAGACTGCTGTCACTCTGACTGTGTATGCTGAGGCGTTTTGGGGTTAAAAGTTTCCAAAGCGAAGCTGTTGGTGTTGTCTTTTTCTGGAGAGATGGCTGGCCAAACTCCTCCCGGAACTTGGACTTTTTTGTGTCCGCGGTACTGTTCTTGCGCGCTAATCTGACCTCGGGTATGACTGGGTCGCTTGCTGGAAGCTTGTCGTTTGCACTCACCGTGATCGCACGTCCGTGTCTATACAGTGGTCGCGGAGTCTCTTCGTCATCGGTTGGGAATGAACTGGATCGCCGATGTTCCGGTAACTGAGGGGATGAGTTCTTCAAGCCAACATATCCGGTAGCGTTTGGACTCAGATTCGCCATCGATCCTCTTAGGCTGTCTGGCGGGCTATGAGGTCTACTCGAGTAGATAGAGGAGGCTACATCACCTGGTGAGTTAAGGTCTGGGTATACAACTCTGCCCCATCTGCTGGGCATTCGGGTACTGGCAAAGCCGGAGCTTGAGGCCTTCCGTTCACATCGAATAAGCTGAGTGTCGATGTGGGAGATTTGGCTCTGGTCTGAAGTGGCACGTTGTCGGAATTGAAGTGACGGACTCGAAGGCTCCGATCTCTCGCCAAGCTGGTCCCAAGAAAGAAGTGAGCCCGAGCGCAGATGATGGGAAATGCGCATGCTGTGGAGGTGAATTGATTGGCGCGAATCTTCGTCTTCATCTTTGTTGTCTATTCCGAATTCGTGAGAGTCCTTAGTATCCGTGCTAGGCTGTGTGTTCTCATGAGCACCTCGAATGGATTCAGGTGGTTGATCACTGGCGGCTGGTGCTGGTAGTTGTTCGTCAATTTCTGGATCTCGACGAGATTGTTCTGAAACATTGCCTTCTGCCGTCTGAGACAGAAACGCTGTATCGGATTCAGTGGGCTGATTTAGGCGGGGATCACTTGCCAAGTTCCGTTCGATGTGTAACACGGTTTCTGATGTTCTCATATCGGGAGAACGTGGCGGAACAGGGAACTGAGGAAGCTGAAGGCTTTCTTCCAATATTTCAGCCCAGGATCTGCCGTCTTTGTTGTAACTGGCCAGACTAGGTAGCCTCAGTGGTGACAGCGGAGAAACTTTTGGCAAGCCCATTGACGTAGCAGATTGCGAGCGCCTGAGACTATGGTCTTTCTCGTTGGGAAATTCTGCCCGCAGGTTGGGCGTGCTGAATATATGACTGACACGAGTTGAAAACGATATAACTCTAGGCTTGCGAATGTCGTAAGGTTGTACTCTGGCGTTCGATTTCGCGTCGCACTCAGCTCTGGTGGACGACGCTGGGGTTGGTTTGCTGCGACTGTTAGCAGTTGAACTGAATCATAACGAAATATATCTCACCTGCCCGTGGATACCGACCAATTGATGCTATGAACGCTCCGTCGCTTCCCCGATGCCTTTTTTCCCACGTTTCTGGCGACGTCATCTAGCACCTCGGCATCAGCATCGTATCCTCCTTCTTCCGGCCCCCTGTCGCTCAAAAGATCTTTCCGAAGGTCCTGCTTTGTGATCCTGAGCTGACCATCGGCTTGGCCTTTGGGTTGCCGGACCACAGTGTTCTGATCATCGACGTCAACATCTTGCACGACTCGAGCGTCCTGCAGCTTGCTCGAGTCCTTCTTGACGGGCTCCTTCGAGAATTTCCGCTTGATTATCGACCGCATGCTCGTCATCTTGTGCAGGTTGTGAAGACTGTAAATCGATGTGCGGCTGAAGCGAGGACGAGGCTTTCGGGCTGGCGAAGCCTGGTCCAAACCATGCTCTCGTACGCCCTCGAAAATGTGTTGCAACTCGATCAGCTCATCTGTTCGGGCACTTGTGAAACGCGAGTTCGGCGACCTGGGTTGGTTTGGAAGTAGAGGTAGATTGGCGGCCGCTGTGTTGCGGATGCGAGCATTGGGCAGCTCGGGCGAGTCTGGTCGGCCCTGCTGATCGGCTGTACAGCACAGATTTGCTGCCATCGTTGGGGGTCTGTGGTGAGTGGATGCTGTCGTGCAGAGCTGAATTCGCTGTCTGTTTGTGGTGAGGCTTGAGCCACGTGCAGCGGCTACCCCAGCTTCGAGGTAGGGCAAGTGAGCGTCGCGGCGAGGTTAGGAGCGGATATGCATAATCACCAAAAGACGTATCGTAAGAGAACAAGTTATGAGGGAATCATTTCTGCACTATGGAGTAGAGCCGTGAAGTCACAGACGACTGGACGTGGCTGCCATGAACCTCAAGTGCGATGGAAGGTGTCTCCTGCCACGGAGAACCAGCGTGAGCTACAACTTCCGCAATGAGCTGAGAAGCCCACGAGTCGTCAATAGAGGCAGCAACTCGCAGCGACTGACTGATCGCTCGCTCGAAGCGAGCTCTACTTCATGGCTCCAATAATTCAACTCATCATCAACTCATCATCTTCTTGCCACTCGCATCCTCACTATAAAGCGCCTGGTCTTTGATCCAAGCAGTAACACCTTCAGTGCAAAGCTTACCTACCTCACTCCAATCTTCCTCGTTTGCAGCGCGTCGTACTCTAGTCGAGCTTATACCGACCCCCTCTTCGGCTTGTGCCATGTTAATGTTCTTACCCCAGTGCCGTTTGAACCCCTCTCCTTCCCGCTCACCATTCGTCAAGTCTTGTACATATCTCTTCTGCTCCTCAATAGTACCAAACTCGCTCGAAGACGCGTCACTCGAATCGGCTGGTCGCTGGGTGACGCACATCTTGTGGCCCGCGTCGAAGAACGGCTTCAACGCTAACAGAGGGGGGTCGTGCTCAGGGTAGTACTCGGGGTTGCAGAAGCGGATGAGGGTGTCGTAGCCGACGAGGTGAACATGGACCGGGTTGGAGGGGTAGAAAGGAGGTGTCGTCTCCTTTATGGCTATCGACTTGTCTGAGTAGTATGGTTCTTTGGTGAGACCAACATCTATAGAAATGCCTGCGGCTGCGCTCTTGAGGGTCTGCGAAATGTCCTCGGCAAAAGCGGCCATCAACGCGATTCTCTGCGCGAAGCTTGCAGGGCTGGGTGCCTTGTCGGCATTGTGCGTGCTGAATAGTAGAAGCAACCTATATGGCTTTTCGTCGGACGTCTGTGACTGCTTTAGTGCAGTCGTTGCAAGGCTAAGATGCGCCTTTTGCGGTGGGTTGAAGGATGAATCGAGAATGTAGAGCGTTCTCGGCCGTGTGCTGGTGGGGTTGACAGTGTGCACGACACGAAACTTGGCGGGAGATGAGGTGAATGAGTGGAGCGCGCTTTCGAACTCTGGGAGCAGCGATCGCAACGAAGCTACTCGTGATGCCATGTTGTCCATTGTGTATGAAGCGAGCAAGCTTGACAGTGTGTGGTGGTTGGTGACACCAAAGTCCGCGAAGACGTCAGTGTGCACGGGCCAAACCCCTCCACATTCACTGACACATGGAGATGCGGTATCTGTCGACCTCGTCTAGTCCAAATCGAATCCATCGTTCTGGGAGAGTAAATGGGAAACATTTGATATCGTAAGTCAGAATCCCCTATGGGAAGGTCGATGTCGAGTCTTCATGTCGAATGTCTATGTACAGAAAAAATGGCTAGACTAGGTACAAGGGAGCATCCTACTCGATACTGGTGCGGTCAGAAGTAGCCTGTACCCTCATGCCAGGAATATAATCATCGCCCAAAGAAAAGGTATCATAAGTCCACATACAGCTATGATCATTCTCCAAGACGGTTCATGCGCCACGTTCGCGCCTCTCGATCTCTGCGACTCGACCCTGTGCCTCCATCTAGCGAACCACCATTCTTTCCTGCCATACCAGCTTTCAATCAAATCCCTCTCCCAATCTTCGTCAGAACTGGAATCCTCGTCCCCTCGGTCCTTGGGGTATTCGCGGAAATCGCTGCAATCTGTACAGCTGGCATGTACCTCCCAGCCTGGTCGGACACGAGCCTCCCAGTCGCCGCCGGTGACTTCCATGCTCTCGACAACGTCCCAGAGATAGTCGATCCAGATGCCGTCAGACTCCATGTCCAGCAGGAGTGCCTTGACCCTGTGCCACTGTGCAAACGTCGCGTAGTCGAGGAGCTTCGTATGGGTGTGGTCTTCAAAGGCTAGAACCAGGCATATGGGATCAAGGGACCGGTAGAACTCGTTCTCTCCCAGAAACCCGTTTTTGTTGGTACGGGCGAGCGAGTACAGCGAAATGTCAGGCTCGGTTCGTGTCTGCGAAGAGCTGCTGTCGTCCAACTTGGTGTCCGGCGTTTGCGGCTTTGTCCACGGCCACGCCCAAAGGACGCCGCCAACGACACGATACCACGCGCTGACGACAGGCCTAGCCGGTGTTATCAAACGCGTTGTAGAGCCCCGTTCGCCGATGTATTCCGTAAAACCGCCCTTCGTATCGACACTGCTGGCGTAGTTGTCCTCGACGACGACACCCCGACTGCTGGCATCCAGGTCCCACCCTCTGTCGATAGATCTAGCGATCATCCCTGTGCTGGAAGAGAAGCTGCGCCTATCCACCAGTGGCCACTCACGGCGACGCAGCGACAACGGAGCGAAAACATAGTAGCGTATGTTCGCACCCGCTTGTCTGCGCCGAGAGGGTAAATAAAGGCGGCTGCATACTCTGCACTGACGCAACGCTATGTCGTAGTTGCGGCACTAACTATCCCACAGAAACCGACAGGGCAGAGACAAGAGGTCACAAGAGCCCTGGCTAGATTGACGTGTTGTACCCGGCAGATGTGGCCAACGGATGTCACCCGAGCCCCTTTCGTGGGAGATCCATTCCGAGCCACAGATATGTGCTCGTGTTTGCGTCTTGCTCGAGCATATGCTGCCGCCGAAGGGAGTACCAGTTTTTTGTCCCGTCCGTTGTTGGGCCAGGTGCGCAAATCTTGCTCGCGGTCCTCGGCCACTTGTCTGCAGACTGCAGCAGTGTGCAATGTACATGTTGCCCGAGAACCTTGCAATGGAGACCCTGACGCCCAATAGCTACATGGGAATGCTGACGGATGGGAGCTTGACTGGTGTCTCCGGTTCGACTTGTAGTGACCGAGCGAATTGGTTATCGAGACGGGACGGGACGGGGCTCTACGGAATGCGCGATCGAGATCACATGTCAATGCAGTGTGCGATCAAAGGGGGTTTGCTTGGTGTAATCTCGTGTATCCAGCTATCCAACCAAGGTATCTATACAACAGTAAGATTGTCGTAGATATGCCCCGAACGAGACATGATCTCGAAACGCCAACCCAACTCCATACGCTAAATTATCAATATAATGTCAAACGACTGTGCAAGTGACTTCCCGAACCCAGCGAAACGTCATAACCGAGAAATAACCGCATATGTGCGCTTCCCAAATCCCATTGCCGTTACTCATCAATCTTTGACTTCCCATCCATGACGCCTAGGGTATGTGTTGCACTGTTCTTCATGCTCTGTCTGCTCAAAGATGAGGCGCTAGGCTTCGTTCTAATCTTCAAGCTTCTAATGCTCGCACTCGGGCTGGGCACCGGACTCGCCCGTGGTGTAATCTTCGGACTTGATGCTTGACTTGCACCAGACATTCGCTCGAACCTGCTGGCGAGGTCCTTGACCTTGCTTGGTGAGCTGACCGTACTTCTTGTGGGCAGCTCGTCACCCTCTTTTGCGTTGTCTTGAGGTAGCGAGAGTATACTGGAACGATCGGGGTCTGCGTTCACCACACGGAGCTTGGATTTGGGGACCGTGAACATGACCTGTACCACACGGCGTTCCACAGCAGCTTCGACGTCCCAGTCTCCCTCGTCCGCAGGTGTGCCGGGCCGATTATTTGAGTCAGGGAATCCCAGCTCGCTTGCTTTGATTGGAGTGCGTGGTGTGGGAAGTTCGTCATTGTCGGTAAGGTTGACGAGAAGCTTTCCGCGTTCCCGCCACTCCTGGCGTCTTCGTTCTTTCTCTGCAAGCATAATATCTTCTGGCGTACCCCAGTCATCTCCGCTTGTGCGCGCCCATGTGGATTCGAGCTCGTCTTCCCAGTCTTGCTTTCCACGTCTGCTCTTCCAGAAGCTTGCATCTGAAGCTGCACGCCTGGGTGGCAATGATGCTGGGAGGGATTTTCTGTGATCGTCTGTGGAAGGCTCAGGGGAAAAGACGGGACTGTCTGTGTATGGTTCGTGATACGACAGTGTGGCTGTGTGAGGTCGCGTACGGTCGGCGCCCGATATTGATCTCCGCAGAACTCTCCGAACACTGCCTAGCCAGCTCTTTCTCACGTCTCGAGAATCCGTATGTGCTAGATCCAGAGCGTATGACGTGGCCGGTGTGGCTGTAGCTGCGCGGCTACTGCTCGCCTCAGTATCATCATGAAGGATGGAACTTTTTGCAGTTGAAGAAGTCCCTGGTCTCGCTCGGTCCGGATTGCCTCCAAGAAGCACCTCGCCTTCCGCTTGAAGGTGTGCAAAAGTGGAGTGCGCACTTCTGAATGATTCGACATCCGCACGGCCGTTGCTGAGGGTACTCGTGAAGGATTGTGTTCGTGCTCGCCCTGGGGTTTGGCGCCCACTTTCACTGTATCTGCGCGGTCGGTCATGTACAGGGCTGGAGTCTGGTGTCCGGAAAGGATTGGGCTGTAAAATGGGGATCGCACCAGCGTGTAGCGAAGTGGTCCCTCCCATACTTCCATGCGAAGATTCGTAGGATAGATTTGAGCATGCGCTTTTCTCACTCAGATTTGAGCCTGTTCGGTCTTCTGTCGTCTGTTTCTCCGTTGATTTGTCTGGTGATTTTCTGCCTGTAGGGGTGTTATTCGACCGATGTGTCGCTGCCGCCGCCATTTCTAATGGCCAGTCCGGTTTGGAATGGACCAATCGACTAGACTCTCCAACATCTCCATGTGTTGGTGAGGAAGAAGCGGAACGAATAAGGTGCCTTTTTTCGCTTCCATAATAATGAGTATCCACAAAGGGATCTGGGGCAGGTGCAGTGTGAGTAATAGAGTTCCCATACTCATGCATCTCGGGGTAACCGTTCAACAAAATGTTATCCGCTGCTCTATCCTCGTCTTCCTCTTCTAGCTCATCAATGGGATGAATCGGACCCGGACCACGGTTTGTGACCATTGAATATCCTGTTCTTGAATTGACACCACGGCGCAATCCTCTGGTTGGGCTCGGGATTTCTAGCAACAGTCCAGTACGTTCGACGTCGTGCCCGCTCGAGCTTTTCCAACCTTGGCCACCCTGATTCCCAGCTGCAAAATAATAAGCACTATTCTGTCCATTGAGATGCTCCGCAGTATCTGCTTGGCGTCCTCGGCCATCGAACTCTGAAGGGTAATCGTCGATGTTGTATCTGTGAGCTGCCATGGACAAGTCCAGGAGCTGCTTCTCTCGGATGTCGCGTTGGTTTTTGAGGCGTCTCGTGTACCACAAATAGAATGCAAATAAGCTGCAAACCAGGCCCATACCAATACCAATACCAAGGCCTGCTTTCTGACCTAGACTGGATAGCGGTGTTGTATGATCGGGGGCTGAGCCTGAAGTTTCGGGAGGAGTGTAGTCGGTCGTCCATGTGTTTGAGGTGATGTTGAGAAAGTAGGTCTGGCTGCTGAGCGTCGGTGAGTCCCTCCTTCTTCGCGCACTGGATCCTTGGATGGAATAACCGCCTGTAATCATCATGACTCCACCAGGTAACATTGCAGCCCCGTGGCCGTAGAGACCTGAGTCAGCAGCAATGCCAGCCCCTGATGGTGACGTCGGGACGGTCCACTTCCAGTCACCTGTTCCGCCGTAGCCGTCTGCTATGTTTAGAATGGCCAGTTGTGGCTCTGCCGGAGTGTCGATATCGCCAACCCAACCACCATAGACGATTATCTTTTGTCCGTCTGGTGTCAGTACCGCAGTATGTCCGGAGCGAGGGTCGACGCTAGGTGCGTCTCGAATGGCCAAATCGGTTTGGGAAGTCTCGGGTTGTTCAACTCCAATAAACGTCCAGCTCTCCTCTGGTAGCGAAAATAAGGCGATCTGGGACGTGTTGATGAAGGCAGAGCTGGTGTGTCCTCCAATCAAGAGGAAGTTGCGTTGTTGGGTTCGCGACCCATCACTACGATCCGCAAAGGTAGGCATCAGGCCCGTCATGGTGAATCCAGCTTCTGGTACAGGTGGGCCGCGACTGGTGGAGATGTCCAATTGGTACGTGACAGACTCGTCTGTCTTACTGGAGGGGTCCAAGGTAACCATCAAATTGGAGTAATTGGCGGCCATTTGCCAGTCGTTGAAGTCGTTGGAGTCGTCGGTGGCTAGTGGGCACATGCCACCGAAGAAGTACACGCTGGTACTCATATCGTCCCCCCCGATGATGCTCGAGAAGGATATCCCATTGTTAAGGTAGTTGGCGCCCATGGATGCGACGTGGCTGCTTTCTCTGACCGAGACATGTTCTTGCAGCCAGCTGCCACCTCTTTTGGTGTCGGACGGATCTGGAGAGAAACGCCATACCTGACCTCCGCTTGCGCCCTGCGAACAGTTGCCAGCGTAGACAGTCAGGTCACCTTGGTCGTCAATGACGGGCGTAAATGGGAGGGGGTGATGATCGTCGAGAAAGGGTAGCGTGGTGTACAGGGTGGTGATGTGCGGCTTGGCGGCATCGATGTGGGTCGAGACGTCGATGGAGCTGAGGCGGGCCTGCGTCGAGGGCGAGGACGAGGGCTGGAGAACGTAGAGGTGTGTGCCGTTTTGAAGGATTCGCGTAGGGTTGTAGGGCATCTGGGCCGATGCGATAGACACTAGGAGCGGGAGTTGCAGAAGGGCAAGCCAGAGCGACCGACGCGCTGGAGGCGCAATAATCGTCGAGCGCATGGCTGGGTAGGGCGGCATTCACCTCGACAGGGACCTTGGGCGCCCCATGAACGGCGTGGGAGTTTTGCAGAACAGCGGCGGAGAGTAGCTGGCAAGAATCGACAATGCGCACACGGTAGACGGTCGTCGCAGATGGAGGATGGAGGGTCTGCTCAGATCTGTCGTTCATGCAGTGGCCCGCAAAAAGGTGGCTGGACAATACCCGCAGCCATCAACAGAGGCCCAGGCATCGTCCCCGCTCACCAGCCCGCCTGATTGCGCGCAACGCTACATTACCGCCGGCTTCCGTCCAACGTCGACGGCACACCCAATCACTGCAGCTTGCTCGTGTCGGAGCGGGCGCTCCTGGAATGCGACGTGTGCGACGTCTAGCCCGAACCGCAGAAGCGACTCAGCCTGGGCGGGGGACATGCCTGAGCGTAAACAGCGTCGCTCTGGGTAACCGTCTGTGGCTTACGCCGAGCGGCCCTGTGAGCGGCGGCGACCGGCCAACACAGCGTCTAGGATCAACGCGTCGTCTTTGCCCGCCGCAACATTGGGCACCGAGATGAAATTACAAAAACACACAAACGTGCCGTTCCGGCGTTGTTCAGAAACACGACCCAAGGGAGCAAGGAGGAGGCTGGGAGATGGCGTGAGTCCCGGGATAACTGCGGTGGTACAGCGTCGTCAGCACGTGCGCTTACCACGCCCACGCAGCGAAGCTGCAATTTGGAGAACCTGGCTCCCATGTGATGCGACATGTGACGACAACATCAGCTTGTCGGTGTGGGTGTGGGTGTAAATTTGGCACCACTACGAGCAGTCGAGTTGATTGTGAATTCTGTATTTTTCTTCTACCCTACACGCTCACCCTCATGCCACCGTTGGCACAGATGACACTGCCCGTGGTCCACCCCGCCTCGGGCGAGCAGAGCATGCCCACGACGCCTGCAATCTCCTCGCTGTACGCTGGCCGTCCTCCGGCATTCAGCGACGCCTCGTAGATCCTCTCCTCGTCAATGCCCTTCCGGGGGGTGGACAGAGGAGTGTTTTGAATGAAGGGCTTGATCTTGGCCATGAAGTCCTCGTCGTTGCTCCAGTACATCTCCGTTGCAACAGGACCAGGATTGATGGCATTCACCGTGGCGCGCTCGGCCAGCTCCCGCGACCAGGTTCGAGTCATGGCCTCGAGCGCCGCCTTTGTTCCGCCATAGATGGATTGTGCCTCGAAGCCCAGCGACGAGCTGACCGAGGACAGGTTGATGATGCGACCCGAGCGATCGTTGGGCAGGTAGGGCAGCGCTGCCTGCAAGAGGAACAGCGGCCCGCGCACGTTGACGTTGTACTGCCTTGCAAAATCGTCTGCGTCGACGTTTGCTACCAGGTTATTCCCAGACACGCCCGCGTTGTTGATGATGATATCGAGCTGGAACTTGCCCGTCTTCGGGTGCTGCATGTGGTTCTTGGCAGAATCGACGAGGTGCTTTGGCCCGGCTTCTGTGCCCATGTTGGCTTGTACGGAAACGGCCTTGATGCCATGCTCGTTCTGGAGCTCGGTCGCAAGTTCCTCTGCGGCCTGGGCCGACGAGTCGGAAGTATAGTTGAGGATAAGGCTGCAGCCTTTACTGGCCAGGTTGCGTGCAATCGCAACACCGATGCCTAGAGAAGACAGCTGTCAGCGTGGTTCTACGGCGACATGTCGGACACATAGGTACCTCTTGAAGCGCCAGTGATCAGACCCACTTTCCCCTCCAGAACACGCTGGCCAGAGCTGCCGCCCAGGTTTGTAGAGAGGGTTCGAGTATGCTCGGGCCTGGACATTTTGAGTAACACAAAGGTCTTTATCCGTGAGTAGTTGGTGGTGGAGGATCAGAGCCGCGCTTCGTTTTCACGTTTGGAGCGCTGGCGCTGGGGTTGACGTCGACGTCTTAAATACAATGCGGGGGGACTGCGGAGCTCCCGGACGGAGTTTGCCCGCGGCATGATGGCTTCTGCCACCGGCCATGTTCGTGTCAAGGACGAAGCTGCACTGGTGTTCCTGGAAGAGCAGGTCGTAGCCAGGAGAGCCAGGAAATGCAAGGTGGCGGCTGTCTAGCCGGAGACGTCTCCCCGTCTCGACCACTCGCCCAGCTCTGGAATCTGGAAGTAGGTAGTTCAGTGGGATCAGCAGGGTCCAAGCGGGGATGAGCAAGCTGGCCCAGAAATTTTCACCGAACACGTCGGCGTGCAGACGGCGCATCTGGCAGCTTTGCTCACATTGCGGGAGCGTGTGAGAAGCGTGCTTCACTGGTATAGACACATCTTGCAATCGACAACAATGTGTCGCCATCGAGGCGCGCCGCACAACTTTTTTGTAACCCCACCGAAAGGGATGGTGCAATCGCAATCATGTGGGTCAGAGCGCCGGAAGGCCCCCGCCCCTCCGGTTTCGGCCACCGCGTGGAGAGCTATGGAGTGGCAGAAAAGCTTCAATGACGGTACGCCACTCCTGAAGCCCCAGCACCACCCCATCCAGCGCACCATCAGGGCACAGATTCTCGATAAGGTTGCCATTTACGTAGGTATACAGCCAAGGACGACGTCTTAGCGCATGGCAAAAACAATAAGGCGGATGCAGGCCAGCAGAAGGTGGTGGAATAGATAGATCGTCAGCGGTAGGCGGTGAGAGCAAAGGCGGCTAGATTGCACGCCATAGACCCCGCCATGCAGCAGAGCAGAGGCCAACGAAAACCATTCAAAAGCACACCATCGCGCTCCCTCAAGCTCTCTCTACTCTCTCATCTCTTCTCTCTCCTCTCACTCTTCCCGTGTGATTCGAGAGTCTCCCATCCCTTTCCCCCGCCTTCTTCCGTTCAATTCTCTTATTGAATCACATCACAATGGTTCACTCCTCAGTTCTCGGTTTCCCCCGCATGGGTGCCGACCGTGAGCTCAAGAAGGCCAACGAGGCTTACTGGGCTGGCAAGCTCTCACAGGAGGACCTCGTCAAGGAGGCGTCGCGTCTGCGATTGGAGCACTGGAAGATCCAGAAGGATGCCGGTGTCGACATCATCCCCAGCAACGACTTCGCCTTCTACGACCACCTCCTCGACCACATCCAGCTCTTCAACGTAAGCAATCAGCCGTCCATCGCCGCAAGCGCCTTACTAACAACACCAGGCTGTCCCCGAGCGCTACTCCAGCGCCAAGCTGTCCACTCTCGATGAGTACTTTGCCATGGGCCGCGGTCACCAGAAGGACGGCGTCGATGTTCCCAGTTTGGTAAGTTTGTCGGCACACTGCCGTTAGTGCACCATCTAACAACCCCACAGGAGATGGTCAAGTGGTTTGACTCCAACTACCACTACGTCAAGCCCACCTTCCAGGACGGCCAGTCGTTCAAGCTCTCTGCCGACCCCAAGCCCGTCCGCGAGTTCCTCGAGGCAAAGGAGGCTGGCATCGTCACCCGCCCCGTCCTCGTCGGTCCCGTCTCCTTCCTTGCCCTTGGTAAGGCCGACCGTGACCAGTCGGTCGACCCCATCACCCTTCTCGAGAAGCTCCTTCCCGTATACGTTGAGCTCCTCCAGAAGCTGAAGGAGGCTGGTGCCGAGTACGTCCAGATTGACGAGCCTTGCCTCGTCTACGACCTTGAGAAGAAGGTCAAGGACGCCTTCAAGCCCGCCTACGAGAAGCTCACTGGCAGCGGTCTGCCCAAGCTTGTCCTCGCCACATACTTCGGTGACATCGTCCACAACCTTGATGTCTTCCCCAGCATCCAGAACGTTGCTGCTATCCACATCGACCTCGTCAGGAACCCTGAGCAGCTTGACACTGTCGTCAGCAAGCTCGGCTCCAACCAGGCCCTCTCCGCTGGTGTTGTCGATGGCCGCAACATCTGGAAGACCAACTTCAAGAACGCCATTGAGCTTGTCGAGTCTGCCATCCAGAAGCTCGGCAAGGACCGTGTCATTGTCGCCACCTCCAGCTCGCTTCTTCACACTCCCCACTCTCTCGAGAGCGAGCAGAAGCTGCCCGCCGAGGTCAAGGACTGGTTCTCCTTCGCCGTCCAGAAGGTCTCTGAGGTCGTTGTCATCGCCAAGGCTGTCAGCGAGGGCCCTGCTGCTGTCCGTGAGGCTCTCGAGGCCAACGCCAAGTCCATGCAGGCTCGTGCCTCTTCCGAGCGCACCAACAACAAGGCTGTCAAGGACCGCCAGGCTAGCGTCACCCCTGAGCAGCACGAGCGCAAGTCTGAGTTCCCCTCCCGTTACGCTCAGCAGAAGGAGCACCTCAGCCTGCCCACCTTCCCCACTACCACCATCGGTTCGTTCCCCCAGACCAAGGAGATCCGTATCCAGCGCAACAAGTTCACCAAGGGTGAGATCACTGCCGAGGAGTACGAGAGGTTCATCGAGAAGGAGATTGAGGAGGTTGTCAAGATCCAGGATGAGCTTGGCCTTGACGTCTACGTCCACGGCGAGCCCGAGCGTAACGATATGGTCCAGTACTTCGGTGAGCGCCTTGACGGTTACGTCTTCACCACCAAGGGCTGGGTCCAGTCTTACGGCTCCCGTTGCGTCCGACCTCCCATCATTGTCGGTGACATCTCGCGCCCTGCTCCCATGACCGTCAAGGAGTCCAAGTACGCTGCTTCCATCGCCAAGAAGCCTATGAAGGGTATGCTCACAGGTCCCATCACCTGCCTCCGATGGTCCTTCCCCCGTGACGATGTCCACCAGTCCGTCCAGGCTCAGCAGCTCGCTCTCGCTCTCCGCGATGAGGTTGTTGACCTCGAGGCTGCTGGCATCTACGTCATCCAGGTCGACGAGCCTGCCCTTCGCGAGGGTCTTCCCCTCCGTGCCGGCACTGAGCGCGAGAAGTACCTGTCCTGGGCCGTCGACTCCTTCAAGCTCGCCTGCGCGGGTGTCAAGGACTCCACCCAGATTCACTCTCACTTCTGTTACTCCGAGTTCCAGGATTTCTTCCACGCCATTGCCGCCCTCGATGCTGACGTCCTGTCCATCGAGAACAGCAAGAGCGACGCCAAGCTCCTCAAGGTCTTTGAGGACAAGGCCTACCCCCGCCACATTGGTCCCGGTGTCTACGACATCCACTCGCCCCGTGTTCCCTCTGAGCAGGAGATCAAGGACCGCATCGCTGAGATGCTGACCTACCTCAAGCCTGAGCAGCTCTGGGTCAACCCCGACTGCGGTCTCAAGACGCGTCAGTGGAAGGAGACCAAGGCCGCTTTGATCAACATGGTCAACGCCGCCAAGTACAACCGCGAGAAGTACTCTTCTTAAGTGCTTCTTAGCATTCTTTGCCATTTGGCAACTCGACTGTGTTTCATCAACACAGTCGCTTTGAGCAGCATATCAACATGCCGCTCTGTAATGTGTGTAATGACGTTTCTATGATACCCAAAAGTTCAACCTGCATTCTGGGTCGTTAAGGCAGTTAAAGGAAAATATAAAGAGATGAACGATCTCAACATCGGCGTTCATCGAGAGCAGCAAGCTTGATGCACGCTGACAGGCGTTATGGGGCGAGCATCACGGAATGGGTTCGAGGTCACAGAGACTCGATAGATGCTTGCATTTTGATATACTTCACCTTATGTGGAGTTGAGAAGCATGAATATACAATGTTTTCATCCTCTCACAACTTGACTACATGAACATGACTGCAATGTGTCGTTTGTGAATTGAAATGTTTGCGTTTCTTCTGCCCAGTTCCAATCCATCATCTGACCATGTGTCTTGAAGTTGTGTTACTCGGGTCATTGCACTGCACACCAAAGAAGTGAGTCAACCAATTTACGAGGACTGGGATACGTGAGAGGATTTTGCTGTGTCCATGTGACGAGTCAGGGTCTGGATGTGATGCGTGGATCAGACAGGAGAGATGGCAAAGTTGCGGGCACCCCATGCCATGCGACAGCTCTCTGCCATTGCTAATTTCTGAGATGGAATATTAATCCAAGTGTTTGCAATGAACATAGGCAACTACTTGTGTCGTTGATGGGTTGGGTGGGCAGCGGCTCCTTGTTGGTTGTTCTGCCAACTATTGTTTTTCTTGGCGTCGTGCGCGTCCACTCGACACCCCATACCTAGCGGGAGGCAAGCTCACAACGCCGTATCCCTGTCCTACCCCATTGTTCCGAGCTCTGCCCTTTCTTGGACCTCGAGATACTGTCTTCATTCTTGCGCCGTATAGTCGCGCCACAAGACGTCATCCCCCGCGTCTTGCGACCCCGATCTGCCTCCCTACATGGCTGAGTGCTACGAATGCGATAGGTAGCCCACACAAGACACACGCAGCGAAGCCATGTTGGGCTTCCGGTCACTATCAGTGGCCAAGCGGAAGCCGCAATCGTACAATCAAATCCACCCCCGCGACCTCGAGGACGGCGAAATCAGCGAGAAGCGCTACGACAGCAGCGACGACAGCGACGTCTCCTCACCCGCATCGAGCTCCTACTCCTCGCGCGCATCCTCGGGCGCCTACGATGTCAACCCCAATAATCCACACGAGCACGAGACCCGCCCTCTCCAAACAAGCCGCAGATCCTCGACACGAATCCACAAGAGGTCGCCGTCCAAGCCGACGGTGAGCGCATATAGCTACCGCAATCCCCGCGCATTCACACGCTATTTTGGTCTTGCTATAGTGACCATTCTGCTTCTATTCATATGGTTCCTCTTGCACAGCAGTTGGGACTCAATACGGAATGCAGAATTGAAGCTATACAAATCGCCCCCGCCCCCGCCCGTCTGGGAGAGCTTCCCTTTCTTGAAGCGCTACCATGGCGGTATACGTACGCTGATGGACCGGAACAAGAACGTACCCGAGTACCCAAAAAGAGAGGACATCGATCCCGAGATGCCCGCCAGCGACTCCACAAAAGACGTGCCGAAGGAGAAGAGAGCGGAGGGCACCAAGATACCCGATTCGGTGCCTTTCAACCCATACCCCGATTACAGCAGCTCGAAATACGTCGATACCTATGGCCCTGTCGAGACGTGCTACCTCGATGCGAACGACACACTACAAATCCCGGGTCTGCGGGCATATCACGGTGTCACCCAAGGCATGCCGGACAACGTCATGGGAAGCTACGAACTGCTGGGTCTGAGGAACGACGTCTGCTTCGAACGATTCGGCCGACTGGGTCCATACGGGCTAGGCTACAGCAAGAGGAGAGGTGGTACTGGTGCTGGCATGGAGGGTGACCGCGAGGGCATCGAAAAGATCTGGGAAGCTGATTCTGAGGTGGACTACAGAGAGTTGCGATGGGGCGAAGTGTTGGAACGCTGCTTAGAGAGGAACAAAGGCCGGTTCAAGACACAGCCCAAGGCTCGCGATCACACTTTCCAGACCATGGCTGTCCAGAAACGGCAGCTCGACGACGCTCTGAAATCGACCCTTGTTGATGACGCGGACTTGAAGCCGGACGGAAAGTCCGCTGAGAAGCCTGTGGAGAAGCCCGCCGAGAAGCCTGTCGAAAGGCCCGCCGAGAAACTGGTTGAAAAGCCCGCCGAGATGCCAAAAGCGTCACACAACAAACTCCTTCCGCGCACCGCTGTTCTCATCCGGACCTGGTGGAACTACAATTATGACGATGAAGATCTCATGTACTTGCGCTCCATGATCTCTGAGTTGAGCCTGGCGTCGGGTGGCGAATACCAAGTGCACTTCCTCGTACACGTCAAAGATGACAATAAGCAGATCTGGGCAGACGAGGAGGTTTACCAAGAAGTTCTCAAAAACTCTTTGCCTGCCGAGTTCATGGGTATGGGTACGCTCTGGTCGGAGCGCCAGATGGGTCTCATATATGGCGGCGTGGAAGAGTCCAACTACCGTGGATTGCCTGTGCACGGGGCCTACCGGTCGACCTTCATGCCCGTGACCTACTTTGCGCATCAACATCCCGAGTACGACTTCTTCTGGCACTGGGAAATGGACGTCCGCTATACAGGTCACTACTACCACCTCTTCAACCAAGTCTCGCAGTGGGCGGAAGCACAGCCTCGCAAGGGTCTCTGGGAGCGCAACGCCCGCTTTTACGTTCCATCCGTGCATGGCTCGTGGGAAGACTTTTCGCAGATGGTGCGCGTGCAGACCGAACATGGCACCAACAACAAGGCAAACATGTGGTCTTCTCACCTTCCCCCTAACCCACATGTCGTTCAGCCAGAGACTCAGAAACCGGAGAAGCCGATCTGGGGTCCCGAGCTCCCGCAAGACTACCCTGACATCGAGATTGACGAAGCCGTCAAGCCCCCGCACAGCATGATGGAAGACAAGAACGAGTGGGGTCGCGGCGAACCAGCCGACCTCATCGTCTTCAACCCGCTCTTCGACCCCGACCGCACGAACTGGATCCTCGCCGAGGACGTAACAGGCTACGACCGCAAGAACGGCCTCCCGCCTCGGCGCACAGCCATCAACACATCCGGTCGTCTCTCGCGGCGCCTCCTCGAAACCATGCACCGCGAGCAATCAAAGTTCCGCCACACCATGTTCAGCGAGATGTGGCCGCCGTCGGCCGCGCTGCATCACGGTCTGAAAGCCGTGTACGCGCCGCACCCGGTCTTCATCGACCGCAAGTGGCCGACGCAGTACTTAGCCGCCATCTTCAACAACGGGCGCAACGGCGCATCGGGTGGCGCGCGCCTCTCCGTCTTCAGCGACGAGCGCCAGCACAACTTCCTCGGCACAACGTGGTACTACCATGCGGGCTTCGCGCCGAACCTCTGGAAGCGCTGGATGGGCTACAAGGTCGACGGCGACGGCGGCGAGCAGGAGGAGCTCGCCGGGGAGGGCAGAATGTGTCTCCCGGGTATCATGCTGCATCCCGTCAAGGACGTCGATCTTATCCAGGAGCGCGTCGAGGAGGACACGCCTCCTGCGGAGCAGGCGTAGATGTGGCGATGCTTGTATTGGTGGTAGCGGGTTTTGTTGCTTGCTTGCTTGCTTGCGCACATGCTTGCGGGCGGGGGCGCTCATTGGATTGTGGATTGGATATGGCGTTCTTGTGCGCATTTGACAGCGGCGTTGTTGTCTTCTCTTCGATAATCAACTACGGTATGATATTACACGATACAATCATGACTTGGCGCGCATTGCAGACTGTATGGCGTGTTTTGGATTGCTTCTTTTGGGAGGCCTGGTAGTAAAGACGGGTGGGAGTGGTGGGCAGGTTGTGGTTGTCAAGGTCCTGGGTATCTATCGCTAGACTGACTGCACCAAAGCCTGCAACTCTGTTATATACTT
This sequence comes from Neoascochyta sp. HWLR27, assembly GCA_019775935.1. Taxonomy (NCBI): domain Eukaryota; kingdom Fungi; phylum Ascomycota; class Dothideomycetes; order Pleosporales; family Didymellaceae; genus Neoascochyta; species Neoascochyta sp. HWLR27. Next base: position 174,914 of record WODD01000198.1, on the reverse strand, counting down.
GAAAGTTGTCAATCACAACAGCTGAATCATCACCACTACATCACACACATGAAATCAGAGCTGTGTCGTCATGAAGTGAATTGAAAAGTATAAACATAACGCCTTCTCTAACCCAATCCAACAGAGGTAGCCTCGAAAAAAGTATATACAAGTCCCCCTTCTCCCCCTTTCCCACCCCATCCCACCCCACCACCTCAACCCATCCGATCATCCCACACACACTCGACATCGGCGCCATCATCCCCCCTCCAGACCCTCCCCGGCTCATTCCGCGCAGCAACCGCCTCGCGGATCTGCGTCCCCAGCGCCGCGGGCCCAGACCCAATCACCTGCGAGCGGCCGTACTCGACGGTATTGTCGAGGAAGGCGTCGACGGCGGCGCGCACGCTCGGGCGGCCGGAGCTCAGGTACGTGAGCGTGAAGTCCGGGTGCGCGGGGATGAGGTCTGCGAGGGCGTCTTTGTCGGGGGTCGAGGCGATGGTGGAGATTGTGGTTGTCGGGTAGAGGTCTTTGTCGGAGGCGTAGTCGAGGGATTTGTTGGAGGGGTAGGAGTCTGTTGTCGTGGAAGCGGCGGGTTCGGTGCTCGGGCGTGTCACGTAGATGCGGATGCGGAAGCGCTTGGGGCCGGCGAGGGTCACGAGGGGGTTCTTGTCGTCTTTTGTGTCGGCGCTGCGCAGGTGCGCGAGCGGCGCGAGGTGCGCGATCAGGTAGCTGAGTTCTGGGCGCAACCAGGCGAGGTTCTCGACGTGCCGGATGGTCCAGATGAGCTCGATGTTGCGGACTGGCGACTCGGGCGCCAGCGCCGTCATGATGGCGGGAATTGTAAATGTCACGCCTGTGCCGCCTGATATGCACAGCATGTTAGTGATGTCCTTGTTCATTGTCGAACCGCCGTGCGGGCCCTGCATGATGACGGGCGTCGTGGCTTCGGTGCGCGGGTAGCATCTGTCTGCGGCTTCGACGAGGTTGGCGAGCTTGCGCGTTTCGCCGTCGTAGGCGCGGATGATGTATGTGTGGTGCTGGGTGTTTGACTTTGTGTTGGGGACGCTGGTCGGCGTGAAGGGGTGCGATTGCCAGATGCTGAGCGCGGGGAAGGTGAGGTAGAAGTGCTGGCCGATGGTCCAGGCGGCGTGTTCGTGAGTGAAGGTCATGCGGACGATGGTGCCGGTCGGGTCGTGGAAGGTTTCCATCTTGGTGGGGATCGAGTGGAAGCCGAAGCCCCCTGTGCCGTTTTTGAAACCGCAGTGGATGAGGCAGGACCGGACTGTGCGGGCGACGAGGTCGAGTCCCAGGAGGACAAGAGAGGCAATCATCCAGCACTTGAGCTGCTGCCAGTGACCCCAGCATGCGCCAATGTACAACCCAGCGACGATGAGGTGGGCCTTGCGGAAGAACTCGTAACCCGTCCGGCGGATTACAGGGCCCCAGCTGAAGACGATCAAGAAGGTGAGGAAGGACTGTGCCACGATACCCCAGATCATGTACTCTTGTCTGATCCACTCGCGGTATACAATGGGCTGCGGCTGGTACAGTTTACCCTCGATGATGGTCCAGGATATGGTGTGGACAAACGACTGAAGGAGCATGATGTATCCTGTCCAGCGGTGCAGGAAGTTGAAGCTTTGGTAGGGGATTCCAGTCATCATGCTGAGGATGGAATCGCGGCTACCAAGGGCAATAGTGAAAGGCGTGAGTGCGAAGGCGAAGACGCCAACGCGGTCGGCGAAGCTTCCGAGCCCGCTACGGGTATTATACAAGTTGGTTCCTTTGATGGGGGTCTTCCAAATCTTGTACGTGATACCAACAAAGGTGAAGACGGCAAGGTAAGCGCAGAGGATGGCGAGGACCAGGAGTTGCAGTCGAGTCGAGTATCCAAAAATACTGGGCAGACTCTCCGGGAGAAGATAGCGTCGGTAGGTGGACGAGACGAACCGGCTCAGGCGGTACATGAAGCTTTGTTGGGCGCCCCTTTGATGGTTTTTGCTGGGTCGGAGGAGCCGTGCGAAAGTCAGGACGAGTAGGACAGTGCCCAGCACTGCCCACATAATGAAGGTGAAGATGACTCCGGTCTGGTGGTTTCCGTAGACTGCATCAAGATACTCGCAGGAGCCAGCATCGTTTGTGCAGGGCATGTTGCGCACAGCATACCCCCAGTAGTCGATGGTGTAGAGAACACCCTCTGAGCCCTGGATGTGGCCCATGGCGCGAGCGGCAAGCGCATCAGCAGTAGAGTTGGAAGTCATTGTAAAGAGTGGACACAGCACAGCTGCAAAAAAACAACAAAGAAAGAGACTGATAAATGGGGACTTGTCGCCAGGCTCATACAGCGAAAAACATGGCAGGCGGAAGATGGACGTAGGTTGTTATATTAACTGAAGGATCCACAATAAGAAATGGGAATTAGGCCAAGGCTTGTCGTTCACAGCCAATGCGACGGATCTCGCACGCTGCATCTTGCGGAAGATGTGTCCAATGATGGGCAGCCCGCTCATCAGCCTGAGACGAGGCCGTACCCACTTTAGAGGACCTAGAAGCATTGCCGCCGCTTGTACGCTCCCGAACGGCGGTCCTTCTCGGATGCCCTACCCGGTGGAGCCTCAACGTGGCACGGCTCTGAGGCTGTGTCGCAATGTCAACGCCGACAGTCGTTCTTGATGGTTATTGGAAAAAGTCTTGTCGCGCCATGATTGGGACGAGTGGCTGAGAAAACCTCTGAGTGATATCATCGCGGGTCCCACGTGCTCACCGCGTTTAATATCGCGAGCTGCCAGACTCATATCGGCGCGGTGCATTATACGAACGACAAGACTTTTTTCTCGTCCAAGAGTCGGAAACCAATTTGACATGGATCGCGCACTCCTTCTGCGTTGGCGGGCCATGCGAACAGTGGGGATGCCGATGAGGCGGATGAAACATGAAACATGACGGCTTTGGCATGACGTAACGCCAGATTCGCTTTACCAAACCACCGTGTTTCGTTACCTAACGCTGCTTGGTTCTACATCAGCGGTGTAAAGGAAGATAAAGTACGAGTGCAGAGGTTGATGAGCCGGGTAGCTTGAGCCGCCATGCACCCATTCAACAACAGCGGCGCTCCCCACAACGCGACCTAGACTCTGCCAGCTTGCTTCTGCAGTACAATTACATGTTTATTGCTTACGCTGGCTCTCGTGTTGCGGAAGAAGCAGATGACAAGCAAGTATTAGCAATATCAAGGACTGTGTAAACATTCATCACACCGGGACGAGTATCCAACCCTGTTACTCGCTGAATATTTATGAGAGTACCCAGACATTCGAACAAGTATGCACTTGTATTGAAGCACTATGAAAGTAGCTAGATTCGATGATTGTCGACTCGTTCCCGCGACCGCCAACTGGCTTGGGAGGGTCTAGACACTTATTCTCCTCACTTAAATCCTCAAGTCCACCCTAATTGTCCCACAAGTGTGCCGCATCACCAATGTTGTCAGCTTTTCTAGCTGGCATGAGATTAATCAAGTCGCCGTTCTGTCTTTGATGGTCAAAGTTTACCTAATCCACTTGGGTTTGTTCTCCATAATGACTTCTCCCCGCTCAACTGGTCGGACAATGAGACGGAGCGTGCTTCTCTCGAGGTCTATGCCATCAAATCTGAAGCACCTTTCTAATGTTCTCATTCCAAAATCAGTGATCCTTGAGAAATCTCCACAAATAAAAAATTCTAGATCTGAGCAGCCACTGACTCGAGTTTGAAGGCGGTGTGGAGTTCGTTCCGAAATTCTTGGATTTCAAGCACAGTTGGCCGGTTAGATGATTCTGAGCAGAAGTATCAACGTCGTTGCTGATGGATGTTTTAATTTGGTCTTGTATATCATTATTGAGCCTCTATTCATCAAAAATCACATCTTTGGTAGTATAGTGGTTAGTATTTCTGCTTGTCATTT
>WODD01000198.1:134220-170977 GCA_019775935.1 Neoascochyta sp. HWLR27 | reverse complement strand
GAAAGAACAACTCGCAGGAGGCCGGGGTTCGATTCCCCGCCAGAGAGATACATCTTTTTTGTGTTTTAGAGTGTTGTGGGGTCGCTGGAGGTCGTTGCAGTGGCCGAGTGAATGTCCAGACTCGATGCTGCTACAGCAGCTACGCCATTTTTTGGGCGCTCTATTTGCATTTCCTATTCAACTGCGTGCACTTGAAGCACAGTTACGTATATTTTTTGCCCTTGTAGGCTGCTGTCGTTGGAGTGGCGGTGGTTGTGGTGGCTGCAGTGGCAGAGTGAGCGTCCAGGTGTGGTGTCGTAGTAATGATCACCACAATGTTTATTTCTTCTGTAATTTTTGCTTTACTTTTTGCATTTCTGGAGTGCTGCGGTAATGGAGTGAATGTTCAGAAATAGTGCTGCTGTAGCGGCCACAACCTTTTTAGCACTCTGTTTGCAATTCCCATCAGCCTGCCTGTATACAGGGCATGATTCGTCTTTTTATCCCTGGCGCAGATGTCTTGTGATACTACCTACATATCTACTCTCACAGCTCTCATCTAGATTCTACGCCATCAAGCTCTCAAGACACCTCAATAAGTCAGTAACCCTATCAACACGAACATTCTCTACAATATTGCGGATTAACTACCGAAAACCTTCTGTACAATTTTGTTGAAACTCTACACTCTACACATGTTTTTTTCCACATGTGGCTCTATTAGTCTTTTTTTGAAGTAATTAATCTAATACTTGACGACTAAGAGAGAGAAACTAGTTCCGTTTGGCTTGCTCGATTATATGATGTGTCTCGAATTTTGTCACCTCGGTGCTACGGTAGAGTCAGACTATTCGTTACACCTCCCTCGCTCCCTCTTTACCCCGCGCCTGCACCCACGCCGAACACACCCGACATGCCCAAACAGGTAACCCGGGCGCGTGTCACCAACCCAGGCGCTACAGGCTCAACACCACGGTAACCGGTGCGACGCCTTGCTCCTTGTCGCTGTCGGCGCGTTTCATAGGTCGCGTGGGCGCTGCCAAGCTTAGAAGCAGCATCATTATTCCCGTCGTGCGATGCGGGGAAGCTTGCTCCGAGTGAGGGCGGATAATGTGGGGATTTTGGGGTAGCGGGGACAGTGAGTGGGCTCATGATGGATGTCGCAGATCATGCAGAGGGGACGCGGGCGGGGGATATAAGAAAGGTTGTGCCCGCTCGGCTCGGCTTGTTATATAGGGTTATCATAGTCAGCCATTCGAGGTTGTTGCTTGCGTCTTGCGCTCTGGATTGTTCAGTCATGGCATGCAAGTATCTTGGAGGCTCGGGAGAGAGGTTGACGGTATGGATCTCAATTGCGGCCAGTACCGTGCTCATGTGGGTTACGCGCTCCAACTGAATCTGCTTCTTGGTTCTGATGTAAACACAGCTTTTATGGCTACGATCAGGGTGTTTTTGGAAACGTCATTATAAACGAGAACTTCTTGCAAACTTTCGGGTATCCGTCTGCAAACATGCAAGGTACGTGGAAGTTGTCTTCCAAGACTGGTCTAATGGCTCCAAGGTGTGATGACATCGATTTACAACATCGGATGCTTCATTGGCGCCATGAGTACTATATGGACGGGAGACATCCTCGGACGCCCGCGCCAAATCCTTCTAGGGTCAACCGTCATTGGAATCGGGGCGATAATACAGACCTGCAGCTGGACGGTCTCCAGTATGATGGTAGGACGCATCGTAGCAGGACTGGGTACAGGGGCGAACACGGCGACAGCTGGCGTTTGGCAGGCCGAGACGAGTAAGATGAACAGCAGAGGAAAGCTCGTCATCATCCAGATGGGTGAGTCCAAGTACGGTAATTTCGGGGATGGAGCTGATACACTGCCCAGCCAACTGCATTACCGGGTTTAGTATATCAAACTGGCTAACTCTCGGCTTCTCTTTCGCTCCCCGCGACGTTGCATGGCGATTCCCACTTGCATTCCAACTCTTCTTCACTTTCTGCATCTACGCCATGTGTCCGTTTCTTCCCGACAGTCCCCGCCTGTTGATCCGCAAGGGCAAGCACCAAGAAGCCCTCCAAGTCATCGCTGCTCTCGAAGGCCACGGCGCAACACCCGAATCGCCCTCCGTCATCACGCAGTACAACATCATCAAAGACATTCTCGACCGCGAGCATGTCAACACGTATACCTGGCGACAACTACTGACTGGAAAGGGGCCCATTGGTGTGCTACGCCGTATGATCTTGGGCTCGTGGATGCAGGCTATGAATCAGATTTCAGGAATCAACGTCACAAGCTACTACATGAGCTATATATTTATCAACTCGCTGGGGATCTCTGAGCTGCTATCTAGGATCCTGGCGGCAGCCGGCTCAGTCGACTATCTCATCTTTGCTTGTTTGGCATATCTCGTCATCGAGCGATATGGAAGAAGAAAGGTATTTGGATGTCTCAATTACCATCACTGACTGAGCTAACGATACCAGGTCATGATGTGTTCTGCAGCAGCATGTTCCATCTGCTGGATCGTCATCGCAGCCGCCCAAGGCCAGACGGAAGCCGGGGGCGACTCATACAAGCTAGGCATCGTCGCCGTGTCATTCTTCTTTGTCTTTTTCGCGAGCTTCGGTATGGGCGTTCTCGGGGTCCCGTGGCTGTATCCAACAGAGTAAGTGCAGCGAGCCTCCCCCCCCCTCCCAGCACAGCCCACTCACACCTCCATAGGATTAACGCCCTCGAGATGCGTACAAAAGGCGCTTCGCTCGCGATGAGCACGAATTGGATCTGTAACTATGCTGTGGTGCAGGCGACGCTCCCTGGGATTGAGAATCTCGGGTACAAGTTCTGGATCATCTGGGCAGTCATCTGCTTTAGTTTCATACCAATCACGTATTTCCTCTATCCCGAAACGGCCAATCGCACGCTCGAGGATATCGATCGTTTCTTTGAGACCAAGCCGGGGATCCTGATTCATCGGAATAAGCTGGCGGCTCAGCTGCATCGCCCGGTGGAGTTCATTGAGGCGGATGCGCGTATTGCTCGAGGCGAGGAGGGCGGGTTCGGTGAGAAGACGCAGAAACTTAGCACAGAGTACGTTGAGACGAAAGAGACGGTGTGATGGTGAGAGAAAGGATCGGACGAAGATGTGCTTGGGGATCTCTCAACGCTGTGCCTCTGATGTAGATTAGGAGGCTGTGCAGTCGCAATTGTTCTCGGTGTACAAAGGACATGTAAAGAGAGTTCTTCTCCCTTGGATGGAGCAAACCATCTATACAACAACTTCCTCGTTTAATCTGAATTTATGTGGCTGAAAGAGACCTGGTCGACTCTAGGCGCTGCTTACCATCGACTAGGGAGGATTGTAATGAACTTTAATGCACGAAACATTTTACACATAGTCTACCCTAGAGGGGATCAGATGACTTACTCTGAAGCCACAAACCAGCCCGCCTTCACCCACGAGTTTCTTTTTTCCTGATCTTAAACATTCTCGAACATCCGTTTGTCACAAACTAGGGGTGTTTTGATGTACGTTTGCTCACCTCACCCTTCATAACCTCGTCCCTCTTCCGCCTCGCCCCCTTCCACCTCATCCTAACATGTCCCGCATTGGATACGAGACGGTAGGACTCTATGAGTGTGAAGGAGACGACGAGAGCGAGCCTTTACATTTTTTCGTGGATAGCATAATTTCATGTTCAATAGATGATGCTAAGAGGTTACGGGATTCCTCCAAAAATAATAGAACCGCACACTCATCCCAGAGTTCTGAACGCCCCCACAGACCTCCAGCACATTATACTTCTGGGAAACACCCTACGGTACACCCACACCTACACCTGTCACTTCAACCCCCCCTCTCGCCCTCCCTCTCCCCCCTCCAAGGCTCCGAATCAATCTCAACAGGCGCAACCGGCTTCCTCGCGACTCTCGCCAGCCCGCCCAACTCAGCAACCTCTACCTCCCTCTTCTCCATCACCGTCGCCGAAGCAGGAAAAACACTTTCCTGCACAGCGACATACTGCCTGCGCTCCGCCTCAACAGCATCCATCTCGACATTCCACTCTGGCGTCTCGTGCAGCGGCAGCGCGGTGCCGGGGACAGTGCTAAGCTGCGGGTGCGCGTACGCACCAGAGGGGGCTAGTGGGTTGGTGGCGCCGCCGCCGCCGGGGTACGGGTAGACTGCCGTCGCAGTCGTTGCTGAATCGAGGTGGGCGGGTTTAGGGTAGAGGTGTTCTTCTTCTGCGGCTTTTGCGGCGGATGCAGCGCGGGTTTTGCGCCGCCGCCAGAGGAGGAAGAGGAAGAGGGCGCTGAGGAGGAAAACAAGTGGAAGCACCGTCCCCAAGGCTGCTTTGGCGGCTATGGAGAGGCCGCTGGTGGGTTTGTTGTTGGTGTTTTTGCTGTTACTGCTGCTGCTGCTAGTTGCGGATGGAGCACCGCCAGTGTCGGTGGCTTGGAAGCGCAGCTGTAGCACTGGCACTCGTGCTGTTGCGCCTGCTGGCCAGGATCCAGCTGTGTATGTTCTGAGCTCGTTCTCTTCGGCGTCGGCCTCGCCGCACTGCACGACGGGCCATGTCCCGCTGCTGCCCGGTGAGCATGCGCCTGTGTTGTCGCCTACGAAGCCGCTTGGGCAACACGACAGTACCGTCTCGCCGTCGATCCACTGGTCGTCTGCGCCTGATGCCGCGGTGCGGGTTGCCACGGGGGTCCAGGACGTGGGACATGCGGTTGCTGGGGAGTAGAATGCGGTCGGGGCTGTGGGCGTGGGAGCTGTAGCCCATGGCATGCATACTGTATTAATAGCAGGTGGTGTCGGACCGTCTTCTTCGGCGAAGACACATGTGTATCCCCAATCGACGGTGTTGCCGCTGTTGCGGAGGGTATTGCATGCCGCTGGTGGTGTTATCTCATAGGCTGTTGACCAGGGCTGCTGGTTACTTCGTGATCTTGATGCCATTGTGGTGCATGTGCGGGGCCGTGTACTAGATTCACATCAATGAGAGACAATTAGAGTAGTGCGTGAATGTCAAGTCCTGAAAAGTGGATGCGCGGAGGTACTGGACCCTATCCAGCAAGCACAGCCTCGTTCGTCTCGCGCGATCAACTGTACATTTCGCCTCCATGACCTCAATGTATTACCATTGTAGCGAGCTCGCTGCATGATAGGCCGGCTCCGGGTTTATGTCCACAAATACACTAGGCTAATGCGCGGAGTTCCTGGGCGTCTGGGCAGGCTATGATCTTAGCCGACACTACTGATAAAAGCCGAAGGGATTGGTAGTGATCAGAGTGTATTTGTTCTATATTTGGCATAATATCTTATACAACAGACATACCGTAGTCCGCATCTTTGTCTTCGCTTACGCCTTGTGTCCAACTTCGGTCAACGCCTCTTTGAGGCTTTCGATTGCCTTAGTAATGTCTGCGCGGTTCGGGTCTGTCACGCTGACGCCCATGTGTCCGACACGAATGTACTTAGTCGCAATCTCTTTGTGCAGTCCACCGGCGAAGATGACGCCCTTCTTGAGGAGACCGGGGAGGACATCTGGGGGAGTGACACCCTCTGGCAGGTAGATGGCGGTCATGCCGTTGGCCTGGTTCTCAGGCTTGGAAGCAAGCTGCTTGAGGCCAAAGTCGCTGACAGCCTTCTTCACCTTCTGCGAGGCTGCCTTGTGGTCGGCAAAGCGCTGCTCAAGCGGCCGCGAAAGGATCTGCTTCAAAGCAGTATCAAGTGCGTGGACAAGTTGGGGAGAGGGAGTGGCGAAGTAGGAGGCTTTCTTTGCTTCGTAGTTTTGCATGACTGGTCTTGTTAGCATGGATATCTCCAGCAATGCGCAACAGACGTACTCGGCAGCCAGTTTTTCCATGAACCAAAGTAGGAGGTAGGCCGTGTCTTCCTCGCCTTGAAGACCTCAATAGCCTTGCCGGACGCCATGAGAATGCTGAGACCAGCAGGGCAGCCAATTGCCTTTTGCGAGGCGGTGAGAACAACATCGAGCTTCCAGTCGTCGAAGCGAATCTCCTCACTGCCGACACTGCAAACGCCGTCGACGACGAGCAGTGTGTCGGGGCTCACCTTCTGCACAAGCTCGCTCAACGCCTTGAGCTCACTGAGCACGCCGGTCGAGGTGTCGACGTGCGTGACTGTGACGATCTTGTAGCTCTTCTCCTTGAGCGCCTTCTCAATCTCGTCGAGCTGCGGTCGGTCGCCAATCGGGGCCTTGAGCTGGGTGACCTTTGCGCCGTATGTCTCAAAGCAGTCGGCGAAGGAGTCGGCAAAGTAGCCAGTGTGGAGGACGAGGACCTCATCGCCAGGCTCGGACAGGTTGGCGGCGACCTGGTCCCAGCCGAGTGTACCAGAGCCGGAGATGACAAAGGGCTGAGCGGCAGGGTCGGTCGTCTGGAAGAGCTTGCGCAGGTTCTGGAGGACCTCACTGAAGGTGTTGACAAAGGGCTGGCCAACATGCGACTCACTGTGGGGTGTGGGGGTCAGTAGGCGCAAGGGGTGCCATTGAGGGGAGTGGGGTACCTGTAGTGGCTCATGGACTGAAGGACTGCATCGTCGAACTCGATAGGCCCGGGGATGAGCAGGGCGGGGTGGGCTGCCTGGTTGGACATGCTGGGCTTGTTGGCGCGCTGGGGCGGGGGCTGCTCCCTGGAGATGGGCTGGGGCTTGTTGTGGGGTATGCGATTGCCGTTGGCGTCTTCAAGGTGGCCGCTGCGCTCGGTGGAGAAAGGAGTGTTGAGGACGAGGGGAGATTTGTGGTTGAGTTGTTTAGACAAAAGATCGAGGCGGGCATTTGCCGCAGATGTACGTGAGGTCATCCTCGAGATGGCGGGGTACCCACGGCAACTCAAGGAAGACAGCAGTCGCGGGGTAGCCAGGTTGCCGGCTTCGGAATTGTCCGCTGAACGATACGTGACGGGAGCGCTCCCGGTTTGATGCAGTCGCCCGATTCGAATTGATACGCCCGGGTTAATGGACGCGTCTGCGGCGGTGATCCTTTGGCTCTGGGGCGTGGCGAGCGGATAGGTGTTGGTACTTAGATAGCAATTGTGGTCGTAGGTAAATCTGTCACTTTCTGCCCCTGGCCAAATACCTAGTCAAAAGTCGAGCCGGCTGGTAATTTGTCCGTGTCGGCGTCGGTATCAGCGTCAGCATTCACGGCTGCAATTCCGGCAGTTACATTCAGAGCTGCCCGCGATTCGGTATCTGTCCTCTGGCCAGATGTTAACGCGTTCAGAAGCACTGCTCGCACGTGACTTGCATTCTACCCGAGATGGCTAGGCCGAGGGCAGAGAGGAAGGAGCGACCGGTCTAGCCCAACAAGGCAATTTGTTTGTGGAAACGGAAACTATTCGCGACACCAATGGCGACACCAACGGAGACACCACCGACACAGACGCACCCTGCCCGCCTCCATATGCCTCTTAACACCACATTACCAGCCCTGTAGATACTAATATCCACACCGCACACGGACTCTCACGGCCGCCACAATGCGCCTCACTCGCGCTGCGCAACGCGCCCAGCAGGACATCGAGGAGCCCGCCGACGCGGCAGACGCGACCGAACCCAGCCAGCGTACGCTTGAGGAAACTGCGCCCGGCGCACCGCTCGAAGACATTCAGCCCGAGGAACCCCTGCCAAAAAAGACCCCTGCGAGGAAGGGTAGAGCGAAGGGCGCAAAGAAGGGCAAAAAGGGCAAAAAGACCAAGGCTACAGACGACGATGCTGAAGAGGAGGAGGAGGAGCCTACACAAGCAGCGCCCGAGGATGAGGGCGAGGTAGCTGCAAGTCCTGCGGACGCCGTGGCTGTTGAGGATCTGACCAGGGGGGCTACACACGGTGAGAAACCAGGGTGATACCGTCAAGGTCGCTAGCTAATCATGCCGTGTCTCAGATCAAGTTCATGTATCTGCGGATGATGAGCAGCTCGAAAGACCACCGTCCCCGGCTCCCCGACGCACACGCCGCCAACAAGCCAAGAAAGAGGAAGAATCAGGAACATCCCAACGAGCACCCTCTCCAGCAGTCGAGTCTAGCCCCGCAGCTCAGCCCATAGTTGAGTCGACGCTTGAGTCTGCAGCCGAGCCCGCAGCCGAGCCGACAGTCGAGCCCACTCAAGAAGAGGCCGTGGAAGAGCCGGTGGTCGAGACGGCCCAGAGTGTGGTCGTGGAACAGGCGATCGAAACAGACGCCGCGCCAGAAGCTGAAGAGAACACCGATGTTGCACCAAAGACAGCCCCCACACCGACCCGAAGGACTCGCCGACAGTTGGCAGACACAGCAACAAGGGCTGAAGAAGAAGATGGTGACGTGGTAGCAAAAACTGCTCCTACACCAGCGCGAAAGACGCGGCGCCAGTTGGCAAAGGCTACACCAAGCGTCGAAGAGGATGTCAATATGGCAGCTCCTACACCAGCCCGGATGACCCGTCGCCAAATAGCGAAGCTTGAAGAGGAACAGAAGCAGTCGCAAAGCGCTCCGTCTCCACACCAACTTCCAGAGTTCACAGGAGAGGAGGTATCGGGAGACGTGGTCCTGGGAGCACAGGCAGATGCGGCTGTGGAGGAGGTGGTAGAAACGAGACATGCCGAAGCTGAAGCAGACGTACGCGAAGAGGTGATTCGAGATGCACAAACTGATGTGGCCACACAAGAGACCACCGGAGATGCCATGGCAGACACACAAATGGCGTCCGTTATAGAAGACCATGAACAGCAACCTGAACAGAAAGCGCTCGAGGACGAGGCAGCCCCCCAAGCGGTTGAATCAGAAGCACCCAAAGATGATCCCCTCAAAGCACCCCTGTCTGATGAGCTACAAGCTCCCGAGCCTGTTGAAATGCAGGAGTCTGAGGATGTTGAAATGGGAGAACCCGAGGACATCAGAATCCAAGACCGTGAGCCTTTCGAAGCGCAAAAACTCGAGATTGCAGGCCCTCAAACTGAGCAAGAAGAGACTAAGAACGTGGAGCCAGAAGCCGACTATACCACAGCTCAGCCAACATCGCAAGAACACGAAGGTGCCGCATCCTCTGTGGAGGTAACACCGCAGCTAGAACCTAAGATGCTTTCGGCTGAGAAGCCATGTGACCAGGCCATGCCTCCAGGGGAAGCTCACACACAGACCCGACGCACATCCCGGAGTCCGTCAAAGTCGCCCATGCGCATCGAAGCGTCCATTGAAGCCATCGATCAGCTCGAGGAAGATCTGGAGGACATTGGAGAGGCCGTTCCTAACTTTGGCCAGTCTGACGATGAGCAGCCAGCTAGGCAATCCAGATTCGCGAGAACTGCGACTCCACGTGCTAAGACACCGACCAAAACTCCCAGCAAAACGCCCAGCAAAACGCCCAGCAAGGCTCCAAGTAAGACACCGAGCAAGACGGCGAGCAAGACTGCCAGCAAGACCGCCAGCAAGACCCCTGCTCTCAGCAAGGCTCCTGCTCCCAACAAAGCTCCTGCTCCCAACAAGGCCCCTGTTTCTAGCAAGGCTTCTGCTCCTAGCAAAACTTCAGCTCCTAAGGCTCCTGCTCCGACAACCTCCAACCCTCCCCCTGCTTCGAGAATATCCAAAGCCCCAAGCACGGCTCCCAAGAGCGTCAAGCCCACGACGGGCTCGCTTGCTCGTACTTCAAGCGTTAAGACCGCTCCCAGCAAAGATGTTAGAAAAGGCTCAGCAGAAGTGGCGAATTATCTCGCGTCAAAACGGCGGCCGATCAGCCTCTCATTCCCGACGCCTCCGCCTCCGCCCAAGGGAAAGGCCCCGACCAAAGCAACATTCCAGCTATCGAGCGACTCTGTAGCGGCCAAACTCAAGGCGCAAAAGGAGGAGCGCTTGAAACGAGAAGCAGAGGGCACTGCCGCGCCCAAACAGCGACCAATCAGTATGCCACCACCGCCACGCTCTACAAAGCCCCCTACAAAGCCCAGCTTCCAGCTGCCCGGCGAGGCAGTCTCCGCGAAACTGAAGGCTCAAAAGGAGGAACGTCTGAAGCGCGAAGCCGAAGGCGGACCCAAGCCGAGTGCGCGACCCATCAGCATGCCTCCTCCACCGAAGCCAGCAAAAGCGCCGACCAAACCCAGCACGTTCCAGCTCCCTGGCGAAGCCACAGCCGCGAGGCTCAAAGCTCAGAAAGAAGAGCGCCTCAAGCGCATGGAAGAAGCCTCGGCGGCACGCAAAGCAGCAGCTCTGAAACCAGCACCACGCAGCAAACCCACCGCCGGCGTCGCGACTCTCCCTACGCGCCCACGCGCCTCGTCCTCGGCAACCACAAAAGAAAAACGGTCATCCCTCGCTCCTCCCGCATCTCACGCAGCACCCCAGCGCCCAGCCTCAACAACCAGCACCTCGACCTCGACCACTTCCACAACCGCACTATCCACAAAAGCAAAACGCACAAGCCTGCTCCTCCACACCGGTGCCGCACCAGCTCTAACCCCTGCCGATACCGCGCATCTCAAAGCCAAGGCCAAGACAATCTTCAACCGCGATCACGTCGATCAGGCGACAGCGGAGCAGGAACGCAAAGATAAGGAGGAGGCTGCGAAGAAGGCGCGCGCGGACGCCGCCGAGAGAGGGAGGATTGCCTCAAGGGAGTGGGCGGAAAGACAGAGGGTCAAGATGATGGCTGCTGTTGCTGCAGCTGGTAATGCGGCTGGGACTGGGAAGTGAGAGAGACATGGAGTGAGGTTTTTTTTTGGCTCTTTGGAGGGCTGGGATGTCGGGCATTGCGCGCGTTTGGTGTTGGGTTGGATACCATTGGGGCTTGTTTGATTCTACTGTACACTATTTTCTCTGCCTACTCACTTTACTCCACTTCTCTTCGCCTTATCTAACCCAAAGGGCGGATGAGGACTGAGAAATCCCACCTAGTTCATCAGCCTGTGAGCGCGTTGAAGCTCCACCCTAACGGCAGCAGATAACATTTACCGTCTGTGTCGATCAACACAGTAGCTACCGACTTGCCTCGGCACACTACTACAATTTGTTTAAAGTTAACACTGGACCTCAAAGGGCAAGTTTGCGGGGTCTATAGACGCTCCTGAAACAATTAGTTGCATACGACTACCTATCCTCTCTCTAGGCATACCTCTCGAGTTCAAAGCCACCGCTCAACATCGTCATACAGGATGCACTCACACCATGCTCATCGTGCAGACCTTCATTGGCCTATAGACGGCTTCGCTGTAGATGTTCGGGATTGCATGCATGATCCACATACGAATCCGAGTAGGTTAGGCAATGTGATGGTGGTTTTATTCCCGAGCTTCGATTATCACTTATTAGTAGCGCTGTGAACTCTACACTCGGAAATATTGAATAATACTATCAGGAACGAATCTGGGTAGTAAGACTGGCAACATCAAGCACTTGTGGATGTAGACGAGGTAGTCTCGCATTCGTAGAACCATCCGATCCAATACAACAATCCCCCATCTTCAAGTATTTATTCACCGATGCAAGATTCCATCGCCGACGCAAACCTGTCACAAGTACACTTCGATCGCCTTCTGCTTACGCAATCTAGGAAAGGTGCAGAGCCCACAATTCTAGTCATGCGTACTGGTCTAGAACAGTTCAGGAAGTTGACATTTCGCGGGTCGCCATCGTCATCCATCCAGTGACTGAAACGCCCCGCGGCGACAATAGAACCGCTACAATAAAAGATGCCTCTGTAGAAAACCTTCAAAGAGCAAATACTCTTTGATACAGACCTAAAGTTGCCCAAATGTTACTAGCTTGATATCTGGTCCTGGATTGCGACCACGCGCCATTGGGCAGGTGGTTCCCCGCATTCTACCATCGTTGCCGTGATCACCACGGTCAGTCCGCTTGGGGAAGGAAATCTCCAAACAGGTACACTACAGCCCTGGATCGCCCTCTATTCGATATAGTCGATTTAGTGTGCGCGGAACAGGTTCCATTGTATCCAAAGGCACGGCACCGGTCGTAGCCAATAGAAGCTGCATCTCCCCTTGTCCGCACACCACTACGACGAGTCCTGGT
This sequence comes from Neoascochyta sp. HWLR27, assembly GCA_019775935.1. Classification (NCBI taxonomy): domain Eukaryota; kingdom Fungi; phylum Ascomycota; class Dothideomycetes; order Pleosporales; family Didymellaceae; genus Neoascochyta; species Neoascochyta sp. HWLR27. The sequence continues at coordinate 158,977 of WODD01000198.1, read as the reverse complement.
ACACTTCCCCGTGGGGTTAGCGATCGCTTTCTGTCCTCCAGCGATCACCCGCTGCAGATCATCATACTTTATCGCTGTCTCCTCCAATGATGTAGCCCGGATTTGACTACAGCCTAGTGGCGAGAGACAAACAGGTTGTAGATATGGAAAGTTACCTCGGTCTGTCAAATTGGCTGTGTAGATATGGTGCTTTGGTCTTTGGGTATAAGTAAAGGCGTACTTAACATCTCAAATTGGTCTGCAAGCCAGAAGATAGGCACATACATATTTAACAATCAGTGCAGCACTTCTTTCTGAGGTGCAGAATACACCATGCAGACTCTTTGTCTTCTACTCCTTTCGGCATCAGCCGTTTCATCATACTCATGGGTAGCTGGCCAGCCGGGTGTCGACGCCTCACTCCTAGGCCCTCGCCGACACGACAGGCGACAGGCCAACTGCCCTTTCAATGCCAACCACGAGCCTGCAGCGCCATACGACAGCAAATATCCTTACACGGGCGCAAAGAACGGTCTGCCAGGCACTGGCAAGGGTGGAATTAAAGTGCCGGCGGATGGAGATAGTGCACATGCTTACAAAGCTGCTACGGCCAACGATATCAGAGGTCCATGCCCTGGTTTGAATACCGCAGCGAACGTACGTGGTTTGATTCTGACTTGACCGATCTTGGGCTGATGATATCTAGCATAACTTCCTGGCTCGCGATGGTATAACTACCTTCACAGAGCTTGTGGATGCCCAGCAAAACCTCTACAATGTCGGACACGATCTCGCCGTCCTTCTAGCTACTCTCGGTGTACTCCTAGATGGAGACATCGGTACCGGAAAACTGAGCATCAGTTGCGACGCTACTTCGCGTACTGCCTCTCTTGGTGGTGTCCTGGGCAGGCAGCCAGGACTGAGTGGGCACAACAAGTTCGAGGCCGACTCATCACTTACTCGCAACGATTACTTCACTCACAACGGCGACAACTACTCGTTCAACGGAACCCTCTTCGCCAGGATGAAGGAGGTTGCCGATCGCGTATCAGGAGGAAACTTCGACCGCGAGACCTTGTCAGCGTACAGAAGCCAGCGATACGACGAGTCTCTTCAGGAGAACCCCAACTTCTTCTTCGGTCCTCTGGCGCTGTTGCTCTATGGAGCGTCGTCCTTCGTCTATGAACTCTTCCCTGACTACGGAAACGAAGGTACCGCGACGCTAGCAAACACGGCATCCTTCTTCGGCACCGTTCAGGACTCGAATGCTCCTGGAGGATGGCGCTACGTTGGCGAGAAGATCCCCGACAACTGGCACAACCGTCGCTCTCCGTACAAGAACTTCGACGTCACCAATGAGATTCTCACGCAGTACCTCCAGTACCCCAAGCTTTTCGGCGGAAACACTGGTAAAGGCAACTTTGACGCTCTGCAAACCCCCTTCGGCATCATCCGCGACGGCAAGCTCCCGAGTGCTGCCACGGCTGGTGATATTCTCTGCTTATTGTACCAGTTTGCTACCCAGGTTGTACCGAGCAGCCTTAGCACGACCACGACCATCACACTCGATCTCCTGAACTGGTCGGCGGGCAAGCTCAACCCGGAATTCAAAAACGCGGGTTGCGCTCTCGTCCCGGACCAGACTGCCAATCCCCCTTAGATGAACCCTGGCAACCGAAAAGGATCTGCAGCATTCTTCGAGCGTGAAAAGGGGAAAGAAGGACATGGTCTCAATACCAGACGGGATACGAACACAGAACATGGCCATCATGAAAGCAGTTATGATTTATGATTAAACGAAAGAATAGCTTTATAGTTTGCTCAGTAAAAGTCTTTGCAAAACTTCATCCGGCACCTCTCAGTTACTACCTACCTTGACTGCTACCGTGATGACGACGTGTTGTTGCAGAGATCATGTCACGTGATGTTGGTTAGATACTTGGATAGGTACCACATACACCCTGCCCGATAATAACTGCTGCAAGCCCCCCCGAACTCAAGTTGTACCTAGTTTTCACCCTACCAATTACGCAATAATGCCTCGCCCAGGTACCACCGGGATTATCGCGACCGGGTAAAGGCGTTGCGGACCGAAGAACCGCCCCCGCGCAAGCTCCTCCCCCACGTTGTGGACTCGCTAGACTCGACGCTGCAATGCGGCGCATGGCAGGCCACTCGCCCTCTCCCACTCCCTCTCGGCATGCTACCACGCGGCTCCGCTTCCTACCTAGCCTCATGTGGTGCGGCTTATTGCGCGCGCAGGGTTACTCAGACCGATAATGCTTGGCCCTGAGATGCCGGTATTGGGATTCTCGCGTCGTGTCATTGCCGCTGTGCCGCCGTCCTTAACTACATGCGCATACCCGCCTCGCTGAGCAGACAGTATTAGACGCCGTCTCGCGCCCGCCCTCGCTCGCTCTAACCAAACACCCAAAAAAGACGCCCGTCCAGCCTCATGTCGGGCCTTGTGCAATCCAGCAGCGATGGCTCGCGCTGCACGCTCACGAGCCCCACGGCGCTCCCCAAGGCCGCTGGCTTCCTCTGGAACCAGCGTATGATGATCCAGATGACATGCCGTGGATATGCCACTGCTCAATTCATGCAGCCCGAGCCGGCAAAGTATGTCTACGCGCCGAACCTCGAGGCCAAGACGTTCATGCAGCCCGAGCAAAACTACTACGCACATCACCCCGGGCGCTTTGTCTATGTCAAGGATGAAGAGACGGGCGAGGTTTTCTCGGCGCCTCACGAGCCGGTGCGGGCGCAGCCGGATCTGTTCATGTTTACGACTAGCAAGAGCGATCTTTCCTGGGCCGTCGAGAAGTTGGGTGTCCGCATTGAGATGCGGTTGATGATTCCGACAGATGATGTTGCCGAGCTGTGGACTATCGCCGTGACCAACATGTCCGAAACGCCGAGAAGAGTCAGCGTCTATCCGTACTTCCCGCTGGGCTACATGTCGTGGATGAACCAGGAGGGCGAGTGGGTGCAGGATGTTGGTGGTATCGTAGGCAGCTGCAAGACGCCCTATCAGAAAGCCGAGGATTACCCCAAGACAAAGTACCTCAAAGACAAGACGTTTTTCCTCTGCGAGAAGACGCCGGATGCGTGGGAGGCCAGGCAGGAGGCGTTTGAAGGCGAGGGAGGACTGCAGGCGCCCGACGCGATCAAAGAGCAGCGGCTGAGCAACAGTGACGCAAGATACGAGACGCCAACGGCTGCAGTCCAGTACCGGGTGCAGCTCGAGCCGAACCAGCTCGAAGAGTACCGATTCCTCCTTGGACCTGCCTTCGACCAGGCAGAGATTCTGGACATGCGGAAGAAATACCTCAGCGAGGCTGCGTTTGACCGGACCCAGAAGGAGTACGAAGCCTACATCGCCAAGGGCAGCGGATGCCTGCAGATCGAAACGCCAGACAAGGCGCTGGACCAGTTCGTCAACAACTGGCTCCCACGCCAGGTCTACTACCACGGCGACGTGAACCGCCTGACGACGGACCCCCAGACGCGCAACTACCTGCAGGACAACATGGGCATGAGCTTCCTCAAGCCCGAGGTCTGCCGCCGCGCCATCCTGACTGCCGTCGGCCAGCAAGAAGAAAGCGGCGCAATGCCCGATGGCATTCTCCTGGCCGAGGGCGCAGAACTCAAGTACATCAATCAGATCCCGCACACGGACCACTGCGTGTGGCTGCCGATAGCCCTTGAAATCTACCTCAGCGAGACGGGCGACTACGCGCTCCTCGACGAGCGCGTGACAAGCATGCACGGCGACACGTACACCGTCTTCGAGCGCTTCAGCCGCGCAATGGACTGGCTGCTGTCGTCGAAATCCCGCGATCACCGCGGCCTCAGCTTCATCGCGCAGGGCGACTGGTGCGACCCGATGAACATGGTCGGGCCCAAGGGTGTCGGCGTCTCAGGCTGGCTAACCGTCGCAACCGCCTACGCCGTGAACCTGTGGGCCGCCATCTGCGCAGACACGCACCACGCCGACCTAGCATCTACGTACCGCGCGGGCGCCGCAGCCGTCAACGCCTCAGCAAACACCCACCTCTGGACCGGCTCGTGGTTCGCCCGCGGCATCACAGACGATAACGTCACCTTCGGCATCCCCTCAGACGCAGAAGGCCGCATCTGGCTGAACCCCCAGGCCTGGAGCATCCTCAGCGGCGCCGCCTCGCCCTCCCAACGCGCCGCCATGCTCCCCGAAATCGACGCCCAGCTCGTCACGCCCTACGGCGCGGTAATGTTCGCGCCGCCCTTCACGGCCATGCGCGAGGACGTCGGCCGCGTGACCCAAAAGTACCCAGGCCAAGGCGAAAACGGCAGCGTATACAACCACGCAGCAGCCTTCTACGCGTGGGCACTCTACGAAGCCGACGACGCGGATCGCGCGTACGCCGTCCTGCGCGCCATGATCCCGGGCCCGCACGACGACGACCTGCGTGTGCGCGGCCAGCTGCCCGTCTTCATCCCCAACTACTACCGCGGCGGGTGGGGCGTGCCGAAGCTCGAGCGCACGGCTGGGCGCAGCTCGCAGCTTTTCAACACGGGCACCGTCAGCTGGGCGTACCGGTGCTTTGTCGAGGGGTTGTGTGGGCTCCGGGGCGTCAAGGGCGGGTTGAAGATTGAGCCGAAGATGCCGCGCGAGTGGGATGGGATGAAGGTTACGAGGGAGTTTAGGGGCGCGACGTTCGTCGTGCGTGTCAAGCGGGGTGAGGGCGAGGGCGTGACGGTTGTCGTTGATGGGGTTGAGGTGCGTGGTGGGGTTGTCGAGGATGTGGTGCGGGGGAAGACGTATACGGTTGATGTCAGCGTGCCTAGGTAGGCGGGTTTGTTGGTGCCGTGTTTGTATGTGACAATGTTGGGTTTGCTTTGCTCAGCATGTAGTCTGATAATGAATTGTGCATGGTCAGGTCCCTTTGGAATGACGTCGTGATACTGGAGTGTTCTCTTGACTGCTTGTAAACGTCTTGATAGCGTCGAGCCAACACGGCAGCAGCAGTCCTTGCGTACGAATCAGACTATCAGCACATCAGCCATACAGACAACACATGTTCTAGGAACATCAATGTATTCCATTCTACTCCTTCTCCGTCCCTCCATCTCTCCTTGCCTTCCATTTCCTTTCCTTTTCAAATCAAGACGCACCAGCGTCGCCACCCCTAAGAAGAAACCAGACCAAACGCCAGAGCTATGCAATGTCCCGTCTAACAATGCTCATGGGCACCGTGTATCAACGCCAAACACCATGCAAAACGACAAACGAACACGTCGCAGAGCGAGCTAAACTAATGACAAGACAACGCAACACAACAGCCGTTGTGCTGGTATGCGCTCACGAAACTCGAAATACGGGGACAGCACAGCACGTCTTATAATACCATTTTCGTGCGCACTTCACACCCTTGTCCATCCCCTGCGTCTCCTCACCTGCGTGACATAGTCGCCCTCGGAGCAGGCATCCTATTCCTGCGTCGAGCCCCGGCGCATGGGTATTTCGCCCCCCGAGGTATCCCTCCGACGCCTTACGATCTGCAGTCGCGGCAGCGGCGGCGTGCCTGGCGGTAGCGGTGTACCCATCGGCGTCTCGTTCTCCATGCCGACGTTGACGTTAGACTGCCGGCGGCGGGTTATGGCGTCGTTGAGACGGCCTTGGCGCGCTTTCGGGAGGCGCGAGCGCTCAGCGGATGAAAACTTGGAACTGACTTCGAGGCGCGCAATACCGGATGTTGCGTCGCGAGAGGCTGGGCGGGCGCTTGATGGACGCGTGTGGGTTGGTGTGCCGGGCTGTAATGCAGCGAATGAGGTCGAGGAGCGGTTGAGTGGGACCACTCGCTGTTTACCTGAAGACGTGGGTGTTACAGATGGGTCTTCGGCTAGATCCCACATGGCAGTCGACGACTGGCTGCGGGTAATGCGCTCGCGCCCTGGTGTCTGGGCCATTGAGGGGATGAGGAATGTGTTCTTCAGGCTCGTAGGTGTGGGCGGTGTGAGCCCGAGGCCAGAGCTGACAAGTGTGGATCCGCTGCTTGATCCAGAGCCGTCACGCCGACCGGCAGACGACGCAGGACGGCGCAGGTTCGACATTGCGGTGGTGCGACTCAAGCTTCGTTTACCACTCATACCCGAGCCCATGCCATTGATTTCAACCTCATCGCAGGCGCGGACAAGCTCTTCTGCCATTTGTCGTACCAAAACAGCAGAATCGTGGTCCATGAGCCAGGTGATACGCTCGTAGCAGCCGAACGCGCGGATCAACCAGCACCCCTCCTCCTTGGCATCACAAATGGTACGCAATATGCGCAGAAGGTTGAGTCGGGTAACGGCATCCTTATTGCCCAGCTTCTGCTCTGTGCGGGTGAAAATCTCGGGGACCGCCAGGGATGCCGCTATCGATGGCGACAGACGAACGAGCTTTTGCAGCGGCTCGAGCATGTTCTCGAAAGTCGAGTGCGAGAGATCAGACGAAGTGTAGGCTGTGATAATAGCTGGGGTAAAGTTTGACTGTGAGGAAAGGAGATGCTGCTCTACTCGCGCGGTCTCTTCTTGAAGCCTGGAGTGTCGTTAGTATCATGTAGAGGAGAAGGGCGTTCGGTACATACCATACGAAGATGGCGTCCAAGGCAGTCACCGCCCAGTTGCGGTCACCGAGCAGCGACACGTAGAACGCGAGACCCTTTGCATCCCAGAGCATCTTGCGCGAAACCTTGCCCGAGTTGACCATTTCCAGCAATACTGGCAAGGCAAACTCTTTGAGAGGGCCACCTTCACGCACGACATCCTTGAGCAGAGGGATGATGTCAGAGAGCGCAGCTTCTTCTTGCCTGCTCTTGTTGTGCCGACACAAGTTGTACATGGTGTTGAGGATTTGATTAGAAATCTCGCGGTGAAAAGGTGGCAGTCGAGACGAGTCGGAGACCGATCGGTTTTGGCTGCGAGCGATCGAATCTTTCTGCCGAGTGGCTTTGAGCAATTCGATAAGAATATCGATGGCATTCGAGTTTTGCAGTGCTTCGTGCGTCGAGGATAGGGACGACAGATTCTTAATGAATTTGAGCATCGTGATCTGATGGGGCGGCGCCATCTTGCGGAGATCTTTCAGAACGCCTGAGTATTGTTAGTATGGTTGACACTGTGTTGAATACGAGAACAAGAAAATGTGACCTACGCTTCAAGATCATACGGTCCGCTACTAGATCCTTGACATGACTCTCTGCCTGGCTGAAGATGAGGAAGATGTGCACGATCCTGCCAACAATAAGTCGGGCAACTTCGCCATCCTCTTCCACCATTCGGTTCAAGACGAGCGAGAGAGGGTACAACACACTGCTTCTGCTGAAAATCCTGCAGAAGTCGTTCTTAGGTGTGGGGCCCTGAAGCTGGAATACACCATAAACACCGTTGACACCGATCAAGACTAGATCGCGCTCGGCATCTATGTCTTCCTCGAGGAACTCGACAAGCACGTTGATACCACCACATCCAATGAACATCTGCATCGTGAGAGTGCTGGTTTGGTACATCTGTCTGACGAAAGCTGCAGCCTCTTTCCTGATGTCACTGGGATATCGTTTGTACGCAAACTGGCAGATGGTTGGAATGCCTCCCAAGAACGATAAGCTCTCCTGGGCCTCGGCGTCTTCGAGAATAATGAGGTTAATAATCTTTAACAAAGGAAGGACAACATCGTTGGGCGGTATGGTGCCCAGAATCTCCAGTATTGGCAGCATTCCATGGCTTCGCAGGATGATCGAGCGCTTGTCGGGGGCCTCGTACAAGATCTGAATGAGCTGGTCTGCGATATCCAGGAGTACGTCGTCAGGCTGATTGGTCTTCAGACACCCAACCAAATTCTCCGTCATCTTTGTCAAACGGTCATCTCGGTCACGGGCAACGTTGTTCTCCAGGTTGATGTTCTCAAGTCCTTCTTCAAGGTTGGCGAATGGATCCAAGTCTTCCTCGTCCGTCGCAACCAGTAATGAGTTGGACATCTTCGATGTAAGCATGGCAAGGCTACTATGTTCGCTGCCACTGTCGCTCTCGGGCTTGGTCAGTACTGAGTGGGGGTGCGCCTTGATGTCGCCAAAGACATCTGAAAAGTCATCGCCCTCATCCTCGGCGTACTTTTGAATCTCAATCTCCGACTGTGTGCGTGGTAGTTTGCGGATGGATACCGAGCTTTCAGATCGTTGTCGTGTGATTGGGCCTCCTTTTTGGTCTCTTGCTGATTTGGGCCCTGCTTTCAAGTCGCTTGGATGGAACAGACGCGGGGAAAAGGACTCTACGGAGGAGCTAGCACTTGCCAGAGCAGATTGCTGCTGAGAATTGGTCACAAGTGGGTTCGCATATTGCATGGCCTGGATCTTCTTTTCGAAAGCACCATCATCTGTAGGCATGAGATCTGAGTAGTCTTCGTCTGTGCTTTCGCGGAAGGCCTGCGCTGGCCGTGCGAGAGCAGGCGCCCTAGCCCTGGGTGTTTGTGCCACTTTCGAAGCACTGCGCAAAAACGCCGTCCTTGGTTGGGCGTCGTACCGGTGCTCGACATGCTCCGAGGCGTTGGACGATGATCGTGAGTTTGATGCCGACGTCGATGCGGAGGATCTGCTCTTGGAACTCGCAGACCGACCCTTGGCCGCCTCTTTTGGACCAAAACTGCTCGGGAGACCTTGCAAGTGCTGCAGATTCAACGGGCTTTTCATTGTAGTCTCGCCGTCGCCGAAATCGGTCCCCTCCACGATCGACTCGAAACTTGCAAACGCCTTCAACCGATCGCCAGAGAACAGACCACCAAAGTTATCCTGGGGCTTGAGATGTGGCAAGTGCAATGCGCGCGGAGAGATGCTTTCGGCAAAATCGTTGTCCCAATTATCATCGCGGTCGACGTCCGGCGAGCGGAAGGATTCGGGGTTTGGTCTATGCTTGGGAATGTTGATGTGATCGACATGAGTGGGGTTCCTGCGGGGCGATGTTATTCCCATCTGTGACGGGGATGGAAATTGCTGGGAGTTTCTCTGCAGGCCAGAGGCAAGGCGGGATGTCCGGCGTAACGAATTGGGCGACTTGAGCGCCTCATTCCACTCCTGCACAGACTTGACAGCTTCTTGATACTCGGTGGGCTTGGTGGGTACGGCAGGGACAGTCCTCTTTGCGCTCATGATCCAGGGATGCTTGAGCAGTCGCTTAGCAGAGATGCGCAGTGTGGGGTTTTTCTGGAAGCATTCCATAAGGAACTCGCGGAGTAGCTGTGTGGCTGTTAGCGTACCGTTGGTCGTTAATGCGGGCGGCACACGACACTTACTGGAGAAGCGCTGCCAGGAATGGGCGGGTGCTCATCGTTGACGATGCGAAACAGAGCCTGCATGGGCTGCAGCTTGTGATAGGGCGGTTTGCCTTCGATCAGCTCAATGACGGTGCAGCCCAGACTCCAGATGTCAGAAGATGTAGTGGCACCAGACAGCTCAATGACCTCGGGCGCCATCCAGTAGGGTGTGCCGACGACGCTGGACTGGTCCAGACCAGACTGCTTGGTAGCGACACCAAAGTCGGCCAGCTTGACGAGACCCTCCTTGGTCGTGAGGATATTGGCGCCCTTGATGTCCCTGTGGATGACACCCTGCTCGTGGAGGTAGAGCAGGCCGTGCAAGACCTGGGACATGTACAGGGCAACGAGGTTCTCGGGAAACTTTCCGAAGTTTTTGCAAATGCTGTGCAACGAGCCGTTCTCGCAGTACCTGTGGGTGTGAGCGGCGGTTGGGGCAGGGAACGGGCAAAGACTCACTCGAGAATAATGTACAGGCTCTCTGAGCTGCGGACGAAGCCGTGGTACTTGACAATGTTGGGGTGGTTGAGGTTCTTGAGCAGATCAATCTCCATCTCCATGTTCTTGAGGTCGGCGGCGCCCAGGTTCTCGAGGCGGACCTGCTTGATGGCGACCGTCTCGCCGGTGCCCCAGTTGAGGGCGCGGTAGACGCTGCCAAAGGCGCCTTTGCCGAGGCAGTCGCCCAGCTGGTAGTCCTTGAGGCCGGTGACATCCTGGGCAGCGCGCTGGGCGGGCCCTTCTCTGCTGGGGCGTGTCTCGCGGTCGCGCTGTGCGGTGGCGGGGGCGGCGGTGGCGGCCGACGACGACGACGAGATGGAGGGCTTCTTTGCGTGGGCGGGGGTGCTCGACGAGGGGTTTGCGGGCTTGGGCGGGGGGTGGGAGACCATGGCGGTGGCGGCGGCGTTCAGCCCAAGGCCGGCGGCGGTGAAGCGTGCGGGTGGGGGTCGGGCGCGAGGGTTCGCATGTCCTGGCGTGGATGGTGGCAGACGTGGCGGAGGGCAGTCCAGCAGATGGGGGAAGCTGCAATTCGGCGAATGTGAGTGCGTGCGCGGGGTCTGCTGGCGGTGGTATGAGAGGGCGCTGCCGTGGGGATCCCAGCCGGGGCGGTGGAATGTGCCCGCGTAAGCTGGCGCTGGGGTGGTGCCGTGGCTGTTGTCGCTGTTGTCGCTGTCGTCGCTGCGTCGCGGCTGTCGCTATTGTCGGTACCGAGTCGCCGCCTCAAGTCACTGGACTGGAGGCGTGTCGTCGAGCATGGGTTGCGCGGCGGTTCGAGGCAGGGCGACGACGGGATGCGGGGCCCAGATCCAGGGCTGGTGCTGGTGCAGGTGCCGCCGCTGAGATTTGAAACAGGCTCCCTCGAGCCCAACGTCACTCGCATTACCACTACCACTACCACTACCACTACCGCCCACACTACCTCCTAGGTACCGCTCGCTTCGCCCTCGCCCTTCAGCCGCCCCTTCAGCCTCGCCCGCGCTTTGTCCTCTGCCTCGACTCGCGCGCCTGTCAGCCTCTGTCACCCTTCATTACTCCTCTGTCGTCCTTCATCTCTCCTCTCTCCTCTCCCCCCTCTCTCCTCTCCCCCCTCTCTCCTCTCCCCCCTCTCTCCTCCCGTCTTTTCTAGACAAGATTGCTCATCTTCGCCCTCGTGAAACCACTGTCCGCCGCCACCACCATCTCCCCTCTCCATTTTGTGCACCTCTCCTCGTTGGGCGCCGCACAATCCCACGCCTAGCATAAATAGACGCGCCAGCGCTGAAGCTTAATTTCCGCAATTTCGGCCACCACCAAGACGACGAAGAAAAAAACTCTAGTCACATAGTCACATAATCACATTGATGCTCGTGTGCTCATTGCTTCAACTCGTCCCATCTACCGTCATGTTCAACACCAAGGTACCCTGGTCTGGCCTGCGTGTAGCCTGAGACGCCCAACATCATGCCGAGCCCAAGCGCAAGCATGCTTGGTGACATCATCTTAGCTAGTCACCCACATACAACCACCCGTCGCAGCTGCGAAAGCTAAACATTCGTCGCTCTGGAATTCATTTCGCTACACTGAATGCTGCCGCTGCACGAGACCTCCGCCCATTCCTCTCTACCGCCCCGCAACCACATTGAGCACGCCGCCATCAACCGCAATAATCTCGCCGTTGACATACAGGTTCTTCGTCAGGAACAGCACCGCCTGCGCCATCTCCTCGTCGTTGCCCGCCCTCGCCATCGGCACGTGGCCCTTCTCTTGGATCTTCTCGTCCGGCACATGGCTCTTCTGTCGGTCGTCGCTCTCCTTCGCCGTCATCTCCGACGGGAAGTAGCCCGGCGCAATCGAGTTGACGCGAATATGCGCCTTCTGGAACTCGGCCGACATAAGCTTGGTCAGATGCACCGTTCCTCCCTTTGCCGTGTTGTAGCTGAAGTGCCCCTGCGCATGTCTCATGATGCCCGACATGGAGCTGATGACAATCACTGATGCCGAAAGCCGTCCCCGCTCCTCACTACCCGCTTGCAACAGCGGAAGCAGCGCAACCGTTGTGAAGTAGACGGCTGTCACGTCCGTGTTGTAAGTCTCGTTCCATCCTTCAAACGTCTCGTTGTTCCACAGCTTCTCTTTCAGCGACGTAGCTTTTGTGTCCTCTGGCTCAGCCTTCTCGCCACTAATGCCTGCCGAGGCTACGAGGAGGTTGAGGTACTTCTCCTTCTTTGACAACTCCTGGTACAGCTTCTCAAGGTCGTCCTTCTTGGTTACGTCACATGGCCCAATGCTGTTCAATGTTAGCACAGTTGTCTTTATTGTTCGGCAGAGGATCAGTACGGGATGATTTGCCCGCCATCAGTAGGGCTGTGGTTTTCGACAGCTTTCTCTAGGGCTTCCATGCCTGTCGACAGTTAGCCAGCTGCAACTACAGCGGTACAAGGCTTCTACATACGGCGGCCTGTGATGTAGACTTTTGCTCCTGTTTGGCTGTCAGTTTCTGCACGTGAGACACGAAGAGTATAGCGTATGCATACCATTCGCGGCGAGAGCTTGCGCTGCCATCAGCCCAATGCCCGTTCCACCGCCCGTCACCAGACAAACATAGTCCTTGACCGAGAAGAGCGTCGAGGCTTGGAGTTTGTGTGTTTCCGCCATTGTGAGAGATTCTGATTGGATTAGAAGAAATTTTTTTGTTTGGAAGAGGCGGGGTATGCAGTGCAGAGGCAATCGCTCAAGAAAAGACGTGGTCGTTCACTGCGATAGCATGACGTACGTACCTTGCATATCCCAACAGCGTTAGAGCCTGGCTCCACAATAATTTGATCTAGCGCGCCGCGGCTACTTCAACGTCGTCTTTTTCTTGTGGCCATTGTTGGAAAGACAATTGACGCGTCTTCCTGTGTCGCGTCAATCGGTGGAGCGCGTCTCTTTCATTCTTTAATTGACCGCTTCGAGGCCGCCCTATTACCAGCCCCGGCGGCTGCCTGCCTTGCGCCACACCAGCACCCTTCGCATCTCACAAACCACTTCTCATCTGCAGCACTTTGCACTATCTACCATCTGTCAATAACCAACTTGTAATTCTCAAAATGGCCAACATAAACTCAGCCACCACCGATCTGGTCCCCGCCGTCTCGCCCGAGAATCCGTCACAGGTATGGCCAGAGTCGCTTGACACCCCTGGCATTCTTCCTCGACATTTGAAGCGCGCCGCAAACATACAATTTCCACTCCTTGAAGTTTTTCAGCGGTTCCTGTACCGCTTCCGACTAAATGGCGACGTTGAAAAAGTTCTTGCTGCAATCGCTCTCTTCAATGCTGCTCGACCTGTGTACAAACATCTCCGAGAGTTCGTCCTATGGGCCTTTACCGTCGAGATGTACATACCGGAAGGCGATGCTGTCGCAAAAGATGTCATGACTTGGATGAGCGAGAAGGTCGTCCAGGACAGCCGTAGCCGGAGTGTTATGATGGTTACTGGCGGGCTGCAAGATCCTACAGAGGAGTTCCCTCTTCCAAGCCGGTACATGGGTCGCTCCTCGTCCTCGGCGCCGGGTGCTGAGCACGTGAGTTGTTTGCCTCCGATAGGCTCTCGTATCTTTTGGTAAGTACGCTCGATACGGCTATGCTGATCCAGATGTTGGACGGCAATACGGTCTTGTGATCTTTTGGGTTTATCAGACTAACAGTCACAGGATCGGCTTCCGTCCTTTTCTTTTCTCTCGCTCCGGTGGACAGACCAACGCAGTTGGCGGCATGAACTTTGGCAACATCATCGACCAGAACGGCCACCTCTCCAATGCTCTCACTATCTCTACTCTTGGATGGAATTTGAAGCCTCTGCAGGACTTTGCTCTCATGTGTCGCAACTTCAGGGCGACGAACCTCACCGGTACAACTACTGTCTACTTTGCTGGAGGCGGCCGCTCTGACCCGTACGGCAACCCATGGCAATCTGTATCCAAGGCTATTCGCAAGCTCGACACTATCGACATGGACCCGGGTGTGAAGGAAGGGTTGGTCCGCGACGCAGAATACTACTACAGCGAGGAGTCGTAAGTGTTCTTTGCCTTGGTGTACTTCCAGCTTCCATCTTGTTGGTGCTCGGATGATATCAAGACTCGCGCTAATGATGCAAAGACGCAGATTTTTTGCCAACTGCGGCATACCTTACCGACGTGGCTATCTCTTTTATGGACCACCTGGCACTGGCAAGTCGAGCTTCAGCGCAGCCCTGGCGGGCTATCTTGGATGCGACATCTATCATATTGCCCTGGCTTCTGGAGACATTGACGACAGCAAGCTTCACCGCCTCTTCTTGGGCCTGCCGCGAAAGTGTGTTGTAGTCATTGAAGATATTGACTCGGCTGGCATCGGCCGAGAAGAAGAGCCCTCTTCTCAGTTTGATGGAACAGGGACGATGCCCATGCTGGACGCCACCGCCATGGCAGCCCTCCAGAAGCCTCGTCGAAGGAACCCGGTCACTCTCAGTGGCCTGTTGAATGCCATCGATGGCAACGCATCTCAAGAGGTCAGTCTAGCATTTGTCACAGGGCGAGAGTCTAGAGCTAATCCTCAGTCACCAGGGCCGACTCCTCATCATGACATCCAACAACCCCGACGCGCTCGATGCCGCCCTGACCCGGCCCGGACGAATCGACAAGAAGATTTACTTCGGCAACATGAGCAAGTCAGCAGGAAAGAGCATCTTCATGCGCCTGATCGGCCGCTCTGCGCTTGCCCATGATGCGGCCTTCACCATGGCGCAGATCGACCAATACGCTTCCGAGTTCGCAGACAAGGTCCCTGCCAATGAGTTCAGCCCAGCACAGGTCCAGAGCTTCCTCCAGGACTGCCGGGGTGACCCGATCAAGGCGCTGCAAGAGGTCGACACGTGGGTCGTTGAGACGCGACTTGGTGCTAAGCCTGGACCCCCTGCCTCGGCGACTACTTCCACGGGTGAGTATGATGATCTGGGGTCGATGATTCTGAAAAACTAGGAACCATTGGTGTACACGACGAGCGTGTTTAAATTGACAGCAGTTGGCGTTCTCAGCATCGGTGAGCTTGTTGTCTTGTATGATATTGAATTAGGCGACAGTGTTGTTTGAATATTGTATATCGGTCGCATATAAAACGGTAAATAGCAGGAAGATGTGTGTATTATAACGAGATTTGACATATCACATCTCCCAAACTTACGTCAATTAATTAACCGTCCTAAAAGCCATACTTAAGACTCATTTCGTCATTACATTCAATCTCCAACCGTAGGGTATATCAACTCCTTTCCACCACACCAGCCCACCTCCCCACTCACAACAACCCCGCGACACCAAAAACGCCCGCCAGAGCCGCGACGCCGGCTCCCGCAATCCTCGCCGCCGCGCCCTCCGACGGCGTCGGCTCAGGCTCAGCAACAGACGGGATGGGCTCACCCGCAAACGTGACGCTGGGCACGCGCAACGGCGTCTCTGAGCTCGTCAGTGTCGACGAGAGGGAAAACGATGAGGGCGAGGGCGACGCCGACAGCCGCGTAGACAGCGAAGAGTTGCTTGAGAATTCGGCGGTTGAGTCGTCTGTCGGCGTGGGCGAGGGCAGCGTGGCGCCGGATGGAAGGGTCATCGTCGTCTGCAGCGTGCGTGTCATGGTGATTGTGACGTCCTCGTCGCCGCCGCCCTCCAGGTAGGCTTTGGCGCAGACTTCGGGGTCTAAATACTTTGTCAGCTATTCTGTTCCGTCTGGAGGCGTGTCGGGAGGAAAACTTACCCATGCCGTCAGCGCAGCAGTACGTCTCGCCGGCCTGGCCGGTCGCGCAGTAGTAGCCCGTCTCGCATACGCTGCCGTCGCCGTTGGGACAGCAGTGCTCTTGGGCCTTGTCGTAGCAGAAGGTCATTTCCGCGTTGTTCGAGGGGCATTCAACGGATGTGGGCCCGCAGGCTGTCTCGCACGTGTCGCCGCCGAGGTCGCATTCGGTTGTCTCGGGGACGTAGTTGTCCTGGCGGGCGAGGAGAGCGGCGCCGCGGGCGAGCACGGCGTGGAAAGAGTGGTGCTTCGTGAAGGTGGGCTTGGAGGCGGGCGAGGAGGCCGCAGCCGAGGTGGCTAGAAGGGCGAGGGGGAGGAGGGAGAAGTGCATGCTGGGCAATGGATGGGGTTGAGTGCGGGTGTGTAGGGTATTATTATTGTTGTAGCTGGGAGCGAGCAATCCACAAACACGGCAAAGGCGAGAGGTGAGCGTCCAAGTAGGAAGCTTTATATGTTGATGCTTACAATTCCCCCAGGGTCTGTTGTGCATGTCTACAGAGATAAGGCGGCCAACACAATTTTCTCACTGCGAAAATCAGCCTCGCCTCTCTGGGAATGCTTCTTTCAGCCTCTAAGCCCCCTCTGTACATGATGCCCAAACTCACCAATGGCATGTCTGTGTGCCCGACTAAATTACCGCCGTACCCACGTCTGCCAAGAAGGATTGTACTGGGAAGTGAATCCGTAGCGACACAAACGTCCTAGCATGTTGCTCTCCGTCCCGGTACGCAGGAACCCCAGATTGAGCGAGAACGGCCAGCCAATCCAGGGCGCCGCGACCGGCGGGCGGTGAGTGGCTGAGAGACGCCTTCGCCGTGGTCCTGCATGTGTGGAGACGGCAGAGAGTGCTAATACCTTAAGCCTGTCATATACAAGGTAAGCACGGCTGAGAGATTTCGAAGAGGCTGAGGGCGCGAGACAGTGGCTGCGACGGCGGCAACAGGGCCGGTCTGGACGCCAAAGGAACCAGAAAACAGAAGCAATCGATGCTGTCCAGGCGCGCAACCACACTTCAAGACTGCGATGTGCACGACGATCCAACTGAGATGATGAAGGGTAAGGTTTCTGGCCCCCACCGCCACGCCCGTTTCACGCGCAGCCTAACTAACTAATAACGTTAGCCGTATTTTTAGACATTGGCTTGGCGCCAACTTGGCCCCCACACAGCAGACATGCGCACGCACATGACATGACTTGACATGACTACCAACCTACAGCAGTCCAGCGACCCTTTCTTTGCCCGCTCTGCTGGAATGCAGCCGCGCTTCTGCCTTGCTGCCTGCTGAGGCCCCTATTGGACTCGATCGATGCCGCTGCCCAAGTCCCTCCGCCGCAGTGTGCGCGCTTCGCCGTCGACAGGGCCGGCCCAGCGCAGACGATGCCGCTCGTGCAACAACCTCGATCCACGAGGCCATGGCAGCTCCGTCTATGCGAGCGAGGCTGCAAAGGAGCCCACGGCGAGCTTGGACCTGGTGCTCGATGCCCTGCTGCTCACTAGGACTAGGGCTGCAGATTGCGGCGGGTGCCGATTTTGCAACGTGCTGGTGCACACCTTGGATGCCTTCTTTGCTAAGTGGAGAGGCGTGCGGTCTAGAGTTAATGTTAGTCTGAAAGAGAAGGCGTCGATCAAGGTGAGCATGGATGGCGAACGCTGGAAGGGAGAGGTGGTCGAGATCTATGCTGGATCTGGTAGGTTTTCCTTTTTCGTCTTTCTCTCTGAAGCTTGTTCACACATGCTCCTTGCCGTTGTTGGATTCCCTTCCTGTTGTACACATGCAATGGGTAATAACCTGCGAAAGAGACACTGAGAACAAGACGCTATGCTTCATCAGTATCTGATAACTGCTAGCATCACGCGCCCCGTGGCCAACACTGGGTTCTGCTCATAACATCCCAACCAATGCCGGCTCAGACGAGACTTTTACCTTTGTTCGTCGCTGTATTCAAGGCTGTCTTGGGAACCCAAACCATACCGCTTGCAGATTCTCGTCTGAGGCCTCAATATCCGCCCCCAAGCGCCTGCTGGATGTAGGTCGGTTCTCGCGATCCGAACCCATTCGCCTCATCGATACCCAAGGGAAACGATATCAGTATGTTGCCTTGTCGCACTGCTGGGGAGCGGCACACCAATTCACAGTCACAAAAGCAAGCTGGGCCAAGATGTCCGTCAACATCGCATTCGAGACTCTGCCTCCTCTGTTTCAAGATGCAGTCATCATCACGCGCCAGCTGGGCTTGCGGTATGTTTGGATCGACTCTCTGTGCATCATTCAAGACTCACTCCGAGACTGGGAGACTGAGTCTTTGAAGATGGGAAGCATTTATCAGAACAGCTACGTGACAATCTCTGCGACCAACTCCCACGATGGCAGTATCAGGTGTCTGACAGACAGGCGAAAGCCAGTCAAGATACCTTACGAGAACACGACGAGGAAGACGTTTGATCTGCGTGCGAGAAGAACCCTCGATCACCATCCCGACTCACATGGGGGGCCGGCAAGGCCGACAGGGCCACTGACTTTTCGTGCATGGGCTCTGCAAGAACACGTACTCAGTTCGAGGATACTCCACTATACGGCCGCCGAGCTAATGTTTGAGTGCAAGACATCGTACCGCTGTGAGTGCATGCCAGAGCGCAAGACTCGCCCAACTACCCCAGCATTGATACCGAAGGCTGTTGCGAGCAAGAAGAAGCATGCAATATGGGATACTTGGCACCGCATAGTAGAACAATACTCGATGCGGGAGCTCACAGTGCCTGGAGACAAACTTCCTGCCATCTCTGGGATTGCATGCAAGATCAGAAAAGCAACGCACTCAGACTACGTCGCTGGGCTCTGGAAAGTCAACCTTGCCTCGGACCTGCTGTGGCAAAGAAGTACGCCTGTGCCTCTGAAAGCACACCGGCATGCACTGGAAACATGGCGAGCGCCGTCGTTTTCGTGGAGCTCACTCAACGCTCCCATCACGTACTACACGCCCAACGATGACGAGCGCGAAACGTTCAAGTCTAGCATAGTCCTTGTCGCGTCATCTGTCACCCCTACTGGTTTCAATACTCTGGGCTCGGTCACTGACGCATCGCTCGCCTTACGGGGGCCCACCATCCAGGCCACCCTCTGTGCGAAGCAAAACGGCCATGACTGGGACTATACCCTTTTGGTCAAGGGGACGAGTGCGATTCAGGTGTCCTATGATTGCTGTCTTGTCGACGCCGAGACCACGACTGATTCAGGGGAAAAGCGAAGGACGGTCCGCAGGGCACAGCAACACCAAACCTTGACGGAATTTCGAGCTCCCGTGCTTTGCCTCAGCGTTGCGCGGTATGATGGATGGCTGACGGGGCTCGTTCTGGGGGAGTCGGAGCGCAAGCAGGGCAGCTGGGAGAGACTCGGGGCTTTTTCTACCGGAGGTGAAGCCTTTCGACATACAAAAGACCAGGAGATTCAACTCTGCTAATAGGTAGGCCTTGAATAGCTACTGACGACACGCTTCGAGAGGTCTGGGCCTAGGTACGTCCGTGTGCGGGTGATTTCCCACTAGCGTCCCCCTGAGCAAAACATCGAAACAACCCAGCAGCGCTTGTCTGCCCCAGGCCAACCTTCCGCCAGATCGACCACTTAGAATTGCTTTGGATATCCCCGCATTAGGGCCATCAACGTGTTTACGGATCGCGAGCCGTGGTGACTTCTTGGCCAGTCAGAGCACGGGCAGGTCTGGGCGTAGATGTATTGTTTCAAGCTCCGCGATTATATACCCAGGCGCCCGCCGCCGCATTGGACCTGCACCGATCCTCGACTTTGAAGACTCGTTCCCGTCATTCTTTTGTTTGTGTATTTTTGTTCGCTGGTCGTTCGCTACTCACATTCGTTTATCCTTTCCTGACCTGATCGCATCATGATGCAGTCGACTTTCATTCTTTCCCTCCTCGCCGCGAGCGCCGTCTCGGCCCAGCAATACGGCAGCAACCCAGAGGCGCCGGCCGAGAATCCAGCGCGCTCCACACCCTGCAGCACGTCGGTTGAGGCGACTGCACTGCCGACCCAGGCGTACAGCGCAGAATTCTCCACGTCGATTCCAGTCGAGATCAACACCGAGATTGGCGTTGACCAGCCGGCCCCTTCGGCATGGGTCGACGTCCCCCTTTCCTTGAAGTTTGACCACAACAACGCCCTGGCATTTACCTCGAGCGTTGCATTCGCGACTCCCACGTACGGAGCGCCCCCCTCGACCACGCCCTGCTCGACAGCAGTCCCCAGCATTGCCCCTGCGGTGAGCTACTCGACCTTCTTCTCCACGACGATTCCGGTCGAAATCAACATCTCGATTGGCATTGACCAGCCCGCGCCGTCGGCCTCGGTCTACGTCCCGGCATCCGAGTCGTTTGACTCCAAGTTTGCCCCTGCATTCACCTCCAGCAAAGCATTCCCCAGCCCCACGTTTGAGCTTCTGTCTACCGGCACGCCGAGCTCTTCCAAGGCCGTCCCTACTCCAGCTCCCGAACCGTCAACCACGTCTGCGAGCAAGCCCACCATTACCGTCTTCCCCAGCCAGACGTTTGTCCCGAAACCCAAGACGACCTCGTGCACCAAGACCAAGAGCAAGGCCACCATCACCGTCCTCCCCAGCCAGACATCTGTCGCGAAACCCACGACAACCTCTTGCACCAAGACGACGAGCAAGGCCACCATCACTGTCTTCCCCAACCAGCCGTTCGTCCCCAAGCCGACGGCAACTTCAGCCACTGGCACCAGCACCAGTGCCAACAGCAAGCCCACCATCACCGTGTACCCCAACCAGCCGTTCGTCCCCAAGCCCGCGACGACTCTCAGCACCAGGACCCAGAGCAAGGCAACCATCACCGTGTTGCCTAAGCCCACGGCCGGCGTCCCCGCTGGCGGGTCGTACCACGGCGCGCCGGGCTACGGCGGAAGCCGCCCGCGTTACTCTTCTTGGGTGGCAGCACACCGCCCGCACACGTCTGCTGGTGTGGCTGAGGCCTCGAGCAAGCCGTGCACGCTCGAGACCAAGACCAGGCCGAGCGCGACCCCAGCTGCGGGCGGGTACTAGGAGCGGGGGGGAGAAGTATATATAACACAGACATATAACCCAACAAACACCCGGATACGCCAGCTTGTTTAGTGCTGCGATTGATGTATTCGCATATCCATTTAACTTTTTGTACATAAGATAATTTCCGCACGTTGCTTTACTTGTTAAGCATTGATTTGCTCTGCGACTGTCCATGTCTCTCGCCGCAGGGCAGGGTCCACGTTTTCTTTTGTTTATTCGACGTAACTAGCTAGCTACAACTATCCTCTGCTGTCTTGTCTGTCAAGACGACCGACCAACAACCAATCCTTGCGCGAAGTCCGAACATGGCATTAACCTCGCCAGAGCCCAACCGCGCGGAAACTAACTAGCGCTGGAACGAACCGGTAGCGTAGTTACCGAGTATAGGGCTTCCTCGTGTTATAGCCTGGGATGTGCGGTGCGATGCGATCAACACCGGGTCTCGTCGGTAATCGGCGTTGTGATGGGCGTGGACCAGGCAGGGAAGAGAAGGGCTTGTATACACTACACTACACCCTCGCAGGGCTGACGTGCAACCGTGTTTGACTGCAAAACCACTTCTCACACTCCTCCCTCCCTCCCCCATCCCTCGCCATCCCCGCCCCAAAACCACCCCAAAACCCTCGCCAGCCCCACGCACCAAAAGCCGCACGCGTCTAACCCAGCAGCCTGCCGGCTCGCACCCTCGCCGCAAATAGCGCACACGCCCGCGTCTCACCAGCGCACGCTGCCACTTTCTGCGCGGACCCAGATGGGCGGGATGACGGAATCGGGGGAGTCGGGGGATGCAAATACAGTGCATGCTACGTCACTCACGATGCGCACGGACGGCGCTTCCCGATGCGCGCTGATGGATCCACTCCCCTGCGCTGATCTTCGTGCTTCCACCTCCGCTTTATATCAGTGCTGGTACGTCGTTGTCGTTTAGAGGTGGGGGATGGAGGATGAGGGACGGGGGACAGTGAGGGTGTGCGGGTCGTCGGGGACGTGTGGCTGCGTGTCGCGTTGATCGGACCGTGGTGGGAGTCGGCTGGGGGTTTGTGATGTCGTGATATGCGCTCCCATCAAGGCATCATGGCGGGCGGCGATGATGGCTGCGGCTGGCGGGCGGGAACCATGGTGGTGCATTAGGAGGCGTCGGTAGCGCGTGAGAGGGTGCGCCGGCGACGCCGCTAGATGCTTTTGTCTGCAGACGTCATGTGAGAAATGTGTATGTATGCGTTGAACGAACCGCGGCCGATGTTGGACGTACTTTACTCTGGTGGCTCGACTGGAGAATCGACTTCTTGTATCTTCTCTTGAATACAGACATAAGAGATACGCAGGTCGACTGAATACCATCATGGGCATCAAGAACCTGCTCCCGCTGCACAAGAAAGAGACCAACGGCGCCTCGTCCGAGCCCCGCCAACACCACCACCACCACCACGAACGGAGCAATGGCCACATCGCCGTCCGCACCAAGAAGCCCAAGAAGGAGCACTCGTTCATCAGCAACAAATGGCGCAACGAGCTCGTCGCCGCGGCGGCCGAGTTCTGCGGCACCTTCATGTTCCTGTTCTTCGCCTTTGGCGGCACTCAGGTCGCCAACACGGCCGCCCTCTACAGTGACCAGACCACGGCCGG
Source organism: Neoascochyta sp. HWLR27 (assembly GCA_019775935.1). Lineage (NCBI taxonomy): Eukaryota > Fungi > Ascomycota > Dothideomycetes > Pleosporales > Didymellaceae > Neoascochyta > Neoascochyta sp. HWLR27. Next base: position 136,692 of record WODD01000198.1, on the reverse strand, counting down.
CCAGCAGAACGACGGCATCACGCAGGCGCCCAACGCGAGCGTCTTGCTGTACATTAGCCTCATCTTCGGCTTCAGTCTAATGGTGAATGTGTGGGTGTTTTTCCGCGTCAGCGGCGGCCTGTTCAACCCAGCTGTGCGTCTTGAACCAAACTCACCATATTTTATATTATATATGTCACTAACACCCCCGCCCCAGGTAACCCTCGGCCTCTGGCTCATCAATGCGCTCAAAACCGACCGCGCAATCCTCTGCTTCATCTCCCAAATGGTAGCCGGCATCTGCGCCGCCGCCGTCATCTCCGCCATCCTCCCGGGCAAACTCAACGTCAGCACAAACCTGGGCACCGGCGTGTCGGCAGCCCAAGGCGTCTTCCTCGAAATGTTCCTAACCTCGCTCCTCGTCATCACAATCTTCATGCTGGCAGCGGAAAAGCACAAGGCGACGTTCCTCGCGCCCATTGGCATCGGCCTGTCGCTGTTTGTGGCCGAAATGGTCGGCGTCTTCTTCACCGGCGGCAGCCTAAATCCCACGCGCAGCTTCGGCCCGTGTGTCGTGACGAGGAACTTCCCAGAGTACCACTACATCTACTGGTTTGGCCCGCTCATGGGCACCTTGCTCGCGTTTGGCGTGTACAAGATTATAAAGTCGGTCGAGTACGAGACGGTGAATCCCGGGCAGGACTTTGACGACCACGAGGTACGTCTTCTTCCTCACTCCCTTCCATCCTTCCTTCCCCCTCCCCTCCCAAACTAACCTCCCCTCCCCAACAGGCCGCAGCCTTCAACCCCCCCGACGACCCCGACTCCGCCGAGCAAGTCGAGCGCCCCAACGTCGCGGCCCTCGCGGCCCGAGACGCCGTGCGCCGCATGGCCAGCAACTCGACGGACGAAAAAGAGCACGAGACCTCCTCCGTGGCCGGCGGGCCCGGCGCAAACGCAGGCATCGACACGCGCGTGTGGCGCGACCAGGCCGAGGAAGCGCAGCGCGCGGGCGGCGGCGGCGGATTCGAGCGCGCCACGTCGCAGGAGCAGGAGCAGGAGCGCGACTATGGCCGTGCGAAGAGCGGTACGAGGACTACGCGTGACCAGATGGCTTTTGAGGCCGAGATGTTGAGTCGCTCGGGTCGTGGGAGTATGCGGAGGGGGGTGTCGGGTGATAGGTGGGTTTAGGTTTGGGGAGAGAGAGAGAGGTGCGTGTACACGGATGGGGCTCAGGGCGGCGTTTGGGTGTTTGAAAAAGCGACGGTGTTATGATACGATACGATATGATACGGTACGATATGGATGGCCAGGTAACAAGGATAGGCGTTTGGAGATTTAGTATCAGAGCCAGGCGAGGCGAGGCGAGGCGAGGGGAGAGGGATAGTAATCTACCAGTTCCCTACCCCCAACGCAACACAACACAGCACAACACAATACACGAGATGTGCGCTGAGTCCCGACCCACATATCGTCCCCGCCCGTCTCTCTCCCTCCCCCAGACTTTCCACGCACCCACAGCGGACCGAGTCCCTGCAGCCCCGCCTAAATATCCGCTAGAAGGTATAGCACTGCACAGCACAGCACTACACAGTACAGCACCCAACGCTCTGTAACACAACACACCACCTCACCTCTCTCTCCCCTTCTCTCAGACCTCGTCTTCAAGGATCCTCACCCTCTTAGCTGCCTTGACTGGCCTGACTCTGATCCCGTCGTCGTCGTCGTCATTATTGTAGCCACGACCACTGTGGCCATCGTGGCTGTAAGGTCTGCTGCGCTGTGTGTCTTTGTACCTCCTCTTGTCCCTACTCCCCTCCCTTACCCTTTCCCTTTTCCTTTCCCTTTCCCTTTCCCTTTCCCTCTCCCTCTCCCTCTCCCTCTCACTCTCCCTCTCCCTCTCCCTCTCCCCTGCATACCCCCTCCCCCGCACCCGCGTCTCGCGCGGATCGTGTCTCTATCACCTCACTCAGCATCCAGCAATATACCGGGACCAGCCACGATGGACACAGAAGGGAGGGGAAGGCGCACAAAGACTAGCGGGAGACAGATGGCGAAGAGGCAGGATATGAAGACGAGGTTGTGTGGCATCTCGTTTTGGGTGCTGGCGTTGTGGCGGCGGCGGTGGTGATGGTGGTGGTGGTAGCGGAAGTGGAAGTGTGTGTGATGTGGTGGTAGTTGATTTGCTGTGTTATATCGCGGTGTGGCGTCCTGCGCGGGACATGGATGAGGCGCGGTGCGGTGCTGCGCTGTAGGATCTGCTTTGGTGTGGTATAGTCTGGTGTGCAATCTGTACAAAGAATAGATTCTTCGATTCGTAGGTTCGTAAGCGTAGGTTCGCAGGTTCGTAGGTTCATAGGTTCGTAGGTTCGTAGGTTCGTAGAGTCGTGGGTTGGTTGTAGGTAAGCTCGTAGATTCTCAGGTCCAAGCCCAGTGCACCAGTGCACAGCGTGGAGAAGTCGAACGCGCGCAGGCAGCTAAGAAAGAGGTAGG
>WODD01000198.1:113180-134147 GCA_019775935.1 Neoascochyta sp. HWLR27 | reverse complement strand
CCCCCCCCCCCCCCCCCCCCCCGGCCACCATGGCAACTTTGGCCCATCTCCAGCATGGTGTATTGCACATCATCTCCATATCCAAAAAGCCAAATTCTCGTTTTGATATGTGCTAGAATATCCAGTGTAAGTTACTTAAGCCATCCCTTCTGGATACTCGATCAGGGTTCAGCATAAACCAGCGGTGGTACAGTGTAGTCGTTTCATTGGCGTGGCATATCTAGTTGTCAATCTCTTCTAACTAATGTACTCCGTCTCTGTGCATGGAATGGCAATGACTGACGCCATGACGGAAGACGCACGCCAAGACCGGGCCCGTCCCGCTGGGCGGCACGGACGGCTGCGCAAAGTCTATCTACCGACAGGGCCGGTGCGTTCGTGTGGCGCTTTTCCTTGACTGGAGGCTAGAAGCTACTTAGAGCACGCGGGGCTGGGAGAATCAGGGTTGGGGCTGGGGCGGGGCTGGGTGATGACGAGCTCAAGGATTGAACTGGAGCGGGTGGATGGTAAACGCGGATGGTGTTTTGTTTGATGGGTTTATTAATACATGCTGTGCATGTGCCTGCCTGTAAATCAAGACAGGCTTGTAAAGGATTGCCCAAGAGCCAACTTCGACCGTGATGATGCCGTGTATGTTAACAACGCCCCGGTTGATCCGTAACCAAAAAGCGCCTCCGTAATATTCGTAATGTATGTCATGCAGAGAAAATATCAAAAGCCATGGCGTGAAATCCAGTGGCGCTATGCTATGTGTGTTCTCGTGTTGGTACTCGTAAAAGGTCGTGGGGCTCATGTGTGAATGCGTCATGTGTGACGGAGGGGTCAGATTCAACGGGGCCGCGGAAGCGACTCGTCCTTGTCGTTGAAAGCCCGTGACTTCCTGCGGAGGCGTGCTTGAGTCGAGAACATGATGAGCAGGATGAGTGAGATGATGGCAAGCACTATCTGTATCCACTTTACAGTGACCTGGATGGATCAGTCTCTATAGCCGGGATACGTAGTCGATAATGCACTCACTGTCTCGTTACATGCCAAAACTGCCGTGTCCCGCTCTCCAGCAGACAGATATCTTGGCAGAAAGTTGCACACTGCCATTTCTCTAGTGCAGTATTCATTCGTGTTGGAGGAGCCGAGCATGTTGAGCGTCTCTGATCGGCAGCCGAATTCATTGTTGCCTCTCTTTGTGTAGTGCAGGGCGAGGGCGGCTACAGAGCTGCAGAAGCCAGCAATTGTTGTGACAATCACGGCGAGCACCCAGAAGCGCCGCGTGGTCTGCAGTTTGTCAGCAGGGGGGTATGCGGCTGCTGCAGCACAAACATACACTCGCATCAAACGACTCCATTCCTGGCTTGCGCAGCTGAGCCCAGGCTACGACCGCCACTATGGCAGCCACCAGGCACAGGCATCCCGAGACAATTGTTGCATCAGTAACAGTCTGAACAAAGTACACGATAGTCTCGTCGATTCTGTATTTCTGAGTCCGCTCGATAAAGTCGTCTGTCTGGACCTTTACGCCTTTGGTCAAGATCCAGTCGCCGATGATCCAGTAGTGTGTTGTCAAGGCCACCGAGACAAAGGACAGCAGGAGCAGCAGTATCGCTGGCACGAGGGTGAAGCGCAAGATCTTGTCGAATCCCATTACGACGACGTGGTATGGATTGGAGTCCAAAAAACAAGAGTGGTTTTTTTCTTTCTGTTGCGCCCAGAGGGCTAAAGCGTGTAGTGTTTGAGGATGGGTGTTCGGGTGGGTGGTCAGGTAGCAAGTCGAGGGCCAACGAGGGACAATGCAGCGAAGAGCCCAGGCACAGCACAGGACGCCAGCTGCAGAGAGTTGGAGATGCAAGCCGGCAGGGTAGGTGTAGGGGTCAGTGGGACATGCAGGAGACAGAAAAGGCAGGCTCGCCCTTCCTAAAGTACAAGCAGTATCATGCTGCGACCTGGCCCGTTACCTGTTTCTGTTTGCCAGCCATGCCATGGCAGGCTCGTAGGCTCGACGCAAAAGCTTATTTAAGCCTGGGCGACGCGCTCGTTTACCCGCTTTTGCAGACGAGCTGGGCGCTATGCTCCAACCCGCGTAGTCCATGTTTCTGGCGACGATTGGATACGGCGAGAGCATGGCGAGGCTTGCCGCTTGCCGGATCAGACCCGTGGCGCCACCTATTAGTTAGTGCTGCGACGCCGCCGGTCAGGCTTGGGCCGCACCAGCCACGCTGTCGTCGCGCCTGATTGACTCTCGTCATCGTCATGGCCGTCCAGTGATGCTCACACGCTGGAGGAAGAGAAAGGGATGCTTGTGCGGTGAGCGGAAGCCGGGAGAGAAGAGGAGAGGGTGAGCACACGTCATGTTTAGCCGAGCGGACGGGCCGCCGCCACAAGTATTGCCAAGTCCTATGCCCTCCAACCCCAGACTTGGACCGCTCCCTACCCGTCGACTGCTCTCCTACTACTTCCCCTCCGTCATACATGGCCCGGGAGGTGCGGGCAGCCAAGAGTCGGAACCGTGCATTTTGTCTGAGGCAGCTGCCCTCTCCGCTTCCGAGCTTCCATGACTCCTCATCACCATCTCCCCCAAGGCCTGGCAAAGCAAACAGGCCGTGTCAGCAGAGGGATAGTAAGGCTAATCACGTAAATAGACAATCCCTCTCCACCCAAGTAGCACTCAATGTTTCCGTGCAACAATGCCAAAACGCCAAACCTGCCGGCATTCCGCCCAATAAGATCCACCCCAATGCCAGAACGCCTTTCCCCCGGGCTCATATTACAATGAGGCTAACCATACCATACTGCCCTTCTACCCTCACAGCATAGCATCCGCAACATCCGCCCCGCGCCTCGCCCACACCCCGTCAATCCCCATATCCAGCCTCCCATCCTCCTTGGCCAGCACCACCGGCTCCCCAACCCCACCCACCGGATTCCGGAACACTACACTGCGCGTGATGCCCAGCGTGAGATGGATGGCTGCTGGATCAGCCACCTCGTAGTCCTCTAGCTCTTCCCCCTGCAGCAGATGCACAATGTTCCTCGTCACGACCTCGGCCTGCTTGAGCGCAGGGCGTGCGGCCTTGTGAGCCTTTGTCGCTGCGATGTCGCCGAGAGCAAACACGTGCGGGAGCGCAGCGTCGCTGACTTGCAACGTGGGGCGCACCGAGATGAAGCTGGAGGCGTCGATGGACGACGGTGACAAGTCGTGCAGGAGCCCGGATTGCGGTGTCTGTCCTGTGCATATAATCTGCAAGAGAGAGAGAAAATACGTAAGCCATAGCTCCCAAGAGCGTAGTCGAGCAAAAGGGACCTCAACATACCGCAAAGTCAGCCGGGATGCGCGTGCCGTCCTGCAAGCACACGTCGAAGCCAGCACCATCAGCCGGAAACCCCTCGCCAGGCACCTTGACCCGGCGCCCGAGCACCAACGCGACATCGAGCTCTGCGCACCGCGCGCTGACCACATCGTGCAGCCCTTGGTGGAACTTGTTCATGACCCGCGCCCGCGAGTGCACCAGCGCCACGCTCTTCTCAGGAAACACGTCCTTGATATCCGTCGCCATCTGCACGCCCACCGCGCCCGCCCCGACGACGACAATCCGCCTGCTGCGCTCGACCCGCGCGGCGTGCTTGCGCAGGTACGTCGTCCCCGCTAGTTTTTCTGAGCCCGGCAGCGTCGAGGGCGCAGAGAGCTTTGTCCCTGTCGCAATAGCCTAACGGGACATCAGCGCGCTGTGGTTATCCCAAAAAGTACCCACGAAAATAACATACCAGCGCCGCAAACGGGATCCTGTCAACCGACTTCCCATCCAGCGTGACGCTGCGGTCAAGGCGGACCTCGTCTTTCGACAGCCCGACCGCCGCGGCCTGGAGGATTGCGCCGTTGGCGCCGAGTTTCTTCGCCTGGTACGGGATGAAGGCTTTGTGTGTTGGGACCTTTGTCGTGACGGCGTAGCGAGGGAACGCGAATAGGTGCTGGAAGTGGCTGTTCTTCTCAATCAACAGGACCCGGAATCGTCCTTGCGAGGCGTTGGCGAGCGACTCGGCTGTGTTCAGGCCTACGTAGCTGCCACCGATCACGATTACGTTTTTGGTGGCCATGTTGATTGGAAATGGGTTTGGGAGAGCTTCTTTGCGTAGGACTGTATCACTCGACTTGTATCAGGAAGGTTGCTTCCATATATGTATTTATATACATGGTGTTGCACTCAGTAGCCGAATCCGATGCCAGTTATCAGATCGGCGGGTAAACATTTATCAGGTTAATCAGATGCGCTAGGCTCGTGACCGGCACCTGGTCCGACATGTCCACATTCCGAGACGACTCGATCTTGTGCTTCATTCGAATGCACTCGAGAAACTCCATTGGTGAACTTAAATAAAACCGGGTATCTAGTATAACTAACACAAGTGCAGTATCCTACAATACCAGAATTGGAATCATCGTTTCCAACTCTTCCACGCCTGCACGAAATCGCTCGTAGAATCGCCCCGTGTCTGACCTAATCCAAGACCGCTCGTAGCATGTCCAACCGAATCCAAGTTCCCAATCGGCACCATACTCGGTCGACCATGGGCGCACATGAATGGGAAAATGCAGCGGGACAGCTTCTGTACAAGTTCTCTACATCGCTCCAGACTGAGCTCATCGTTGAACATGATGGCTGATCGACAAGCGCGTGAGTTGATCAAATCAACCAGACCCGGCGGGCACGTTGCAAGCTTTCGAACCCAGCTGGTATTCTCCCCACTTGGTTCGGAAGAAGGCGTTTGCTGGTGCGGCGACTCCACATATTTCCATATGGCAGAGCGCAAAAATGATATCAGCAGTTGAGGATCTGCCTTACAGCGCTCAGAGATAACAGGCGGAAGCGTGTTGACGGACACTAAACACTGGCTCTTCCTCGCAGAGTCAGGTCTGTCGGCAGTCGTTGTGACAGACAGATCGTACAAAATGCCCCAGGCAGCGAACTGCGCAGCATATGTTTTGAAGTGCGCTGACTCTTGAGAAGAGATAGTAAACTGCACCGGCTTCTCCAGGCCTATAAAAGCGACACGAGAGGAGAGTCCGAGCTGGGACTGATAACCTGAATAGGCATGGCCTGCTGGCGGAGCACCCAAGTCTGCCAACAGAGACTCTACACGGACGCGTTCATCTGCCGCGTGCTGATCAATCAGAACCAGGGCATGGCCCTTTGACACCCCGTCGACGACATGATCGGAACTTCGTATCCTGATCAATATGAACTTCCTGTCGACTTGCGCAATCACCTCGGCGGTTTGTAATTCTTCTTTCGAGAGCTTGCTGGAACGGGATTCGGGCTGTTGTGGTGCAGCCTGGTGAATGCAGTTCTCGCTCTGTTTGAAAATAGGATTCTCCCATGTCCTAAAGATACCATCAAGCCAAGGGGTGTTTACTGGATTGGCAGAGGTAGGCCTCTGCGCGATGCGAATCGACTGGCTTGTAGATCCTGGAGCGGCTGTCAGGCTTGGAGCGTTGGAATCAGTAGCGGGCCGAGAGAGAGAACGTTGTATTACAGAGCCAGTGCGGGAGTTGAGAAGGTGGGTTTTCTTAGTCGTTGGATCTGTCCACAGGATAGTTCCATCAGGTGAGTCGAGATGGGTAAATTGCTCGCCAACTCCACTCAAACTCACAGTGGTCGTATCTTTGTCCAAGGCATCGGTATGTATGGGATCTATGTTGAGACTTGTAAAGTCACCTAGCTCCTGAGTCTGGGTCAAAGGAATCTCTATCGTGGTAGGAGTGTTTAGAGGCGACTCAGGTCGAGACTTTTGTTGGCTAGAAGTGTCGGCAAAAAAGTCGGATTTCCCGCTCTTGATGCGGGACCACTCCGCAAAGGCGTGGCGTTTCGGTGCTTCGGACGGGTTGTGTAATGGTACTAGAGCCTGCCGCTTTCTCTTGCGAGATTCAGGCTTTGCAGAAGAACAACTCGAAGACTCTGCTATGTGGGTGCTTGAGGGAGTGTCTGACTGGACAGTCTTGCTGGACTTTGCGGGGCAAAAATGATGAACTGAGAGCCACTGTGTTATCATAGCATCTAGAACAGACAGCACAGCCTGCAAATTGGTTTCATCGTTGACAAACTCTTCTTCGGCCAGAGCGGTATTGTGTCCGTTCAAGGCTATGCGGAGATGAAACATGGGATATCTGTCAACGCCCTTGCGAGCTTTCAGCTGCTTGTTGGAGTATCCTTCGTCTTTGTAGCGCCTATCAGATTGTCGGCGCAGTTTCTCGTCCTGGTCAACATGAGTATCTTCCTCAAGTACTCCAAAACTGGACGACATGAACAAGCGATTTATGTGATCGTAGAGCTCGTTGTGGCCCGAATCAGCCGACAGAGGGCGAATACCAAAGGACAAGAATTGTACGTGCATGGCGGGTGCTGGTTCGAGCGATATGGCGCCTTTTATAGAGACGGCAGATGTCGAGGCAGAGGCAGGGACCCACGAAGCCCAGTTATTGATTCCGATATATTTGGCGTGAGTCAGAACTTGGAGCGTAGATGTGAGGTGTGCCGAGCGGGGCTTCGCAGTCTGTGGATTCTGGCTGAGGAGAGGCGTAGCCGGGGCGGTTGTGTTGAAAGTCAGGACGGTCCTGCCGGTCACATCGCGAACCCTCAGCCAGACCAAAGCTTGTCTGCTGAGCAACAGGCCTACCATGTCTTTCTTCAAAGCCTCCCACAGTCTGTCTTGTTCGGCTCCATTCTCTGCAACCATGGCGCGCTGCTTGACGCGAACAGGCATGTTCCCGAACAGATTGCGGACCGACACACGAGTGCCGTGTCTACCGTCGAGGTTGCGAGACGGCGGGACGGGCAACAGCCTCTCGACGACGGCGGAGTGGTGGAAGGAGATGGAGTTGTGGGAGCGGTGCTGGTGATGGTGCGAGGTGATGGTCACGAGAGACATGGCAGCGAGCGAGGCCAGAAAAGTTCCGTGGCAGCCGAGCAGCGGCTCAGGCGCGTTGTATTTCGAGGTGCAATACAGCTTGCCCAGGCAGCCCTCTGGCCTGAACTCTGCGGGTGATATGCCGAGGCCATTGTCGTCGAGGGCGCAGTCGCCGCGGGCAAAGTCGAGGGTAGCGTCAACCGAGGTGGCGGCAGCGTCGAGGGCATTGTGGAGCAGGCCGAGTACGACGGCGGAGAGGGAGGCGATGGCCGTCGACGACTTTATCTGGGCGACGACGTCGGGGGGCAGAGGCTGGATGGACGAGGGCGAGGGCGTGGTCATGGCCAAGGTCAGGCGCCGGCGCCGTCATCAGAAACCAGGACAAGAGGCGGGACAGAGGCCATGGCGGGGCGTCGCACAGGCGCAGTGTAGGTCGTACCCAGGCAGGTAGGTACCGATTAGATTATTTAGTGTGGGTAGGTTAGGGTAGAGAGGTGGGCAATTACGTAGTGCGGCAGGGAAGGGGCGGCCCACAGTGTCGATTAGCCCCTGCCCCCAGAGCCAAAGCGAAAGGGTCCAGCGGTCACAGCGGCGATGCAGCGGTACCGAGCCAGTAGTAGCCAGTCGAGGGCGGGCGGCCTGGACGCGGCTGCTTGCACTGCCCGCTGCTGTCCCATTATTGCCTCGACTAGACCTGCCCTCACTCTTCTCATACACCGATACCGACACCTCTCCTCATATACCAACTCGACACCGCCGACACCCACGCCCACGCCACCACCGCCCCAACCCCGTGCCCCTCTGTCTCTGCCTCGCTCACCGGCCTCTTCCCGCTCTTGTCAACCACCACGCTCGCCTGCTCCACCCACCCATGGCCACCGCCGAAGCCGCATCGAGGCCCCATGGCACTGCCAATGGCACCGGCGCCCCCGCAGCAGACCGCCCCCCGCGCAAGCGCCCCTTTGCCGGCTGGATGAAGCGCCTTGCCAACCTCAAGCCCTCGCACTCGTCCGACGCAAACGCCAGCTCCTCAAAGGCCAAGAAGGCTGCCGCAAAGAACAACCCCTACCCCCAGTCGTCGGCCCCCGCCCTCTCCTTCTCGACCCCCGACACGCCGCGCACCCCCTCCAGCTTCTCCTCCGCCGACGAGGCCCCCGCCGCCCAGCACCGCACCCAGGCCAAGAGCACTCGCTCTAATGCACCCACGGTCGCCACCGTTCCCGACACGCTCCACTCCAAGGCTGAGACAGGCAACACACACCACGCCGACGGCAGCACCTTCTCCTCGCCCAATGCCTCGGAGCACTCGCTGACGACGACCCTCACCACCATCCAGAGCACCGCTCCCTCGCATGTCCTGGGTGCTGCCCCGCCTGCTCAGGCTACCTCGACCACTGGCCCGCCCGTGCACTTCTCCCACCAATTCCCCACCTCGCCGCCTCCTTCAGCCATCCCCCCGCACCTGGCCCCCCAGCAAGGCCCCCAGTCGTACCACGCCGCCACGGCCAACAACGTTCTCTCCGACGATGCGTCCATCTTGACTCTTGCTTCGTCGTCCAAGCGCCGCCGCCGCAACTCACTTGACACAAACGCTTCAGTTCGTGCCCTGGCCCCGTCGTCCCACTATGGCGGCAGTCGCGAGTCGCTTCCGCTCAGCGTGCTCTCCGGCAACGTCGACTCCATCTACTCGCCCTCAGCCAGGCCTACCAATGTCACTGCCTTTGCCAACGCCAACGCCGAGCGCGCGAGTGTCTACTCGGTCTCGGGCGTCGCCGCTCCCGCTCTCAGCAGCGAGCGCAACAGCTACTATGCCAACAAGCAGAATGCCGACGGCGTGAGCGTGCGAAGCGGTCTGCTAGGTCACGGGCGCACCGATAGTATCAGCAGCATGCGTGCCAACCCCACCAGCCCTCTAGCCAGCCCGCGAGATGCGGCTCTGGCGGGAAGAGTGAGCAGACGAAGTGCAGAATGGAAGGACGTTAGACAAGACAGCGACGAAGAGGAGCTGCCCGCAAGCACCACGCCCATGGAGCAGGAGGACAAGGGCAAGGCAGGAGCGGCTTTGTAAGCTTCTGGGCACGATTGAAGATTTGGGTTCTGGCGTTGCAGTATGGGACAATATATTGGATGAGGCGTTGCAGCAGGATAGCCGCCTACTTCTTTCGCTCTCAATTAGATACCCTAAGCTCTTTAAGGAGCAATTTATGATGGTGGTAGGTCCCACCATCAGAACAAATACATCCATCATATATACAACGCATGCATGCAAGGCAAAGAGATGTACGAACGCAATGAGACCCGAGTAGCCACAATTACAAAGGCAGCCAGGTCAATTAAACGCTCACAAAGTTGTTCTTGGAACATTCTTAGAGGGCTTATATCGAAGTAGATTCGGTTCGGATAAGCGTGACAAATTGGTTCCTGTCAAGACAATACTACGTCTGCGCAGACAAAGACAGAGAGGCATGTGCTGCGACGTACAATCACACGAGATCAGCGGAGCGACCGTCTCTCGTCTGAGACGGGGCGCTATGCCGTTGGATCTGCGAGGGTGCAGAGCGGTCGCCAGTGCGATTGATGCTGAAGAGAAGAAGAATGATTGCAGAAAAAGTCGACGACGTGGAAACGCGCTAAGACGCGAGCCCCTGCAGAGCCCGTGAGCCAAGACTAACCTCCTTTCGAACCTCGGCCTCGACCTATCATCCCTACACTCCACGGGCACGACCACCGACATTCTCGAATCGGCCCAATGCCTCCTGCACGCTCCCTGATAACATGATTCCGCACACCTCTTCCCCTCCCCGCGGTACCCCATGTATCGCCCCGTGTGCCGCCTGTTCCGCCTGCCCTCCCGTTTGCAGCGCCGCGCCCGCCGCAGCCGCCTCTTCACCATGATCATCCTCGTACTCACTCTCCTCACTCTCCTCACGCCCTTCTACGTCGTCTACAAGCCGCCGCACGTGCTGATCCGCTACTTTGCGCACCGCTGGCCCGACGTCCTGTGGCACGTCCCCAATGCGCACAAGACCGTCGCCCTGACCATCGACGACGCGCCCTCGGAGCACACCGACGCCATCCTGCAAGTCCTCAAGGAGAACGATGCCCACGCCACCTTCTTCGTAATTGGCGGCCAGGTCGCTGGCCGTGCAAACACACTAAAAGACATGGTGGCCAGCGGGATGGAACTTGGGAATCATGCGATGCACGATGAACCTTCGCGCTCGCTCGCGCCTGAAGAACTCGCCGCACAGATGGGCCAGGTGGAAGGCTTCATCGACCGCGCATACACCTCTCTCGATCTGCCGCCACCGCCGCGCTACTTCCGCCCGGGCTCCGGCTTCTTCAGTGCACCCATGCGCCAGCAGATCCGCAAGATGGGATATCGCCTTGTCCTCGGCAGCGTGTACCCGCACGATCCTCAGATACCGCACCCCAAGGCGAATGCCCGCCACATCCTGAGCATGGTGCGTCCGGGGAGCATCATAATCTGCCATGATCGCAGGGGCTGGACGGTTCCCATGTTGAAGAAGGTGCTGCCGGAGCTGAAGAGGAGAGGCTACAAGGTCACGACTGTGTCAGGGCTGTTGAAGGCGGGCGGCGCGGAGGATAAAGGAAAAGCGAGCTGAGAACAACATCGGTGGAATGGACCGTCCAGCATATTGTGTTGTAAGACATGCCTCTTGAGCGTTGAGATTTAGGCTCGGCTGCGTGTAGTCCAAATAATGCTACACCGACTTTATTCAGTATGATGGAGCATGAGTGGGAACAACGTGCTGCAGCCTCAGTGGCATTGCATCAGCACTACCACGTTCACCCTGACATCAGCCTGCAGCAGAGGCAGCAAAAAGACACGACCAAGACACCAGCGATTCAGATAGAGAGACAACTCTACATACCCAATCAAACTTCACTGCAAACCATGCGTCCCGCCCAATCCCCACCATCACTCCACCAAACCATCTACAACGCCTTCCTCAACGCGCTCTTGAACGGGATAATCTGCACCTTCTCCCAATCCCACACGCCACCACTAACATAGACATCGCGCTTAAGCCTCTCGACAACCTCCTCGCGTGTCCGCGCCCCAATCAGCATAGCCGACCCCTTCATCTTAGGCGGCGCCGTCGAGCCCGCCTGGATCGGCTCCTCGAGCATGGCACCTGGGCGCGCGTTAGTCAGCTCGTCTTGCGTACTCCTCACCACTGGCCTGAACGACACCAGCAAACAAAAAACGAGAAACGGGAAGGGAAACATACCGCCCCAAAGCCAAAAATCCTCACGGTCCGCCTTCAGCCCCCCAATGTGGTCCGGTCGCACAGCGAGTCGCTTCTCCAGCGCGCCCTCAAAGTCGGGCGCAATCACCATCCATTCCTGGAGCGGCGCGGCGGCAGGTGCGCTGGCGCTCGTGCTGTTGTTGGTGGTGCTGGCGGAGGCCATGGTGCGCGGGGCGAACTGGTAGGCTGGGCGCGCGGAGACGGTAGGTGTGGAGAGAGTGGTGCGGCGGGCGAGGTGGCGCGCGGCGTGCATGTATGGGGGTGGTTTGGGGTGGGGAGAGGGGAGAGGGAGAGCTGGGTTGGGAAGGTCAGCGTGGGAGAGTGTTTAATAGGGGTGTGCTTACGAGTGCGGTGCAGTGGAGTTGGAGAGAGAGGGAGTGGGTACGCTTGTAGTTGTGTAAGGCGTGATGGTGCTGCATGTACTCTGTAGGGCGGGTACCTGGGTGCCGCGGCTTGCCTCGGGACGAGCTCGCGCCGCGGGGTACGTACAACCGAGCGGCATCGGCGGATGAACCAACAGGAATGGGCTCGGGATAATAACAACGCAATGTGTGTGTAAATCCGTTACAGGTAATTGATTAAGACTAACTACAGAAAAAACTATATCGCTGGCCAAAACTCATAAACTCATTCCTCCTCTCGTTACCCAGAGATCCTACCGTGAAGCCAAACGCCGTGTTCCAGAACCAGAAGAGCAGCATATAAACGACAGATGCCGCCTTACCCACTGCTACCGTTGCTTACAAGCCTTAATGTACACCAACTCGATCTAACCACTGCACATGACGCATGACTCGGGGTTCTCTATTGAGCAAGCAAGCACAGCGTCGGCGTAGATGTCGCCATCACGCTCCTTGTTGTCATCGTCACCATCCTCGTCCTGCTTGTTCTTGGAGAGCGACTCCTCCTCGACGGGCTTGTCGACGGGGTCAGTGGCGATGACCTTGGGGCTGTCGCCCTCCTCGACGTCAGCCTTGAACGGCTTGCTGGCAAGAGCGTTCTCGACAGGAGGAAGCTTCGTCTCCACAGCAGGAGGTGGCGTGGCAGACGGAGTAGGTACGCCATTCGCTTCAGCGGCAACACCGTTGGGCGTCTTGGTTGCGAACAGCGGAGCGGGAGTGGCGGCTGCAGAAGGCGAGGTCACAACACCACCCTGTTGGAAGCCGGGCTGGCGCCTCTTCGAAGGGAGAGCTCGGGCGATGTTTGTGTCCGTAACCTTGAGAGCCTCTTGGTCGACGGTGAACTGGATAGGGGCCGAGGCGGCCATTGTGCGGAGGTAGTACATGCCCGTCTTCAGTCCAAGCTTCCATCCGGCGAAGTGCATGGAGGTGATCTTGCCCATGGTGGGCTCCTTCATGTGAATGTTGAGCGACTGGGACTGATCGATGAAAGCACCACGGTCAGCAGCCATCTGGATGATGGTACGCTGCGAGATCTCCCAAACAGTCTTGTACAGAGTCTTGATCTCGTCGGGGATGTTGGGGATGCGCTGGATGGATCCGCCATCAGCAATGATGCGGTTCTTCATGTTCTCAGTCCACAGACCCATGTCGACAAGATCCTTGAGCAGCCATGGGTTGACGACCTGGAACTCGCCAGCAAGCACGCGGCGGGAGTAGATGTTGGAGGTGTAAGGCTCGAAGCACTCGTTGTTTCCGAGAATCTGCGAAGTGGACGCAGTAGGCATGGGTGCAACAAGAAGCGAGTTGCGCACACCATGCTGGGCAATCTTGGCCTTCAACGACTCCCAGTCCCAGAGATCAGTAGGCTTTACACCCCACAGGTCGTACTGGAGTTCTCCCTTGGAGACTGGGGAGCCTTCGTACGTCTCGTAAGGTCCGAGCTGCTCAGCGATGTCACAAGAGGCTGTGAGCGCGGCGTGGTAGATGGTCTCAAAGATCTGGATGTTGAGCTTCTTGGCCTCCTCAGACTCGAAGGGCAGACGGAGTGCAAGGAAAGCGTCGGCGAGACCCTGAACACCAAGACCAATGGGCCTATGGCGGAAGTTGCTGCGGCGTGCCTCCTCGACGGGGTAGTGGTTGACCTCAATGATCTTGTTGAGGTTACGCGTGCACACTTGAGTGACCTCGTGGAGCTTTTCAAAGTCGAACTCGCCACGCTTGTAGTCAACGAAAGAAGGCAGCGCAAGGGACGCCAAGTTGCAGACGGCGACCTCATCAGGTGCAGTGTACTCGATAATCTCGGTGCAAAGGTTGGAGCTGCGGATGGTACCCAGGTTCTTCTGATTGCTCTTCCTGTTGCATGCATCCTTGTAAAGCATAAAGGGATTTCCGGTCTCAGTCTGAGCCTCAAGGATGGCATACCAGAGCTTCTGAGCACGAACAGTCTCGCGGCCACGGCCCTCGCGCTCGTAGCGGTGGTAGAGCTCCTCAAACTCATCGCCGTAAACATCAGCGAGGCCAGGAGCTTCGTTGGGGCACATCAGCGTCCACTCGCCGTTCTCTTGGACACGCTTCATGAACAGATCAGGGATCCACAGAGCGTAGAAGAGATCGCGGGCGCGCACCTCCTCCTTGCCGTGGTTCTTGCGGAGGTCGAGGAAGCCAAAGACGTCGGCGTGCCAGGGCTCCAGGTAGATGGCAAAGGCACCGGGGCGCTTGTTGCCACCCTGGTCGACATAGCGAGCGGTGTTGTTGTACACGCGGAGCATGGGGATGAGACCGTTGGAGGTTCCGTTGGTTCCGCCAATGTAGGAACCGGTGGCACGGATGCGGTGAACATTGAGACCGATACCGCCAGCAGTCTTGGAGATCAATGCACACGTCTTTAACGTGTCGTAGATGCCATCAATGCTGTCCTCCTTCATGTCGATGAGGAAGCAGGATGACATCTGGGGCGATGGGGTACCAGCGTTGAACAGCGTGGGCGAGGCGTGTGTGAAGTATTTCTGGGACATGTAGTCGTATGTCTCAATAGCCTTCTCGATGTTCTCTCCGTGGATACCAACGGCAACACGCATAAGCATGTGCTGGGGACGCTCTGCTACCTTGCCGTTGATGCGGAGGAGGTATGAGCGCTCGAGGGTCTTGAAACCAAAGAACTGGTAGTTGAAGTCGCGGTCGTAGACAATAGCCGAGTTGAGCTCGTCGGCGTGGTCCTCGATGATCTTGTAGACTGAATCTGAGATCATGGGCTGGCTCTTGCCGTTCTTGGGGTTGACATAGTTGTAGAGGTCAGCGACGACAGCCGAGAACTGCTTCTTTGTCTGCTTGTGAAGATTTGACACGGCGATACGCGCAGCGAGGATGGCGTAGTCTGGATGTGTGGTGGTCATGTATGCTGCTGTCTCTGCGGCCTACGTCTCGTCAGCTTCCGGGCCGTGATGAGGGTGAGAGGTGCTGGGGCCTTACCAAGTCGTCGAGCTGGACGGTCGTGACACCCTGGTACACGCCAGAGATGACCTTCATTGTGATGGCGGCGGGGTCGACGTGATCCGGGTCGAGCCCGTAACACAGCCTCGACACCCGCGCTGTGATCTTGTCAAACTGCACGCGTTCTTTGCGTCCATCTGCAAGCACGAGCGTTAGCCGCGGCGACGATATGCAGCATCCTGCATGGGTGGAGAGTGGGCAGCAGATCGGTTGTACATACCTCGCTTGAAGACAAACATGGTGAATGTGCAGAAAAGGTACAAGGAATTGGGATGTTTGGAGGGGTGGAGTGGAGTGAGGGAGTGGACTTGGGTGGAGGGGTTTTCGTCTTTTAACGTGTTGTCTCGGCGACGCGTTCGCGCACGCGTCGGACACCCGTCGTCGATTTGTAACGCGCTAAAGCTAAAGTGGTTGCACGTGTCGGGGGCGCTGGCTTGGCGGCCGGAGGAATGTTGGCCGATCCGAACTTTTCAGAGCGCATCGTTCCGTTCGTGGGTGTGGTGCATCAAGCCGTGGGTCCGCATCACGCTTCAGCACTCTCGTCCCAGCCCTGCACTAGTCTCAGCTTCCTGTCACCATGGCGGGCGGACACATGAAATACCGCCATCTCAGCCGGAGCTCGGCGCATCGACAGGCACTCCTGCGCAACCTTGTCACATCGCTCTTCAAGCACGAATCAATAGCAACGACATGGCACAAGGCGAAGGAGGCGCAGCGACTGGCAGAGAAGCTCGTCACTTTGGGAAAGAAGAACACCGAGGCGTCGCGACGAAGGGCGCACCAGATCTTCTATGTATGCGACCCGCGCCTCCTGTTGCAACCAGCACTGACGCTCCCTTCAGGAACCAAACGAGATGGTCCCTAAGCTCTTCGGATCCATAAGAGATCGATACCTCAGCAGGCCTGGAGGCTACACGCGTGTCCTCCGCATCGAGCCCATGAAGGAAGACCAGGCCGAGTCCGCTATCCTCGAGCTCGTCGACGGACCGAAGGATATGCGCTTCGCCATGACCGCCAAAACACTGGCACGACTGCCGCCCAGCAAGCAATTGAACGAACTGACAGCAAAGAACGTAAAGAGGGTCACACAATTCCGCGAAGATGGCGTCAATGAGCTACGGGACATGGTAGAGCGCCTGCGCCTTGAAAAGAAGCAGGGCATTGACGACAGAGTACTTCCTGCGCCGAGGACGATCTACCCCGAAGAGAAGATGAAGAGGGACTTGCACTACCCGGAAGAGGTGGACAGCTGGAAGCTCCCTAACCCTTTGCCGAAGAGGGTCAAGAAGCCTGCCAAGGCTTCCAAGAAGCTGGTAGTCAAGCAGACCCCGGTTGAGGAAGAGCAGGCTTTGGGGAAACAGGTTCAAGAACAGGCATGAAGTCGATGTTATAAATATGTACTATACCAATGTCAACATACACCACGCAGGGTCCGGCACGGCGTCCTTGCTCTGGCTTAACGCGATGGCACCTCAGAGACGCATTCAAGCGACGGGTTATCGATCGCTGTAACAATACAGTGTTGACGACACGTCTCCCATCCTGCGCGAGTCGCGACCAAGAGGCCTATCCTGCTTTTGTGAATACGCCCTCTTGAAAATCGATAACCTGAGTTTTTTCGACCAATGTCGCAGCAGCGTCTTTGAAGGCTTGGTGGGCTGGATCTTCTTTAACATAGTAGTCTCGGTCCTCGTTAGAGTCAAACCTGACAATGAATGCATGGCTCATGCCATTCTATCGGTATGTCAGCTTCAATGACTTTTCAGCATCAATGGGGCAACCATACCTGGAGGTTTTCTACCGAGATATCCTTGCCACCGGTAATAGACACTATGTAGGGTGCATGTGTGCTCGGGTGTAGACAGTTCTTCTTCAATCCGAAAAACTTGGACGTGATCTAGTTGGTAGTGTCAGTGTCTCGTGCGCAGGCTAGTCGGAGTGCTCCCGACCTGTTTAATGGCAATTGGGCTGGTGGCCTCCTTGAACTGAAACAGGACAACGTGAGCGGTATGCGGTGTCGACGGCGTGTGACCCCAAAAAACCACGGCGAGCCCTTGTGCCAGAGACCGCGAGAAGAGAATCAGGCCAGATATGCATACTAGCGTTAAGACTGCTCCGAACGCCTTTCTTGGTATAAGCATCTCAGCAGCTAGGCAGCGGGACGATGCGGATAACGCAGACGATACAGGTTCGGAGAAAAGAGTCAGTGCTGCATCAGAGAAGACACGCTTTGATCAGTACACAAGCACAACGAAGACGTTGCAAAACAACAGCCATTGTGCCGTGCCGCAATCCCAGATGCCCAGAGATTTGCTCCAGTGGTTCATCCATGGCAGCGGGGCGTGAGCGCTAGCCCGCATGCGTTGCTAACCGTGAGTGTTGGCCCAAGCTCTCGAAGCTCCTTCCTATGTTGGTGACGTACCTGATCGTCGAGCTGCGCGACTCGCATCTTGAAAGCTGGCAAAATCATCACGCAAGCCCCAAACCCCATGGCGCACGGAACGCAGTCTAGGCCCAGACGTTCCCCAGTAGCAGAGTGGGGCTGTAGGCTCGATCGAGACGGGTGAAGCTGGATTTCCCCGACAACGCGTATATGCTTGGCGTACGTCAGGGGCATGTCAGGTGCTTGTCGTCACCATACAAAAGCGAGCCTACGCCCTTGTTCCACCGCCATCATCACCCCTTCCACTCAAACCACCAATCTCTTCAAGCCACTTTCATCTCCCACTTCCACCCTCTACCCACCACATTCTTCACAATGGCCACTCTCTCGTGTAAGTCACCCTCGAGCCCACCTGCTTCGTAACAAGCGCTCAACGCTGGTCCAATTGCGTTACCCCGTGAACAATGGCTAATCCCATGCTCCAGACCTCCCTCCCGTCAAGCCCTCTGCCATCGCTCTCGGCACGGCTTTCAACCACGCCATCACCCTGGCTGTCCTCGGCCCCGTCTTCGGTGAAGCATACAACCGCGTACAGCAGGCCAACTCCAAGGAGGAGTTCTTGCGCAGCAAGGATAGTGCCACCATCGCTGCCAAATGGGGTAGCTCCATTGTCGGCGCTGCCGTCCAGTCGTACGGTGTTGGTGCTCTGATCAACGCCACCGGCACCCTCACCTACAAGGGCGCTGCTTACCTCGGCTCCCTGATCTTCTTCGCTTCCGCTGCTCCTTCCGTACGTCATCGTTCAGCTGCTCGTGATTCCAATCAATTGAACATGCGCTAATCATGACCAGATCTTCACCCAGGTCCTGACCGAGAAGCGTCCCCTTGACACCATCGCCATCGGTGCTCTTGCCCGTGTCTTCGAGACCGTCGGCCTCAGCATGTTCCTCACCTACTGGGGAACCCGCACCAACCCCTTCGAGTAAGCGTCTCGATGTGTGGTTAAGTTTTGAACAGTCAGCTTGATAGTTTGGAATGCTGTCATGGATCGCCAGTGTCGGCGGCACGAAGTAAACGAGCCTGCAAAATGGCCTGCTTCTATCACGATATGTAAAATTACTTGAATGAATTGTTTAATTTCTAAAATGGCCCTGTTGTTGTGTCTAGGCACATTGATGTGTCGTGTCTCCGCTTGCCCTACCGAAAGGATCGCTGCCGCGCTCTAGCTGTCGATCGTCGTCCACGTCTAAGCTTTTCCCTGGCATCCTGTGATACCAGGATAATGCATGTACCACCAAGCAGTCACGAGCATTCTGGGCAATGGCTACCAACGTCAGGTTTTTCTTCTGGCCACGCACAAGCTGCCCAGACGTAGGGAACGTAAGAAACTACATTTTATGTACAGGATGCAATTCATGTACAAAACACCCTCAGTCTATATGCCCAGACCACCAGTCTCGACGCATGCAGTGTACCAACCCAGCCCCTTCTACAGCAAACACCGACCCCCTACACCCGCAACGAGCCACGCAAAGTCTTGGTAGAACCAGCACCATCTTGGGCCTCAATCCCAGGCGCCAACAACCTCTCCTCCTCTTCCTCGTCTCCGCGCGCCGCCTCGCGCGGCGGCTCTTCGGCCTTGTGCGTGTCCTGCTTGCGCATGGCGACGAAGATGGCGGAGCCCAGAATCAACGACGAGCCGACGATGGACAGCGCGCCGGGCGTCGTGCCCCAGATGAGCTTGTCGAAGCCTAGCGCGAAGAGCATCTGCGTGTAGACCATGTTTGTCGCGCGGGAGGATTTTTCGTACTGGAGGCCTGCTGCGAGGAGGAATTGCTGTGGGGCATGGTTAGCGTTGGAGGGAGGTGTGAGAGGAGAGGTGTGAGAAAGGTGAAATACCATTACGAAGCCACATATGCCTAGGAAAATCAAGTAGCACCAGTCCTTTGCGGAGCGCGGGAGCAGAAACCCTACGCCGGGCAGAGTGGCCATCATGACGATGCTCACGATGGTGCACCAGACGGCGAAGTAGTTTACGGAGATGAGCGGGTGCGCACGCTTGCCTATCCACCGCAGCGTCGTGTATGCGCCCGCGGATCCAACGACGCCTAGCATGGCGACGCCCACGGCTGCGGCCCGCTGCGCGGGCGTGACGTGCTCGAGGCCGGTGTTGCCGCTGGGGCTGCTCTCCACTGGGGCCGAGTGGGGCGTGTGCGAGAGGAAGGCAAACAGCGACATGGGGCGTGCGATGATGACTACGCCGAAGAGGGACACGTAGGCTGCGATCTGTTCCATGCGCGTGAAGGGCTCGTGGATGAAGTAGGAGCACGCCCAGCAGGCGAGGCTTGGGGCCAGGAAAGTGATGACCGTGGCGTCGGCAAGGGGGAGGTAAAGCAGAGAGTCTGGGGTGGATTAGGATGGGTTGAGTGTGATGAGGTGTGATTTGCAGGAGCAGTTGAAAGATTGATAGAACTTACAGTACATGCCAAAGATTCCAAAGAAGCCGAATAGACCTCGAGCTACTAGGATCGGGCGGACTTGCTTCATTCCAAGGGGAAAGTGCTCCGTCTCTGTATACCACATGTACAGCGATGCACACACTACGGTTATGCCCATGCGAGCGAACAGAACGTGAAAGGGATGGTAGCCTTTGCCTAGAGCAGGTTGTTAGAACAGTGCCATGGCAACAGCAGTGTCTTTCCTTACCGTTGTTTCCCTCCATCTCCAACAGCCTCGTAGTGACGTTCATCAAAGCACCAAAAAACTGAGCTATCAAGACCAGGAAAAGACCTTTGTTCCTTACCCACACAAGCTGCATTCGCCCTTTGAAACCACTCGGAACACTATGCACATATTGATGGCCATCTGAAGCAGGAGCAAAGTCGGGATCGCGACTAAACCGTATGTTATTCGAGTCGTCCGTCGAGAGAATCGAAGGGCTCGGAGAAGGGACACGAACAGCCCCACGGACGACACTCAACAAGTCGTCGGTGGATTTCCCACCGAGCTCAGACGACCCGCCAGCCCGACGTGCCGTGCTCTGCGAGAGATCCGCAGGCGGGGGGTAGTCGGCAAGCAGCTGGGGTGATGGCAGGCGGGGAGACATGGCGGCGCACTGGAACAGGCCGGGAAAGGGACGACAGGGCGGTGACGAAGACGCAGGTCCATGATACTCAGCAGAAGAGGCTGGCAGTCGCGTGCGCTAGACATCATGACTGTCACGGCTATTGACCCGAAGCCGTCTGCGCACGCGACTTTGCCACGGCTAGGTAGGTAGGTCCATATTTACCCCACGTTGATCGCTTCCCCTCCTTTCCCCGGTTTTTACCCCCATGTTCGCTCCATGGCAGCCACTGAACCTGATATGGGGTGTGTACCGTGGGTTGGGTCGTCTACGTTTTCGATGAATAACTAGAGAGCTTATTACTCGATGGTGTTGGGTGAGCCACACACCGATGACAAGTGACAACCCCGCAGTCAGATCGAGTCTAGCTAGTGCTACCACTACATAGCGTTCCGTCCATGTTGCCAACGACCATCGTTTGCATCTATCAAGACTCGAAGGCCTCAGTCAATTGACGACCTTGCCATAGCTCGTCGGGTGCCTACTTCGCGTTAACCGATACCGAGTCGGCGGCCATGACTTTCTGTTCTCCCGGTTCGTGATTTGCAATTGCCTCGTTACTGCTAAGTCGTGTCCAATACTCGGAGCAACACTCGGATGGCATGAAGAGGTATCTAGAGAGTAGGGATTGTTCGGAGAGACAAGCAGAGGTCTATTCGAGAACAAATGCTGAGTAGCCCGAGACTTGGTTAATCGACTGTCTAACAAAAAGTCTCGAACACGATGTAACTAACCAACCACTCACAACCCATCTGCTTCATGGCAAGAACAGTCGCTCGGAGATAATGACCCTCCCAATACACCAACCTTACGAATATGGCCAAACACCACGAATCACGCCAACTAGACCCATCTCACCTCCGCACCGACCGTGGCGTCCCGCCTTAACCTCTACGATCC
>WODD01000198.1:79694-113162 GCA_019775935.1 Neoascochyta sp. HWLR27 | reverse complement strand
CCACCCACTTACCTCCACGACACACACACACACACACACACACACACACACACACACACCTCAAAATGTACGGCCTCCCCTCCCTCGTTGTTTTTTGAGCGGAGGTGGGGCGGGGCGGTTGTGGGTGCTGGGTGAGAGGGTTGTGGGGTTTGAGGCAGCAGGACTGTTTGGGATGGCTGTGTGGTTGGTTATGGTCAATCGGGTTGGAGAGGAGGAGGAGATAATGGAGCGCGCGTTTGGGGAGGAGTGGAGGGAGTATCGGACGAGGACGAACAAGGTTTGTCCCGTTTGTGGTGTGACGGGGTGCTGTATGGCTTGTCTTTCTTCCTGCTCCTCCCCTTCTCTACTTTTCCCCTCCGTTACCCTCTCTCCCTCTCTCTTCACACTCCTTTCACTCTTCCCCCTTCCACGCCCTCCGCCCTCACCCCCTGTCAGCCCTACACGCCCCAACCCCAGCAGCAACCAATCCCCACCACCCACCACCCACCACCACCAACCCGCCAACCCTCCTACTCAACCAGCCACCAGGGCGCACAGTAAGCTTCGTATCACAGCCCGCAACCAATCTCGGCGCGCCGGGGTCGGTAGGGCTGACGGCGGGGCGCGCGGGGCGCGCGTAGCGGAGCGGAAAGGCGACTTACACGGGTTTAGGTTGGGTTGGGTTGAATTGGGTGTGGTGATCGACCGCACGTGTAAGTATTGACTGATTCCACGCTCGAGCAGCGGCTGGCGCGTCGGGGTGCAGAGCGGAGCGGCAGGCCAGCGCGTACGGCGGCTCCTTGGCGTGTGGACGTCGAGGTGTGTTGAGGGGACGAGGTAAAGCGGCGAGAATGAGACGCTGCGGCATCAGCGTGTGTGGTCTGACGAGTGTGCAATCCTTGAGGGGGCCGGGGAGGAGGGGAGTCTTGGTTCTTACTTCAGTTCCGTATGCGGTGATGGCACATGGGAAAAGCGAGGAGCAGTCTCACACCGATGAAGTGGGAGCGCGAGAATAACGAGATTACAAACCGACTGGTTCTTGTCGCGTTGTGGTTTCATGCCATGTGGGTGCTGATGCCATGCAATGCGATGTGATGTGATGAATTATACTACAGGTGGCGCAAAAAACAACTCCAGCGAATGCCAACAACCCACGCCTACGCCTGCGCCTGCTCGCCTGCCTGCCTGTCTGCCTGTCTGCGCCGATTTCGACTCGCCTCGCGAGGCGGAGCCTGATGCACCGTTCCTGGGACCCTAGAGGTATGCTTAATGCAGGGTATGAGATACACAGAGAAGAGTGGTCTAGCTATCCTATCCTAACCTATGATATCGCGCGCCGAGAAGAAACAAGAAGAGAAACACGGAAATACCAAAATAAGCCAAAGCCCTAATGCTGCGTTGCACTGCATTGCGTTTGCGGTCCTAGTCCCCTTCCCGCCCCATCTGGACAAGCACGCACCGAGTTCATCATCTCATTCGTCTGTGTCAACCGTTGCTTCGTTCGTGCCGGACGCGTCCCCTTCGGTTGGCCAGATGTGTGCGTTTCCCTTGCCCCTAGAAAGTAGAAACAGCCGTCCATACCATGCAAAAGTAATAAGAAAGAAACATTAATAGAAACGGGCAAGGGGCGCGGCAAGAAGTATGAGGTTCGGTAATGCATGGCCAACCCGGCCTCGAATCCCGTTTTCAAGAACACCCAGCGCCGCCGATATGATGTGAGGATGATGTGTTGTGATGACGTAGTATGGGTGTGATATTTGTACACTGAAGAATGGGTATCTCAATGGGAGGTTGGAGACATCCTCCCAATATATGCGTGGTCGTACATGTAAGGATAGATCGGAAAAGTGTAAGGCGGTTGGGTTACTCGGCCTCGGGTGTGTGTTCAGCGGATACCTCTCCAGGCGGTGGTATCTTCTTGACGGTGCCATTGCTTCCACTGCGGCCCGAGCGCCGACGACTGTGCGCGAGGTCTTTGGCAAGGTTAGAACGTGCCAGTTCCGCATTCGAAATCGAGTTGCTCCTGCGTGGCTTGGGTGCTGATTTTCTCTTGCCAATGAAGAGCCCGACATCATCGTCACTCTCGTCGTCGTCGTCGCTATCGATGGGGTTGTCGCCGTCGTAACCGGCAAGATCTTCGATGGCAGCATCGGACTGGCTGGTGTGGATCGAGTCGGCTGACGTGGTGGGGACGATGCTAGCAAAACGGTCCAGTGGCGCACACTCATCTGGCGCCGACGAACCGATTGAGGCGACAGAAGGTATTGAAGGGTGTGACGTCGACTGGGACATGGGTGTGAACTGTTCCTCAGAAGAGCAAAAGGCTAGGCCTCGCTCCTGTCCACCCACCGGGCTATTGTCAGAAGACTGGTCGTGTTGAGTACCCAGGTATTGCTCAACTTTCTGTCGCTGGAAGAAGGTCTCGTCATCAGGGCTGGGTGGACAAGCTGTTTGACTGAGCCCTGAAGCAGATCGCCCCTTTGAAGACGTTGGTCGCTCGCGCTCCATCGTATCCTCTCGTATCCTGCGGCGGCGGAACTCATCCTTTGCTCGGTCGAACGTCTCATTCAAGATGTCATGAGTGTACGAAGACGGGTTTGACAATTCACCGGACCGTGCATTGTTTGCAGATCGCACTGATATGGTCTGCGACTTCCATGATCCGGGTATAATTTCTCGGGTAGGACCGACTTCGAGCTCGCTTGTGTTCGCCCAAGCCTGGTGAAGACGAGACGATAGAGATGATACCGAAGACTGCCTCGACGATGTGTCGTGCGCATCTAGAGAGTGCACATCTGAGTAGCTAGGCGATTGGCTGCGAGCAATGGGGGAGTATTCCTTCAGATCCGGCTGGTCAACATGACCTGCTGCGACGGTTGTGCTGATGGCAAGGCTTGGTACACCATGCGCATCGTCATCGCCAGCGATTAGCCTATCGATAGACTTTGCGCGGGCATGTTCCCGTGCAATGTTCAGTTTGTCCTTGCTCCTCATGCTGTTGACCACCCGCCGCGGAAGACCGCCAAAAAGGCCGCCCAAGTTGGAGCCAGTCGGAGTGTCCAACGCCGTTGGCGTGCCAGGAAGAGCCGGCGGTATCCTCGGTGACGCAGAACGGCTGTACGATGCATCCGCCGGCCGGACCGTGTATGCAGAAGAGTAAGATCTATCTTGCATGTACGGGCGCTGACCATCGAGCTGCGGCGCAGGAGACGCAGTGCGCGAGTTTGGACTATCGAAGAATTTCGATCGCTCTCTAGCTTCGGGGCTTGCGGTGACACTGTGGGAGAGCGGATGCTCCGACTCGCGTGATCTGCTCAGCATTTCTAGAAGAGCAGGCGCTAGGCTTGGCCGTCTGGCATCCTGGCTGATGGTGCTGCTTGAAGAAGCTGTGCTGAAAGGAAGCGGAACGTCCTGTGCGGAGCTTTGAGCACGGCGTCTCGAGCTGCGAGTGCCAAACATGAATTCAGTTCCCTTCTTGACGACGGACTTCACGCGTTGAGCAAAAGTGATGGGAACAACAGCCTGCTCCAGATCGTCGTTGGAGATTTCAATCCTCCTTCCCTGGAATGATCGACTGGGATCCGTCTCCTCCATCCAGGAGGTATAGTTGCTGATACCCTGGAGGATCCACGGGTGCCGCTTGATTTCCGGAATCGTGATGCGATGTCGAGAGTCCTTAACAAGCAACTGCCGCAGTAGATCGCGCAGATTCTCGTCAACCTCTTCGTATTCGAGGTCGTGGAAAGCCCGCTTGCTGTTGGCCAGAGTCTGCATGTTGCGTCCGTGAGAGTTGGGTCGTGAGGTTGTATGCTCTGATACAGGCTTCAATCGGTATCTTGGGATATAAGGCTCTTCGTCACTGATGACTTTCATCAGAGCAAAGGTGTTGGCATCGTGAAAGGGCACACGGCCATAGATCAGGCAGTAAAGCGTGACACCAAGAGCCCAAATGTCGATACTTCCGTCAATGCGTGGTGTATCCAGATCGACTTCGGTACGACACAGCTCAGGAGCGTAGAAGGCTGGTGTGCCTACTGTCTTGGCAAGCTCGATGGCCTCGTCGACCTCCTGGAGGTCAGACTCTGAGACGTCTCCATTGCTCTCTTCGGTCTTCTGGCGTCCCAGGTAGGATACACCGAAATCTGAGATTTTGATGCGATGTTCCCTGGTGACGAGAAGGTTGGCAGGCTTGATGTCGCGGTGAATGACGTTTTGGTAGTGGAGATACTCGATACCGAGAACAGTATCTTTGAATGCCTCCCAGGCGGAGTGGATGGTCATCAAGGGAACATAGCGGAAGTGTTCTGGCAATTCGTCTTCCAAGTCTGTAAGATGAGAAGACGCGCTGCCTGCAACGCTTGGTGTGCGACCCCGAACGGCGTCAGGAACGTAGGCGCCATACATGGTTCCATCAAGTTCGGAGGTGGTTTCATCCTCTTTTGGACCCGAGTTCTTGGAGGAACGGAAAGCAGTCTCCATGTTACCATCGTGATGACTAGCAGGCTCCTGCCATTCATGGAACTGAACACGGCTAGAGGGGCGCTCATCACGTGTTGAGGCACGAGAACTCCGGCCAGCCTCTGAGTACTCGTCATCTTCAGAGTCACCACCAAACTCGAAGCTCCACGGCTCGTGGCCAGTGGGGTTCTGACGGCGGAGCTGAGACTCTCGGGCTTTGCGGCGTTGCTGACGAGCGAGCTTCTGGTGGGCAAGTCTGATGATGCGTTCGTCGTCTTGGATGGCCTTATCATTGTCGAAGACGCCTGCTGATTCTCGCTTGAATCGACGCCACTCGACGAGACAAATCTCCTTGGCACCTTCTGTTCGCCATTTGACTTCGCCCAGCTCGACATGCTCGAGTACAATGTAGACCTTTTTCTTAGCCGGGTCGTCTATGACTTCGAGCAGGGAAACAATGTTGGGGTGTCGGGCTTTCTTCAGAATGGCAATCTCGCGCTTGATTTTGTCTTCGTGGCTAGTGTTCTTGCCCAGGCGCCGACGTTTGGAATAGCGGTCCACGATCTTGATAGCCACGAACTTCTCGCTCTCTAGGTCCTTGCCGAGCTTGACCTTGCCGTGCACGCCACGACCTAGTTCATCAATAATTTCGTACTGATTCACGAGCTTGCGCCCTGAGACTGGGTCGAGCGTGACATCGGCAACGTGGCTCTCCTTGGGGGGTTGGCGGTGGGTGTGATGTAACCAAGGGCCCGAATAGAGGCCGTCGTTAGGCTGTGTAGCGCTTCGCAGGTGTCGTTTGCTAGGATCAAAGAGACCAGGACTGCTGATGGGTGAGTTGCCTGCGGTTCGCGGGGCAGACCCCATGATATCGCGGTAGTGCCCAGCAGGGAACCCAAGTGCAGCGATTCCAGAGACCGAGTTGTTGGCGGGATGAGAGGGGTGTGAGCTGCGCGAGCGGCCGACGGGCGGGACATGGGATGAAGGGTATTGCTGGAACTGCAGCGCGGCATACGACTGATTGGGATAGACGGGCCCGTCGCGGTGTTGTTTCGAGCCATCTAGGGCGTAATCAGCACGCACAGTGGTCGAGCTGGCTGTGGAGAGGCCCGAGATGTCCCGCTGGTAGGCCGGACGGCCCGGATATTGTGTAGCGAGCGAGGGCCCAAAGCGGTTCGCGGACGGGGCGGCGTTGACATCGTTGACGGCAGTCATCGAGGCGTTGAGACTGGTGGTGGGCGAGGGACGGGCCGACGAAGAGGGCGAGACGGGTGTGGACTGGGGTATGGGGTTGGCGTAGAGGCGGCGGGGCTGCGGAGAGAAGTAGCTGGGCTCAGGGCCGGCCGCCGAGAGCAGCTCTGAGCGAGGAGTTTCGTCTGCATCGTGGAGGGGAGCGGGGGGTAGGGAGTGGCCGGGCGTAAGGTCTGGGTCGCGGTGGGCGGCGGCGCTGAGGGGAGTCGAGCGGTGGCGGGCAGCGTCGAGGGGTTTGGCGTCGCACTGGCCCGTGGCTGTCAGGTCCGCATTCGGCTCGACCATGGCGAGGGCGAGCGCAGTCGTCTCAGATCAGGGCAGCGGTGCGACCATGTCAGTCTCGCAGCGAGTGGGCTATGCAGCGGGAGAGAGGTGCGGCGTCGTGGGGCGGCTCATGCTGGGTTGGAGGCAGAGCGGGGAGGGGAGTCGGGGGCGGGCGAGGGGCCGAAGACGCAGAAGCAGGGACGGGCGGCGGCGGCGGCGGGGTGTTGGAGGCTGGGATCGGGGTCGGGGTGGGCAGAAGAGAGAGAGAGAGGGTTGCAAAAGGTGTAAAAGTGGTACGCAGGTGGAGGGACTTGGCCGCGGGCTGGGATGGATGGTTGAGAGACAAGATCGCCCGAGGCGGACCCGATAGGGCAGTGATTGTCGGCGGACGGTAGATGACGAGGGCAGGGAAAAGTGGAGCGCCAAACGTAATTAAGACGGGCACGAGAGAGCGAACGGTAGCGGTGGTGGGGCTGGAGTGAACTGGCAGCCAGCGCAGCGCAAGGGGGGGTCGCCGGTGAAGGAGAGGGGAGCAGGCGGGAAGAAGGCGAGCTATGCCATGGGATGGTATTGTATCGTGAATCGTGATGGCGGGCTCCTCGCGCGCTTGTTGAGCATTCTCCTAGCTGCTCCTTCCTGCAGCTGCAGCTGCCTGCAGCGCTAGTCCGCATCCGGCCCAGTGCCCAGCCAGCCAAACCAACCAAGCCAACCATGGGATTCGAGGCCAAGCGGCCGCCGTGATGGCAATAGCCAACGACGAGAGAGACGCGACGAGACGAGCGAGGGCGAAGTCGACGCGATGGCCGTTTGCACAGTAATTACCCATCGTAGCTAGATATGTAAATATCTGTACGGTCCTCGGGCCCAACACTCGACCCAACAATCAACAGTCAACAACCAACACCCAACACCCAACACCCAACACCCAGCGCCCAGCAGCACCTAGCACCCCTCCCTGGCCAGCACATCCTCCTCCTCCTCCTCTTCCTCTCTCTCTCCGCCCCGGCCTGCACCGGCCACGACGCTGCATTAACATTAACCTTTGCCGCCATTTCCTCACGCCTGCATCCTCTTTGCTGCCACCAGCCAACCACGCCCCCTTGGACCCTTTCTCAGCCACCTGCACCCACACTTCCCCAGGTTTTGCCCTCCGTTTCATCCTCATCCTTCCCCTTCCATCTGCTCTCCGTCCCGCCTCCGATCCCTCCTCTCTCTGATCCTGCCCTCTACCCTCTACCCTCTGCCCTCCTCGCCATCCCCCGCTGCCCCGCCCACCCGTACGCATTCCCTGCCAGTCGCACAACCTACGGCACTAGCATGCAGTGCACACCCTCCCCCGTCACACCACGCCGCCCCCGTCCCACCAGCCCGCCCGCAGTCTAGATGCCGGCCAATTCTATCGTGAAGTACCCAATCCGGCATAGAACAAATCATCATTTTCTGCACGCCTGCCCCAAACACGCTGGCGCTGCCCGCATATGCTCGTGCACGCCAAGCAACCCACGATCCAGACTCGACCTCCTGCTCCCTCGCCTCGCTTGCCGTCTCCACGTCGGTCCCTCTGCTTGTCAGAGTCCCCATGGCCTTGCCTGATTGCTCCATGCCGCCGCCGCCGCCGCCCGCCGCCCGCCGCTCTCTCGACTCCACCCAATCCCTTTTCGCCCTGCTGCTTGCATTCCGCATCGCCAATGCCCTGACTCTGCGCACCTTTTTCCAGCCAGACGAGTACTTTCAGTCCCTCGAGCCCGCCTGGCGCCTGGCCTTTGGCCCCTCTAGCAATGCATGGATCACTTGGGTAATAGTCCTCTCCCCCATCGCCGCCGCCACCAATACCCCCACCACCACCACCTCCCTCATTCTTCCTCGTCCTCACAATGCCCTGCGTGCTACATCGGCAATCCGTCTCACGCTGAACAGGAGTGGTCCACCCAGCTGCGCTCGTCCCTGCACCCTGCCCTATTCGCCGCCGCCTACCGTCTGGCCACACACATTGCACACCTCTGTGCCCTGAGCTTGCCGGCTAGAGCCGAATTGCTACTAGCCACCCCAAAGGTGACCCAAGCTGTATTTGCCGCCCTCGTCGACTGCTACCTCAAGAGGCTCGCAGACAAGGTTTATGGCCGAGGCAGCCGTGCCTCTATTGCAACTGTACGCCCCACGTCCCGCGGTGCCATCGACGTTGGCAGCTAACTCCGTATTACATCAGCTTGTACTATCCGTCTGTAGCCCCTGGCAATGGTTCTGCTCAGCTCGGACCTTGTCCAATTGCCTTGAGACGACCCTCACCACCATCGCCATATATTACTGGCCCTGGCACTGGCCACTCGCTGCAACCGATAACGTGCCTCGCAGCAGGGATGCAAAGCATGTCGCACATGCAGAACCCGCCGCCGCCGTCACAGAGTAAGCTTCCATACACATGCACGCCCATCGGTAGGCTCAACTCGTGCAGACTCCGCGTATCGCTTCTGCTGGCCGCCATCGCCTGTATCCTGCGGCCCACCAATATTCTGATTTGGCTGCCTCTAGCCGCGCCAACCTTCTGGCACGCCTCAAAGCGCCTGCGGTATATATTGGCCCGGGAAATAGTCTTCTGCGGGTAAGTGCTTGCCTACGTGTGCTATCGGGATTGCCTGTGACGATCGAGGCTAACCATGCAAGATCGTCTGTCCTCGCCCTCTCCATTGTATCTGACAGACTCTATTACGGAATCTGGACCCTGCCGCCGCTCCGCTTTCTCTACTTCAACATTGCCCAGTCGCTAGCGGTATTCTATGGCCGGAACAGGGCAGACTACTACTTCACCGAGGGCCTGCCGCTCTTGCTGACGACGGCTCTGCCCTTCGCTGCTGTAGGGCTGTGGCAGGCTCTACGTGGGCCTCTAGAGAGCCAGACGGGCTCAAGCACTGTCAAAGACCAAGACGAGCTTGACCACGCCCACGATGCTGCGCATTCCTTGCAGCACCGAGTCTTGACCCGTCTAGCATGGACGTCCCTCGTCATGACCTTCGCCCTGAGCCTCATCGCCCACAAAGAAGTCCGCTTCCTCTACCCCATCCTCCCCTCGCTGCACCTCATCGCCGCCCGCCCCCTCTCCACCTTCCTCCCCGCCAACGCCCCTCTATCCCGCCGCGCAATCATCACCTTCCTCCTGTTCATCAACCTGCTCCTCGCCGCCTACGTCTCCCAAGTTCACCAGCGCGGCGTCATAGACGTCCTGCACCACCTACGTCACACACATGAAGCAACCAACAGCCTATCCGCCTACACCTCGTCGTCCTCGTCCACCCAATCCCCCACCCACAACACAACCGTTGCTTTCCTCATGCCTTGCCACTCGACCCCCTGGCGCTCGCACCTCGTGCACCCATCCATCACCGCATGGGCCCTCACCTGCGACCCGCCAATCGACGTTCCGCTGTCGCAGCGCAGCGGCTACGTCGACGAGGCAGACGCCTTCTACGCGGACCCGGCAGCGTGGCTGGGCGCGCACATGGCGGACACGGCAACGGTCGCAGCAGGGGGCTCGCGCTCGGGACAGCACTGGGCGGCGGCCGAGGCGCGGCTCCGGTCGGGCAAGCGCAGGGAGTGGCCGGGCCAGTTGGTGTTTTTCGAGGGGCTTGAGACGGTGCTGGGAGACGTGTTGCGTGGGAGTCGGTATAGCGAGTGTTGGCGCGGGTTTAATAGCCAGTGGCATGATGATGGACGGCGCGTGGGGGATGTGGTTGTTTGGTGTTTGGAGTAGGGGTGAGGTGAGTGAGGTGAGTTGAGGTGAGGTGAGGTGGGATGTGGGATATGCGGTTGTATTACAATAGGTGGATAAGGAAGGTATTCGTTTCAAGCAAGTAAAGTCATACGTCGTAGCCAGTGCCTGTGACAAAGGCCGGCTCAAAAAGCACAATCAAATCAGCCCAACCCGTCTCAACTCAGCTCCACTCAACTCAAAACAGCGCCTTGGACGCTACACTCAACAACCACGCCGCATCCTGCCACCCACCGGCCTCGTCAGCAGGCCGGGGCACCTCACTCGGGTTCCCCTTCTTCGCGTCCTCGCTCTCGCCCTCGCCCTCACGGGCCCCACTCAGCGCCGCAGCAGCGACAATAGCCTCGCGCTCCAACTTCCTACGCTTGGCCTCGACCTCGCGCCTCAACCTTGCCTCATCGCGCGCCAACACGGCTCCGTCTCGGCCGTCGCCGTCGCCGTCGTCATCGTCACCAGACGACTCGCTCTCGCCGTCCTCGTCAACGGAAAACAGCGACCAGCCCATCAGCGCGTCCATCCAGCCGGCGAACCCGTCGCCGCGCGCACGCGCCAGCCGCGCGACTTCTTCCTCGTCGCCGTCGCTCTCGGGCTCGCCGTCGACGAAGTCGGGCTCCACGAGCGCCGCGTTCAGGTCGGCCATGTCGAGGCTGTGGCGCGCGGTGCTCGGCGACTTGGGCGGCAGGCCCGTGAGGACGAGGTCGGCGCGGCTGCCGGCGCGGCTGCCGCGGCGCGAGGCGCGCGCAGAGGGGACACGGCTGGTCATGCGCGACGGCAGGCGGCTGGCGTTGCGGCTGGCGTAGGGCGAGAAGAAAGGCGGTGCGTCGGCCGTCGTGTGCTCGCCCGACAGCAGCGCCATGGGTTGCGGCGCCGACGGGTCCGAGTACGCGTCATGGTAGTCGTCTGCGGCGACGAGGCTGGTGGAGCTCTCGCGGCGGATCAGCCAGCCTTGGCCTTTGGAGTCGCGCGTTTCGCCGGCGATGGCGAGCCCGGCGCGGTAGAACCACGCGTCGTGCGATTCGGTCGTGTGGTGGCGCACGAGCGGGGCGTGGACAGGCAGCGGCGCCGTGTGCTTGCGCGTGTGGTGGCGGCCTCCTTTGGACGACGCAGTGGCGGCGGCGGTGGTGGTGGGGTCGGCGGCGAAGCTCACGCCGGGCTGCAGGGTGCTGGTGCTTTTTGCCTTGGGGATGTCGCCCGTGTCGCGGACGGGGTTGTTGTGCGTGGGGAAGTAGTCATTGTAGGCGTAGTGGGCGTGGCGGCCATTGCGTGAGGCGCTGCGGCTCTGGCTCAGGCTGAGGATGCCGGGGGTGGCGGGGGCAGACTTGTGTGCAATGTATGAGGTGCGCGGGGTACGGGTGCCAGTTCGGTCTTCATCGGGTGATGGCGGAGCGGAGGCGTCGAGGGGCGGAGCGCTGAGCGGGGCGAGGGAGAGGTTGTGCAGGTTGGGGTAGGAGCGGCGGGAAGGGCGGGTGGTCGAATTGTGGGCGTCCATGGTAGCGGGGTGTTAGGGATTGCAGGAGGAGAGAGACATGTGGTTGTGTGGTTGTGTGCTTGGGCTTTTGTATATCTGGGCGGTAGAGTTGGCGTCGACTGACCGAGGCCTGAGCATTCACGATATCCGGGGTTGGGCTAGGCCACATGCGGCTAGACGCCTCCGCTCCAAGTCGCCGCGCACGTGAAAAAGGCTGTCCAGCAGAACCAGTGGACCTCGATCTGGCTGGCTTGGCGGGCAGAGTGCATGTGTTGAATATTGGACACGAGTCGCAGGGAAGAGGGTGGAGAGACGGGGACGGGTGCTTTGTTGGGGGGATGGAGATGGAGAGGGATTGGAGAGGCAGGGTACCTGGGTCGAGTCGAGTGCGGTGGCCGAGTTTCGACCACGACGTTGGCAATCTTGGCTCCCACTTTTCTGAGGAGCACGGCGATCAGGGAGGCGAGTGTGAGAGTGAGGCTCGCCGCCGAGACAGAGAGCGAGCGAGTCGACCCACAGCAATTTTGTGCAGACACAGAGAAAGAAGTCGTCGGCCGGCGGGATGACGTAAGGCGACCCGGCAGGAACGGCAGGCGTGGTGCGGACAAGTCAAACGGCGCGGAACTCAGACGGCGACGATAGGTAATACCTCTCTACCCAATGCTGGGAAGTGCTGCGTGGGTCTCGCTCTCCAGACCAAGACCAGACATGGTGGAACCGAGACGGGCGATGAGACTGGGCCGGGTGCGGTTAGTTGGCCTGCGTCATGCCACGGCGGCGTGATGGCTGCGGGCAACTCGATGCGAGGCGGAGGCAGAGACAGGCAGAGGCAGAGGCAGAGACTGAACAGGTGCAACGCGAGGTTACCTCTCCTCCCCTCTCCAGCGCTTGCACGCGCACACGCACACGCACACGTGCCTCTACGTTGTGCAGCGCGCAAAGAGCCGCGCATAGGTATTATTATCATTAGTGAGCCCGGCGCACAGGGCCAACGCTCGACAGCCGAGGACGCTCGACAGGCCCTGCGTCTTGTCGCCATACCAGCGCCTGCTATTTGCCGGCCAGTGGGTGCAGTGGATGCTGTGGATGCGCGCCGCATAATTCCCTGTCTAACTCCTGGCCCTAAACCCGCCGTGTCCCAGACTATCACCACCACTCAGCCCACACTTAAATCCAACTCTGTGCGCGCCCTCCCATGGTCACCCTCAGACCCTCTACCCCCCTTCGTCCCCCTCGTCTCTTCATCTCCCTCGTCGACTCGTCCCTCTCGTCAACCCCCCGTTTGCTGCCTGCCCGCTGGGCCCAATAAATACACCACCCCGCCGCCTCTGCTCCCCCACGCCATGACCCTCGCCTCTTCGCCCTCCCGCAAGAAGCTCAAACAATGCCTTCTCTAACTGCTCTGTGACCCCACGGTGAGTCTCCTTTTGCTTCTTCCTCGCGTCCCCACGTCACTCGCTCCGCGTCGCACTGCCATGCATGCGTGCGACTGCGCGTTTCCGCCTCGTCCGCCACACACTGCCTCTTGCGCTACCACCACCACCACATGGCTGCGTCCCCGTTATGCAACGGGCAGCCATGTTCGGCCCTCGACCTCAACCTCCATCTCCATCTCCATCTTGGCTGACCTCCTTAAAGTCAGCTCTGCTGTCGGCTTCCGCCCGATACCAGCTCTGGAATCCACTTCTTGAATAGTTACATACTCACGCGACTCGCTCCAACCCTTCGCAAAACCACCCCCACAGCTCCTCTCCGCCCCGTCTCGCCTCGACACTGTTGCGGTACAAGAGGTATGCCGTGGTAGTCTTGCCCCCCTTTTCCTCTCTGACGTTGCTGTGCAGCACGCAGCCAAAGAACGCTGTCAGCTCACGCCTTGCAACCACACGCCTATACACTTCCACACCCACATCTCTCTAACACGCCGTACTCGCCATGTCCATCATCAACAATGAGAACACGGCCTCTTCCGTGCAGGGCAATCAGACCCAGGACAACCTGATCGAACGGGTCAAGAACTTTGTTCACTCCCTCGGCCTCAACGGACTCAGCCATGGCCTGCACGAACACGCCAGGAACACGCCCCACGAAGACATTGCCCAGTACTTTGAGCGCTCGTCCACGGGCTCCACCACCACTCTCCTGACTGAAACCACGACGCCAACCGACACGACGGGCTCGACAACGCCCACGTCGATCCGCTCGGCCCCTGAGCGTCTTCAGATGCGCATCCCCCCGTCGAACTACGGCGCCGTCATCCCCGGCAGCGTCTACCGCTCCAGCTACCCCGATGCCACCAACCACGAGTTCCTCAAAGACCTCAAGATCAAGAGCATCCTCACACTCGTCCCCGAGCCCATCTCCCCCGAGTACCAGAGCTTCATGGACAGCGCCGGCATCCAGCACTTCCAAGTGCACATCAGCGCCAACAAAGGCGCCGTCCTCGTCGACTCGTGCGCCATGTCGCGCGCCCTTCGACTGCTCATGGACCGCACCAACCACCCAATCCTCGTGCACTGCAACAAGGGCAAGCACCGTACGGGCTGCACCATCGCCCTGTTCCGGCGCATCCTGGGCCTCGACATGGACGCTGTGCGCGACGAGTACCACACGTACGCGGGCAAGAAAGCGCGGTTCCTCGACGAGGTGTTTTTCGAAAACTTCGACCTCAACCTCGTCATGTGGATGGCGCGCCAGGAGCAGTGGGCCGGCGCGCTGGCGGCGGAGATTGCGCCGCCGTCGCCCCCCGCAACGCCAAAAGCGCTCGAGATGATCGAGGGCATCGACCCCACCAGATCCATCGAGTCCGTCGAGACCATGGACGCGGGCAAGAAACTCGCCGTCATGACCGTCGCCTCGCCGCTTGCCTAGCCACGCTTCTCTTCCTTTACACACACATAAGAGTTACCTCCTGTCTTGACCCAGCGTTGCAACAGTGACGGTTGGGTAAACATCGGTAACACGACCATTTTTTCCATTTTCTCGGCGTCCACGGAAAAAGATACCACGGGAGGGAAGGGGGGGCGAATGTGCATCTCATATGTCACACTACGGAGTCTAGGGTCCAGGTTACGGCGTCAACCCGGGGGAAAAAACACCCACGCAATGAGGGGCTGAAGTTTCCCAAAACAGCCTTTGTGGGGAAAGGCATCGGCGTTTGGTCCTGGTTGTTTCTTTTTTTTTTTCTTGTTTTGTTCTTGGGCTGGATGGACACGCTCACATCACGACGCACCACGCACCACGCACCACGTACCACGCACGCGTCGGATGCAGTCAGTCAGTCAGTCAGTCGATTGCTGCGCACAGCCGCGCCGAGAGTCTTGCCGCTCGTACCTAGGTCCTGTGCCGGCCCTTGGTACTGTCCAGCTACGAAAGGCGCAGCGCGGGGTGTTTAGGCCGTTCTGGCTCGAGCACCGTCCGCCGAATAGACAAAGATTACATGTCGTTTCTCGTGTTTCCGTGCTGTGCTGCGATGTCATGTCATGTCATGTCATGTGATGGGATACGGTGGGATATGACGCTGCGGACCGAGTCCCTCACGCGTGACGGACGCGAAGGAAGGGAGACCCTGAGATACGCGTGAGGATGTATGAGCGTTGGATCTAGTCTGCCTACTGTCCCTCCCGTTCTCGTCATCGTCGTGGTTGCCGCCGATCGCCGCGAGAGAGCCTTGGGCCAACGGCCAGGCGTTTCTAAATCTCATGACGTAGCGCAGCATTGCGTCGCTAATCTACCTATCTGATGCCCTTGCCCAACACAGCATAGCATGGTACATACACAGACAAGTCAACCTTTGCACTCACTCATCCTGCGTCAAGACGTAGGACGTAGAGGTGTATACCTATGTACCTTCCCCAACCGAGGCTGCCCAGGCCGAGGATGAGAGTGCTGTCGCGTGCTTGGACCCGGCCGAGGATCGAGGGTATCGAACGGGGCTAGTTGGGTGGGGAACATGGCTGCTGTTGGGATTTCGATGAATCCTTCTGCGGTGTATTTGGGCTGTGGTAGCGGGTCTCGAGAGCAAACTTCTCTCTTGCGGTGTCGAGGGGTTGGGGGGAGGGAAGTTGGGTTGAACCATCACCGCAGTTGGGGGCGTGCTTGTTGGGGGTGATGTTTTTCAATTGACCATGTCGTCTCTTTTGTTTTTTGGGTGTAGCAATGAATAACAAATCCCGCATAATCATATCAAAAACACCGTGAACCCGCAGAACCCAAACCATGCACGCTCTGTCGTCGTCGTCGTCTCGACGTGCCCGTTCTCCCGCTCCGCTGTACGCTTGTTTTACCATGTCTCGACAACAATCCACCGACGTCCCGTAAATCTCCTGCATTCCCCGCCGCACATGCCATCCGTCTATTTCTTCTCGTCACCCATGGTCATCCTCAGGACAAAGTTGACGACGACAGCGGCGAACAGGGCGAGCGTGAGGACCGTGGGGCCGAGGCGGTCGTCGAAGCCGCCCTGGCCGCGCATGCGGATGCTCTTTGCGCGCCAGTGGAATGTGAAGAGGGCGTAGACCATAGCCATCATAGCAACGAGCGTGAAGAGCCCGGCGCTGATCTTGCCAATCTTGTCCCCAAAGTTGAGCAGCCCGATGGCCAGGCCGCCGAGGATCACGGTGAAGTTGAGCCACGAGAGGAACGTGCGCTCGTTGGCGAAGAAGACCTTAGGCTCGACACGCGTCGGGAGCGCAATGCGCTTGCCTGGTGCGCTGTTAGCTGGTGCAGTGCAGCGAGGAGAGCTGACGTACCCGGGGCGGTCTGGAGGAGAGGCTGGCTAGACATGGCGTCGGTCGGGTGTAACGGGGGGTGGGGGGGGTGTAATTGGTAATTGGCACGCGGGAGCTCCGGGAGACAGGATCAGACACGGCAGGTCGAGGTTTTTTTTCTTGCGAGTGGTTATAAGAAGGAAGACTGCAGCGGGAGCGTGCAGGAAACAAGCTCGCTCGAGCAGCGCATGCAGCGGGAGCAGGCGATGCGACAGTGCACTGGCGGGCCAATGAGGGCGCGAGATACCCCACGTGACAGCACCCCTGCGGGCGCGCGCTGGGCCTAGCCGGCGGGCGTGGCGGGCGCTCGGACGGCAGCAGCGCGGGCCAAACGGGCCAAACATTGCATTCCGGCCCAGATACGCCGCACGTAAACATATCTCCTCTCGCAGCAACAGCTAGACGCCCGACGCACGCGACCCCGACACCCGTTACCCGCTACCCGCTACCCGCATTCCTACACACAACATTCACTATGGCTGTCAGTTGCCGCCGCCGTTGCTCCCCCCTTCCCCCCGCGCCCTACTGACTCCCCATACAGTCGTCCTCACCGCTCCCAACAGACGAGCTGCAACGCATTGCCAGCAGCGTAGGCCGCCCCCGAGAACCCCACGACGGAGATTCAATTGCTGACTGCCCCAGGCCTGCGAGACTGCCATCGGCAGCGCCGAGCTGTACGACCACAGCAAAGTCAACGAGTGGAACACGACTATCATTGTAAGCCACGCTAACCTCGACCTCGACTACACACATGTCCATCCTCTACCTGCATCTCACCTCGCTCCATCTGCACCTGCTAACCACGCCACCCGCAGCAAACCATCCTCAAGACGCTCATCGAGAAGACAACCAAGACTGTCGAGGGCGAGGGCAAGAGCGAGACGCAGCAGCCCCAGTACAAGTACATTGCCAACAGCACCATCATCCAGCACCTGGGCTCGCCCAAGGAGCCCGAGAAGCACGGCCGCCGCGGCATGCACAGCGCCGTCGGCGCCTACTGGAACAATGAAAAGGACGGCACATACACGTACAAGTGGGAGGCCGCCGACAGCAAGGGCATGGACATTGTCCTCACCATTACCTGGGTTGCTTTGTAAGTGCCGGGGAGGGTGGTTGAAGGGGGGTTTTTTGTTCTTGGGGGAAGGGCTGCGTTGAGTGAGTACGGTTGAGTCGAGCCTTTAGAAGACGTGTGCATGCTAGCATTGCGGTGGTGTTTGCCCTTGGGCGGCGCCGCTTGCTTATCACTTACTTACCTGCCTCTTGCCCTGTGTCGCGATGCGTGTTGTTGGCCCCTGGCTACCCATGGCTTGTGCATCAGATAGATGGAGACCAAGCGTCCAACGGCTACCTGTCCAGGACACCACACTTCTCATCGCCATCCCATCACATCACGACAAGACAAGACAAGACAGGACAAGACATCACATCAGTGTGCACTCAACACGCAGCCACACGGGATATCTCAAGTCTGAATTATGTTGAATATGAACTCGAAAAAAGGAGAACGTGATGTCGCAAACTACACGGCTGTCGTGTACCTGCCCCTCATCTAATCGTTAAAGACATGCAGTATGGATAGTGTGTAGTGGTGGTGTCTGCACCAAAAGAATCTGCACACGAAGACACGCTCAAGTACTACCAGAGCACCTCTTTCGCCCGGGCGCCCGGCATAATCGTTGAAGAAACAGAAAGAAACACAAAAGAACGCACGCCCCCTTCTACGCCTTTGTGCCTACGCCCTCGGTGTGCGCGGGACTACTCCGCCCAGCCTGGCTCTCCTCGCGCTGGGAGATAAGCGCCTTGAGCTCGTCCGTCGACGACTTGCCGCCGCTCTTCTCGGTGATGAGGCTCTTGAGCCAGGCGTTCTCCGTCTCGAGCTGCTGGATCTTGGTCTCGAGGTGCGTGACGCGGTCCGACATTTCCTTTGCCGACTTCTCGAGCGCCTGCTCGCGCTGCTTCTTCTTGACGCGGAAGCGCGCCGACGCGGCTGTGTTGCGGCGCCGCTTGTCTTCTTCGGCGGCGACCCGCCCGTGCTCGTCCAGGTGCTGCACCGAGGCGAGCGGGTCCTCGGCTTTGCGCTTCTTGCTGCTTGCTGCGTCGAAGGGGGCGCTGCTGAGGGGCGATAGGGCTGAGGTTGGGGTCGAGTAAGTGGTTGGCAGTGGGTAGGTCGAGTGCTGCTGGGGGAGGGGCTGCAGTGTGGGGTCGATGATGGGCGCTGCACCGAAGTTGTTGAAGTCGGTAAACTGGAAGTCGCCTGTGAAGAAATCAAAGTCAGCCATGGCTGTCGTGACGTACGATGGATGAGTGAGTGGGCGCGATGCGGTGCGATATAGACAGTGGATGTCCTGCGTCGCTCCGCGTGCTCGATTGCGTGCTTCAAGGTTGGTTGACCTCAGCGGCAGGGCTGCAGCGAGGCTGCCGTCTGAGTGGCCGTAGCGTGGGGGGACTATTGCATATACGGGCGGGGTGCGCCCTAGCCGCATTTTGCGGGACGTCCGCAACGCAGAACCACCAACCCACGCCGTGCCCATTCAGGCAGAAATGGAAAAAAAGAAGCCGCAAACTGCAAGACGCGCGATAGGATGACTTACCATTCAAGTTGAACTCCATGTCGTTCTTGGGCGCCGGGGTGATGACGCTCGGCGAAGTTTCGGCAGACTGGCCTGCAGGCTGAGCAGCGTCAAAGTCGACGTCAAAGTCGATGGGCGCGTTGAGGTCGACGCCGGTGCCGCCGTTGATGTCAAAGAAGTCGGTGTTGAGAAAGGCTGAGAAGTCCTCGCTGACGGGCTGGGGGTCGGCGAGCATGTCCTGGGGCGGCGAGAGCTGGTTCAAATTTGCAATGTACTGGGACACATTGGGTCCGCGGGGTCCCTTGTACCCCGACATTGGCATCCGGGTGGTTGTGTCGATGGTGCTGAGGAGAGAGTAGGTAGAGTGATGGGTTGAGGAGAGGGAGGCCGAGTTGCGAGTGGATTTCGTGGAGTCGGGTGGCCCCGTGGAGGCAATGGTGGGCCCGTCGGGCGCTTGCGACAATCGGCTTATTACGGTTGTCGCGGGCAGGAACCGTAATTTTTGGGTTTTGTGCAGAGAGTTGATTTGGTAGATGCAACAGGTGGTGTGTGGCAGGGAAGGTTTGTGCTCGTGGATTTCAAAGCCGAGTACAAAGGGTCTGTAGTGACGACGAGTGGTTGGAGGGATGGATGGTCGACGCAGAGATGATGCGTGCGTGTGGTGTAAGCCAGTCAGCCCCCGCGTATCGGACGGCGTTGGCTTTGATCCGGCATGACTGTATCGATTACGCCGGCATAGGGCCCTTGCCGAGAACGTGCGCGCCCCACGCTGTGCCTCGACGCGCGCATTTCTTCGCCAGTTACGGCAGGCGTTGGCGGTGCGGTGGACTTGTAGTCTCCATGTGCAATCTCCAGCTCCGAGTCTGCGAACGCTGGATGCTGGATGCTGTGCACCCAATGCCGCACAGCGTCTCGCGGCCTTCTGACGCTGCGACAACGATCAACACACTGCCCGTTTGCATCCGAATGTTAGCATTGTGCGCCGGAGATAAGACAGGCGAGTTTACTGTTGGGCTTTGTAATTCAGGCGATGCCAACCAATCACGTCTTACGCCCGGCCTCCGAGATTCGTCCAACTCACGGTACCATTGTAAGGCAAGGGCCGTTCGGCGTCCGTCAGCTTAGGTAGGTACCCAGTAGGTAGGTCGGCGCGTGTTTGCGGCTCAAGAGGGGGCTGGACGACGCTTGATGAATCCACACACTCAACTGACACGCCCACGAGCCTGATGGTTCCTCAGCTCGTTCATCGCTCGCACAA
Source organism: Neoascochyta sp. HWLR27 (assembly GCA_019775935.1). Taxonomy (NCBI): domain Eukaryota; kingdom Fungi; phylum Ascomycota; class Dothideomycetes; order Pleosporales; family Didymellaceae; genus Neoascochyta; species Neoascochyta sp. HWLR27. Next base: position 93,385 of record WODD01000198.1, on the reverse strand, counting down.
TGCACGTGATTCAGCTCAGTTGGGGAACAGCCGAGCTCTTAGCGTCATCCGTGCATCCGTGCCCTGTCGCGCCAGCACATGTCTCGGACGCGTCTACTATCGATAACACAACATAGCATAGCTCCCCCGGCCTCCATGTAGAGCATCACCGCGCCCACCATGGCTACCGCCCCGGACTACAAGAACATCCCTCACTCCCATCGCCTGCCTGTCGCCCATCGCGAGGTCCAGCGCACCCTGACCAAGCTCTCCCGCCAGTCCCTCCTCTCCCTCGCCCACCAATGGCTCACCAAGAAGAACCGCGACTTCTGCAAGCCCTACCTGCTCAACGACCACACCGCAGACCAAGACGACGACGACGACGAGTTGGATGGGCACATGTATGAGCCTGCGCAGAGCTATGAAGAGGTGCAAGAGGTGTACAAGGAACTAGCCGCGCGCAAGGGTGGACGACGCGAGGTTCTCGACCGCATCCTCGACGGCGACTGGAGGACCGGCATCTCCATGTACCAGCTTGCCACTGCCGAGATTCAGTATCTGCTCGACCACCCCAATGCGCTTCGTTGGACCGCCAAGCGCCTCACTCGCATACCCAATGCGCGCACACCCATCATCGACATGGAGGTCACCAACGACTCGGACCATCTCCCGCGCTTCCAAGCACAGACCTTCATGTCCAATCTTGCCAGAGAGCTGACGCCGCTGATGAAGGCGCACTATCTTATCATCCGCATAAAGTCATCCCCCATGACTATCCTGCGCGTCTACATCCACGACTCCCCGTACAGCAATGAGTCTTCCCTGGCAGCCGACTCAAGTAGCGCGGACAGTGCAAAAGCCGTCTTCTTCATATGGCCAAACGGTTCACCTTTCATTTACTCGTCGCTGGCAACGCTCACAGGACAGGTGGTAGGGGACGACGGCCGACACCTAAGAGACATCGTGCAGCAGGCGATCCCCAAAGCCTTCTCGCGGCCCTCTGCACGCTACCAGCTGACAAGCACAAACTTCACCACCAAATCCCTCAACGCCCTTCTCACATACCGCGGACCGGGCAAGAGTAATGGGGCAGCAGGCGGTTGGAGCATTTTTCAGGACCACAGCTTCAGCCAGAACGCACTCGACTTCATTATCACGCAGAAAGCGCCCGGACAGGACAAGAACAGCAATACAAAAGGCACACCTTCCACATCAAAACCCACGTCTGCAGGAGCAAAGCGCGCGTCAGATAACCTCGAGTCTCCCGAATCCAAGCGACGGAAGGAGGTGGCTCAAGGTCGCTTTGGCACGTCCGCCCAACCCAACGACGGCCAGGGGCTGGAGAGAGTCGAAGTGCGCATCGACGACGCCTTCCCTACCACCCAGAGTAACGGCGTGCAGTCCGATGGCAACACGACAGCTCAACCCGCAAACCGCACCCGGAGAGGCCGCCCATCCCTCCTCGAGCGCACAGCCGAGGACATGGAAATCATTGAGAGCAGCGACGGCTGGGTCCCCAATGTGCGTGTCGCCTTCACCGGAACGCATGTCTTTGCGGGCATCCGGCAGCTCGTCGAAGGAGGGATTGTTGACGGCGAACGCATGCCCGGGTGGATGACGGGCGAGGCGGGCGTCACGGTAGGGGCAGTGAGGAACGGGCGGATCAAAGCCAAGGACAAGGACGGCATTCCAGGTGTTTGAGCGCGCCCAAGCGATGCGTGACTGAATGAATTAGCAACGATCTCGTGATACTGGTATACCCATGGTTCTGGGGGTGTTGGGCGTTAATTTTCATCAAGAGGTGCGTATGGTGCGCCGGAGACGCCATCGACTACAGAGGAGGGTGTTTTGAGACGGCCTAGGTATGCGCACGACGTGGTGAGGTCTGGCAATGTCTGCTGTGGCCCAGCCACTTAAGCAATAGACGGCACAACCAAGGAGTCTCCATCTTCTGCCCCTTGAATGCCCGTGCAAAGCTGTTTAGATTTACATTACTATCTCAAAGGTGAAGTGCTGTATTTATAGCCTCCCCAGCACGAAACTAGCGATTGGATTGGCAAGGCTGGAGTACACTATAATAGGTATTTCAAGTATCCTTTAATGGCACCACCCAGCAACCCAGCTCAGCAGACGAAAAGCCTCATAAACCACAGCAGAACATGCTTCGCTTGTCGCTACTGAGTACGTACGTACCTACCCACCTATCACACCACACGCGGTAAGCTGACCCCGCTCCCGAGAATGGGGCAACACTAAGGGCGATCAGGACCTGCGCTGGGCTGACTGACTGACCGACGGACTGTCTGGCTGACTGGCTCCTTGTGTCGTTTTTCTTTGATTCTTCCTGCCACGTTTGGTTTTCTGTTACCTACGCCAGAGGTTTTGTCGTGTCTTGACGCTTGCCTTGCTGTCTTTGACGTCTCTTTGTGCTTGGACATCTTGGCCCAGGGTTTGTCCCTGTGTAGAGGACACCGACGTGTTCCCGTCTTTCACATGGCGCAGAAAGGGGGCACATATCACGGTCCTTCGTTAGGTGGATGTTCTTACTTGCTTACGTCTTCTGAGTATCTAACTTGAGATGAGTAGGATGGGGCGTGGCTTCACAGTGTGTGAGTCGGGAGGTCAAAGATAAACAGCCGGTTGTAGACGAGAAGACTGGACATGGTATGGATGAGAAAACCGGTATAGTCTCCCTCTCCCGTCCTGTCTTTCCCTTTCTCCCTCTTACATAGATCACCAAGGTTAGCATCCGGCTAACAGCACTCATCAGCGCCCGGTATCGACATGTCACCGAGAAACACCACCATAACACAGCCTCTCAGCGAGGTCGACAAAGAAGACAAGGAGGAGTGGATAGTCGTCAGCAACTCTGACGACGAAACCAAGACTCCCACCCGTTGCGGAAGTGGCATATCAAGCGAGTTCAATCTTCAACTAGGCCGGGCAAAGTTCAGCTGGGCTGCAAGCATCAGGAGGGAGCACAGTCATGATGATAAAGAAGAGTGAGGTTGGACGCTGTAGGGAACATGAACCGATGTAAATGATCTAAAAATAGGGTGAGCGGGCAGACACTGTGAATGCAATTTCAGAAATCTGCTCGCCAATGTCAGCAAATTTTGAAGCTTTTCGGGGGGCCAAAATGAAGTCAGATGGCGGTGGTCGGGATATTATCAGATTGAGATTGTCGTAAGGTGGGAGAGTCGAGAGATGCGTGCACGGCCATGATCTGTGACGATCCGGTCGTGGTCAAAATCGAATGTAGAAACCGACAATCGCAGGCTACTCCGCGACCAGAAACTTTCTGGAACGTCTGTGTGCATGCCGGCTAGGCTATCCTGTTCCGGTGCACAGATGGCCACTGTCTACATCATTCAGCAGACGCAACAAAGACAGCGGGGCTCTTGGAGTACGTCATCATAGAGACAGCTACACGGCGGCTGTATGCTTGCGAGGAGACATTCACCACGGGAACCGGTCAAGACGAGGGCCTTGCCGTACCCTCATGCAGCTCTTCTTTCTCCACGGGTACCGGCAAGATATCGCAGGTGAAAGCGCATACGTACGCCTACGCGTTCGGCCGACGTCAATCAAGTTAGCCCAGGCTGTCTCTACGTAACTATCCTCGGGCAACTATGCCCGATGGAGCACTAGCCGGGTCACACGGAACGTGAAAGCTGGCTAGCCGGTCACGAGACTGCAGGGTTGTGGCGTAGGAGCAGCAGTACAGCGGCCCCGGATTCGCTGTGGCTGGGTGTGGCTGGGCACGGGCTTCCGAGTAACCGTTTGAGGCGTAAGGCTGACATGTCGGCGGATCAGATGTTGCGCTGTTTTGGGACGTGATAGGGCCGTGGCTCTGCGTTTGGCACACAGTTGGGTCTCCATGTGGGTACAGAATGCTTGGGAACGGGAACTCTGGCTTGAGTCCGCTACTTGGTACTGCAGGTTGCTTTAGCTCGCTGCGATACCGACGAGGTCAAGCATTTATACCGGGCGGATCCCCCCCACGGTCTGGCCTTCAGCCTCAACATCTTTTATCCCAATTCAATCAGGGATTACGAGCAACCCACAAAGCCAAGCACACAATCCCAACCTTACCTCGACTTCACACACCTCTACCACAACCACCAAACACCACCTTCCACCCTCGACCACCACAATCAGGTCCGGCCTGGCCATACCCACCTTGCCGATGACAACTCCCACCAACGCCATCGACCCCCGCGCTCTCAGCCAGCGTCTCAACGCTCTCGAAAAGGAATCCTCGACCTCCTCCAATGACACTAGCACCATGCGTCGCGGAAACCGACGAACCGGAACCTCCTCCTCGCGCAACTCGCTCCCGTCTCTCCCACGCTTCACAAAGTCCGAGACAATGTCGAGCACCTCGTCCGCCAGCACGCAGTTCTCGCGCCTCCACGGCCAGCCCAGCGCGTACATGGACCGCGAGCACGCAGAGGCTGAGTTCAGCAAGCCCCGCACGAAGAAGCGCGGCCGCAGCCGCTCAGAGTGCGCGCCGCCCAAGGAGTTTCAGTACTACGGCAGGCACTCCAACCAGTGGCTCTTCAACGACTTCAGTGTCTCTGGAGCTGTGCGCAAGGGGTTTGGCAAGGTCTTTGGCAGGGATGGAGGAGATGGCGACAAGGAGAACTCTGAGAAGGGGATGTAAGGAGACAGACGACGGGAATGTGGGCGGGGATTTCATTTACAGGGTACGGGAAGGGAGACGGGAAGTTACCCAAGGAGACTTGACATTCGTGTCTGATTTACAGCAATGCTATCCACTACATCATCATCCAAATGTGCCAATCGCTGTGAATATCTATGAAAATAATCAGATCAGAACTAGAAAATATCATCAGCCGTCTAAAGGGAGTAACAGATCGCAAACTTCTAGCAATACAATGTACCCAACCGTATCTCAACCCAAACAAAAGAAAAAACACATAATCTACACGCCCTTTCCTACACCCTCATCCTCGCTCTCCCCACTACTCTCCATGCCAACATCCCCATCCACCTCACTCTCCCCACTTCCCTCACCATTATCCGCCCCCACCCCATTCGCGATCCCCTTCATCTCCCCGTCCCCAAAATGCCCCAACACATGCCTACACCTCTCCTCCCACCCAGCACTCTCTGCACGACAAAACGGACACGTCCACGCCGCTCCCCCGCGCACCCCAACCTCAACCCGACTAAACCCCAGCACCGTCTCGCCCTCCCACTGCCCATGCACATCCCTGACATGCTTGAGGAATTTATCCTTCCTATGGCCCAGGAACGGGCTCCCTGCTCCTGCCCCTGCTCCCATCGTCGTCGTCATCGTCTGAGCCTCCTGATTGCGACACAGCGTACACAGCCACAGGTCCTGCGGCGCATGCGTCTCCTCGTGTCGCCGCCAGTCAAACGGCCGAGACGTGCGGTACCCGCAGCCGAAGGTGCAGCGCAGCGGGCCGCTGTTGACGCTGCGGCGGCCGTCGGTGGGCGAGCGCCGGCGCGCGCATGTGGTGAGATATTTGGATATCAGCGTGAGGGTTGCGGGCGGGAGGTGGGGGTTTGCGAGGGTGGTTGTTGTTGTTGCTGCTCCTGCTGGGGCTGGGGCTGAGAGGCGTGGTTGTGGGTTCTCGCTGTCTGTGTGGGGCGTCGAGTCCGGATAAGTCGTTGTGATGGTTGACGCTGGGCTGTTGCCTAGAAACTTACCCTGCAGGTATGCGTGTATGAGCTGGGGCCGAGCCTGGACGAGCGTGGCGAGGGCTGTGAGTGTCTCGTGCGAGTGCCAGGGCAACTGATTCTCCCTTGCGAAGGTCTCGTGCCACTGTCGAAGGAACCTTCGTTGCTTCTTCGATAGCTTTTCCTCGAGGGGGGGTAAGAGCATGTCTTTCGCGCGATAGGAAGAGCCAGAAGAGAAGGGTGCGACGTTCACTTCAGACGGCGTCCGTGGTCGCTCGAAGCCCTCGCTTGTGCGAGGCGACTTGTAAGATGTGTCTGGCTGGCTTGCCGAGTCGGCTGTATCTGTGTCCATCGAGTCACGCCGAGGTCTTTTGCCAGGCGACACTGGCGCTGCTGAGCTCGATGATGGCGCGTTCGGATATGAATTGTCGACATCTTCGGGTTTTGAGAGTATGACATCTAGATATCCAGACTTGCACATCCTGAAATGAAATGAAACGTTTTGTTAGTGGTTACCTCGCTATGTTTAAATGCAGATGTTGCCGAGAATGATTGACACAGTAACGATGAGATTGTGAAGTTTGAAAGACTGCTGAACAACAGAGAGACGCAAGCTGACAGAATAAAAGGAATCAGATATTATGCCTTGTTCTACGCCTCAGGCCTCTGTACATAGGGATTCGGGCGCCAGCCAGCACACGTGTATGCTCTGGGGCGCAAGATTGTGAAGGATTCAAATCCTATAAAGTGAAGCTGTCTTTTGAGGCTTGTGTGAATGACAGCCGTGCCTCCAAGAAGACAGCTATGTGCTGGTACCATCGAAGTACTGCCCAACGTCAGGCCCAAAGCTATAGATAATGATGCTGTACCCAACATGACGTTGGCAAAAAAGGGTTGAATCGCTTGTAGATGGAGGGAGGGGTTTAGCGAGAATGCGGCAGGGATTGGTGGGCTGCATGGCTGCCCAAATCTAACAACACCTGTAGACACGCGATTCGGATCAACTTCACATAGAACGCCTCCACCGAACACCTTTACAATCACCTGCAGCCTTGTGAGCCGGAGTAAATTTGCTGGCGGGGTGGAGCCTGAGACTTGGGCCGCCCCGTCGAAAACCGTAAGGCGCTTTGATTCCCTCAAGCGCCATAGATCCGCCCCAACACAAATTGGCTGGAATCTGGATTGAACAAACATGCCATGCACGGCTTCCGGTGAAGAAGTGAATCCGCATCACTTAATTGGTTTCTCAAGGCTACCAAAGGAACCGTTGTAAACTGCCGGGTTCGCTTGGCCAGGTAAACGCTCGGTACAGGAAGTTGTATGACAGGACCGCGTTGATAGCAAGGGCCCAAATCGTCTCCAACACTAAACGCATATCGTAGGAGGCGTTCGCGCCTGACCGGACCTTCGATAATGAAGCTGGGTGGTACGGTACATATAGGCGCCAAACGATCCACGGGATGATGAAATAACGAGGCTCGACTAGAGGTGCTGTTATGACGGACAGAGCTGTCGTAGCCAACCATATTACGATGAAGCTAATTTGGCAGGGCTGCTGTAGCCCTATTGTGCTGGTTGGAGCGGCTTCGCGCCGTTGTTTCGAACTATACTGGCCAATGGTGGGTGATGCAAGCGCCTGGACGGCCAACCACGCACAGCTGTAGTAAACCGGAACCGCCAGGTACTTGAGAGCGGGATACCGTCGTAGTATCTTAAATACGTAGAAGACGTAGTGTCGGTTGTCAGCGAGAGTGTACGGATGCACAATGGTGTTAAAGTGGACGGCGACCAGGCCGCCACAAATGAAAATGACAAGCGGTAGGAGCCTAGGCATCCCCGATCCTGAGGCAGTGAAACTCTCGCTTATGCATGACCTGATTTGACGTGGCAATGCTGTTGTGACGAGTCGAAGTAGAGGCCCAATTATGAGAGGGGCTGAGAACAAGGCAATATACGGCCAAATATAGAGCATCTGAGGAGTATGGACAGTAGCAGTATGCGCTGATTTGTCGCCTATCACGGTCAGCTTCAACAGGGATTAGATTTGGAACACGTGTCTTACCAAGTACGACACTGCCGTTCCAAATGACAAAGCTAGCGAAAAGACCCAAGAGAACAATATACGGGAACGTTGCCTTGATCACACGGAGAGGGTTCCGCACGGCCGCAAGGGCAGTCGTCAATAAGAGTAAGATGGCATCTGATCAGTGCTGGTTAGTGTTGACACACCAGACTGCGAAAAAGGACAAACCTTCAACCCCAGCATCCTCTGCAGGGCAGTCGTAAACGATACTCTGACTCCAGCTCTCTTGTATTATTTCGATGGCGCTTCTTTCGGTCTGAACTCTTGACGATGGTTCGCTGGGTTTTAGTGCTTCGATAACTGTAAGACCAGCGGGAAACACAGCCACCCAGAAGATGTTTGTTTGCCGAAAGAACAGAGCAACGACGCCGACCAATATAGCAGCAACTTTATCAAATAGACTCCCTGTTGCCGTCTTCTTTTTCAGGAAAACACTGTAGGCCAAGAGAGAAGCCAAGGTTGACATGACATCCGTGTAGAATAACGCGGAGAAGAAGAAAAGCGGAGGGAAGAGCGCGATATTGAGGGCTGAATGAGCGTCAAGTGCCAACGTCTGATCAGTGGTCTCAAGCTGCTTGACTGCCCTCCCTTTCTTGGGCTGTGCTTGCTTGCCAGGAGTTCGTTTCGTACGTAGGATCCAGTAACTGAGCGGGCAGACCATACAGAGCGCTACAGCATTGAGCCACCTGAGCGCAGGGGTACTGCATCCAAGCAAAGGCTCAAAGAGCTTCGCTACTAAATACCTGTGAGATGATCAGCCTGCTCTTCTGTTTTGACAAGGCGTTTTGGAGCATACAAGCCAGGAGGGGTGGTAATCTTAGGGTCCCATGAGTAGTCACCTTGACAGTACTTCTGGGCTTGCGGTACGTGGAAGAACTCATCCTGGGCTAATCAGCATTGCTCGGGTTACATTTAGAGAGACGCACAAGATAGGGTTCTGGCACGTCCTGGGAGACGACATTATACCACGCACCGGCAGCGCTGACAAGGAGGACAGTAGCAGCAGCCTGAGCCCATATCTGCACGGGAGGAGGCATTTTTTTTGCCCAAAAAACAGCAAAGATGGCCGGAATGATGGAACACGTGCAGGACAATGGCAGTGGCTGTGAGAGGCCAGCGGGCAGGAGTAGCTAATTGAAGCTAGTCCGTTTACGGCTACGCCTAAAGATTAAACAACATGTTGCGACCGCGACCACGACTTGACGCGTCGCAGCTATGGCACTGCCTCTTCCGCCGGGGCTCACGCCCCCCGAGATTGCGTTCTTGTGTGAAATGGAGCTTGTGACCGTCATTCCCCGCCAGAGACTTGAAGCTCTTGAGCTGCTTGGAGTGCGTCTGCCCCGCTTCCACCCCGCCGCACATCAAGCATCCATTGTACATGGGCTGTAACTGATAATAGTACAGGGCCCTCTGAAGCCTCTCAACCCGCCTCACCGAACCAACATCCCCCTGTGGCTCGCCCTCCTGCTCAAGCGCCAGCGCCGCGCCAACATTCTGCCGCCTCCATGGCTCAACACGCATTCCCTCACTGCGATCCTTGATCATGAGATCGAGCATGGGAGTACATTCTCCCCGCCGCCTCGACTGCCACCACAACCGTCCGACAATACAATCCCTGTAGCGCCTCCCTTCCTACCAGACTCAACAGCCGATGCTGCGCCAGATGCGTTGCCATATCACTGGCTCGAGCTAGGCGAAATGCTGCTCGAAGCTGCCGCAGACGATTTTGAAGAGCCAGACCAAGTGCGCAAGCTGTTGAGGGGGTTGCGCGAAGTACGAATGTCCAAGCTTCGGCAAGGCGTTGACGTGCTGGATGCCGAGGGCGGCTTCAAGATGAACGGAGTCGGTGGCATGGAAGTTGGCGAAGGAAGAGCGTTCCTCACTGGGGTTATTGACGGTCTGAGGTATGAACAGTTTAATGGTGTGTCTTTGTCTGGGTTTACTGACGAGCCATAGGAAACTTGCAGCCTCACGCGAGCAACAGCGCAAGGACCGAGACCGCGAAGAGCTAGAGAACGGCTACTCGGGCGCTGCAGGAGACTATGACGACGACGAGATGGACATGCAGTGATTATGAGACATTGGCCAACAGCCAATACGTCTGATCCCAAGAAAATTTACGAGGGTTTTAGAGGTCTACCGTGCAGGCCTAAAGCTCTGCTACGTGTCGCCAGATACATCTGCCCATCGACATCTGTGCCGCTCTATCCGCTCGAAAGCAAACATGCCGATCGTGCGATATGCATTTGCATCCATCGATTCAGCCAGATTCGATTTTGGCCTTGGAAACCCTCGAACCCCCACGAAAGCTTCGTGTGACCGAGCAGATGCAGGCACCCGAGCGGCATGCAGACGCTCATGTATTCAAGTCACACATGTGACGTACAGCACACCCGAGCCGCATACCCGAGCCGCATACCTCAGCTAACAGCCGAGTCTGGATGGCATTATTGGCGTCAATACATATCGCAATGCTATATTGAGCTCGAATGTGGATACGACGGGTGGCAGGTACATGCGGTGCACTGGAACGAGGAAGACCAGGGAAGCCGAGGGACGGAGCGCGGCGAGCAAGCCACGAGAATTTTTCTACAGCAGTTCACCATAGCGACCGTAGCTTCGCACCTTGACCTTCGAATACGAAACTATATTGGAAATCATATATGCGTTCCACGAATGTGGACCCCAATGTCGATCAAGCGCACCTCCAACCTCGCAACAACAACGTTCCTCGAGCGCGAATCCACAACTCTACTCAACAACCCCCAGCAAACCCATCAATCCCACACGCACCGCCGCCGCTTCTAACAGACCCATTTAATCACCGTTGCACCGCAAAAACGAACTTACCCCCACTCCAAGCCGTCGCAGCGAAGCAAGCAAGCCAGAAAAAAAACAAATCCAAATAAAGCCATCAGAAAAAGTAATTACAAGCCCACATTTCCCCCACACGACCACGCCCAGCCCCCATGTCCGGATACGCACGTCGGAAGCACATGCAGCGATGCGCGTGCTCGGGCCCCTTGTCATACATGCTTTTTCCCCCGTCGCGAACAGGAGGACGGCTATGCTAGAGAGGCACGATTACATCGCGGTGCTTTGGAGCCACGTGGGGTGTGCTGCGGTGGGTAGGTGGGTAGGTAGGTAGGTAGAGCTGTGGTTTCCGAGACGGAGATATGCTGGGGGCCTGGATGTGGGTATGAGAGAGAAGACGCGTAGAATGGATGTGCTGTGGGCTGGGGTGGGCTGCTGGATGAGGTGGTGGTGCGGTGAATAGGGAAGCGTGGGTTGGTCTATGTAGCTGCCAGGCACGGTATCATACACTGACATACCAGCCATGGTAGGTAGATAGGTGGATAGGTATCTATCCTCGGTCGAAAGCCTAGAGTGTCTCTGCAAGCCACTATCCAGCACCGCAAAGCCCATCTGACACGCATACACCGTTTGCCCTGCGGGCACTGCATTGCTGCTTCCTTCCGTTCTTGCATCGAGACTCGCTGTGCTGTAACCTCGACTCAGCTTAAAGCAAACCAAATAAACTGAGTTTAGTAATCCCGTCTTCTCTTGTCCTGTCTCGTCCGTGTACTCACATATCCACAGCTTCAACTCAGCTCAACTCACGACAAACCGAACTGAACCGAACCGAACCGAGCCGAGCCGAACTGCATTGAGCATAATGTATTACAGTGCAACAAATACACACACTCGGCGTGGAAACACATACTTCACTTAACGTCACTATCTCCACAGCAGAGAGCCTCGCTCATCGGCTGTACGTAGGCCGTACAGCGTGGTGTGGCACAATGAATGACTATAGATGACTATCATACACGATGTTATCCCTCTTTACTATCTACATCGATTACACACCCAGCCAAGCGCAATATAGCACAGCGTAGCAGCAGCAGCAACAACATTACGTAGCAGCAACAGTCCCACTCAGGCCCACCGCTTCACCAGCCTCACCCATCCCATCCCAACTAACCTCACCTCGCCTCGGCTCGTCCAGCCTACTCCGACCTCCTCCAGCCCAGTCCAGAACCGTCCAGTCCAATCTATCCAGACCACGCCTATCCCCGTCCCGAACCCACGTTCGACGCACTTCGAACCTACCTTTAACTCAAATCACACCAACGCATAGCGAGGCAGCGGTCTGTGTAGATCAGATCATAGTAGGGACTTAGAGTGGTATCATATTGGTTTGGGTGCTGGAGGTTAGATGATGTGGCGTTTGGGAGAGACGATATGAGTGGCATGGGAGAAATGGATTGGGTTTATTGCGTTACGTTGTGTTTGCGCTGGGGGGAAGGGCGGTTTCACGGTACTTTTTCTATTTTCATTTCCTGTTGTATTCGCTATTGATGAGGGGTGCTGGTGCATTTGTCTGGGCGTTGGTCCGCGGATTGTACGGTGTGTGCATGTGTGTAGGGCTCCCATCGCCATCTCTGCTGGCAATCACGCACACCTGACACTCAGCTCACCTCATGCGCTGTCAGAGGCCACATGCGACGTCGCCCACCGTGTCCTTCAGCACCATAGCGCGGCACATGACTAGCCCTAGGGTTTGCGCAAGGGATAGCTTAGTAGACACTACGACATACCTACCTAATTCCCCGCTCCACCGCCGGGCCCAGTCCGCGTGGCAAGGCTCAAAGCAGGGCGGAACTACCACTGTGCCACATGTAGCGGGGCTTGCCTTCCTTGCTGAGTCGAGCCAGGTCGAGCCGAGTCAAGGGTACTGCCTAGCCACCTACCTACCGATGTGCATGAATACACTACACGCGCGTACGCTGCATTTACGAACTCCCTGCGACGCATCACGAACGCCCGCAGGACAAGACCGGGCGCGCATAACGAACGCCGGTCCGTGGTCGCGGATGCCTGGGTTCCGCGTCTCGAGCCGGGGACACCTCAGGCAGCACACGTGCGGCACGGGTGCGTGCTGTACTTTCCTGATTTTTTTCTCCGGTTATGCAGGCTGCCTTGCGGTATCTGTAGCTATCGAGATTGCGAAGGAGCGCGGATGGGTTCGCAGGCTCCCCGCTGCGAGATGCACATGCGATGGCATCGGCATGCATGGGGCACCTAGCAAAGGGATAGCTGTGCGCTGGCGGCCTCGTTGGTCTGTCGGAGAGATACGGTTCCGCGAGTTAGGCACATATGACGATGGTCCCTGACTTGGCTGGACTGACCTTACGTGCAAGCGGGACGGCATTGAGGGAGAAAGTGCGGCGAGAGAAAGGGGGGTGCCGGTGGTCGAGGTCGCAGCCAAAGCCATGAGTGTTCGGCCAAATCCAAACTTGGCCGAGTGCGGTCGGGAAAGACATGACACGCGCAAGGCTGCTCGCCACGGCGGCCGTTGTAACGGCAGAGGCGTGCACCAGGGTCCAGGACAGTCCTACTGCTTACGGCTGACGCAGACAGGCACAACAATTTGGCATACGTAACTGGGCACCTGCAAACGTCCTTGCGGCAGCAGGAGCCTGGGCAGTGCTCGCTGGCCTGGTCAAGTGTGCACACGTCGACGCTCGAGCGTGGTTGTGCGGGCTTGTGTGCTTGTCCATACCATGTGGACCTCAGCAGCACCTAAGGAGTCATGAGGCTGTCTGGCTATCTGGAGGTGTTCAGAGTCAGCCAAGTGCCGAGCAGGGCGCTGTCGCTGCGGAACAAGACACCCGCAGCTCGAGTCCCGTCGACGAGAGCAACTGTGCCTCTGTGTTGCATCAACGATGGGTCACGTGATTGGCGGCAAAGGCGTTCCGTGGATCTTGCACCCGAGTACGCTTTGCGAAGGGGGTGGCGTGCCAATCCGCGCCCTCGGGTCGTCGTCGCTCAGGCCGCCGTTCAGGCCGTTTCATCCAGAGTGAGAGAACTGGGGGAAAAGAACGAACGCGCCTCTGTGCACGAAAGAAAAAGAGTCGAAAATCCCAAGGGTTGCAGGGACGGTGCAGGGACTGCA
>WODD01000198.1:12848-79646 GCA_019775935.1 Neoascochyta sp. HWLR27 | reverse complement strand
GGGGGGGGGGGGGGGGGGGGGGGGGGGGGGATTAGGTTGGGGAAGAGCGGAGCAGGCGCCAGGCCAGGTCGGGAAACTCCGGGCCCCAGGAGGTCGGCGAAGGCAGAGCGGGAGCTAGCAGCTTTCCCCATGAACGAGTTGCTCGCTAGAACGCGCACCGTCTATCGTGTGCCGTGTTGAGCGCCTCATCTTCCCACCAGGTGCAGCCGTAGTGTTGGCGACCGCTGCTCCGACGGTACTTGTAGAGAACGGAAATCTCGTATCTGATGGAGCCTCGGCCAAGAGGTTTGTACCTAGGTGCATGTGTGAAATACTAATCGTCAGGGCAGACTAGGTAAAAGGAGTCATAATGGGAGATTGTATGTCTAGGCTAGAAGATCAACAAGCTGGACGGCAGTAAACAGCCCAACTGGTACGTACCTGTGCCCGTACCTGCCTAGCCTGTCCCAACGCCCGTTGCAGGCTCGAGCGGTTGGTGTGATTGACCGGGGGCAGCAGTGTGTGCGGATAAAGGTATGCGTGTTTTTTTATTGGAGTCAAAGGTAAACAGCCCCCCAGCGCGCAAAGACCAAAGCCCAAATGTAACGATGGGGTAGTCCCCCAAACGTTATGTCGTTGGGTTTTGCGAGCAAAAACAGATGCCTTTGATGGCGTCGGGCTAAGGCAGCTAGAGTGGTTTGGGGGCTTGAGTGGGAATTACCTGTCTGCCAAGCAGTTGCGCGCTGCCATTTCGGGTCGAGAGCCAGCCAGAGTACGGGCCGATAGGCAGCGGATACCTACCTAGGGCTGGCGCTGGAACAGAACGGTGTCTGAGCTTGCAGAAACGTGTTGCAGGCTAGGACCAGAATAGCGCCCAGATTGCGGATGGTAATCGAGGCGGGAGCGTCGTGGCAGAGGGCTGAAAGGGGAGCGCAGATTCGCACCATGGCGCAGATCGTCGACTGTTTGGTGTCGAGCCTCTCTCTCTTCTTGTGCGTGAGCCGTTGGCGACAGGGATTATCCCCTCGTGTGGGCAGACGTTCAGATGATCGATCGCTGGCAATACCCACTTGGGCGCAGTAAGTAGCGGCAGAGATCTAAGACGTGGCCTAGGCTGGGTGGCTGCCAGCGTGGTTGGAGCAGACGGATAGGAGGGAAGCGTGACAAGTGGCATATCAGTTGAGGGGAAGGCAGCGGTGGTGCCACCAGATTGCACACGATGGCCTGTCAGATTGGATACGGCACAGCTGAGCAGGCAGGTAGATCTGTCATGCGCTGCTGTTGTTGTTGTGGTACGTGTGGGTTAGCACGGTATCGTATCAGCATTGTCATGGCAATGGCAAGGGCAAGAGGAAGGTGATGTGGGTGATGTGTGCATGGAACTGGAATCTGGAATTGATTGATCGTCGGGAAAAGTGGGCAATGAGGCGACGGATGGATGGACCCGGGATGGACTTGTCCATGGGCACGGCATGTTAGGTAGATATTATTGCAGCATCTTTGCTCAGCTACCTACTGTTGGATGGTTGAGGGAAGTGGACATGATGGGCCCCTCCCACACATGGCGAGAAGCGGTGCGCCAAGGCCATGACGTGGGAGCGTGGAGCGTGGAGCGTGGGGCGTGGGAGTAGGCTGAGAAAATGTATATGTAATTAGGTACCTAGGTGCCTACCCACTGTCTTGCGGCCAAAGCCTATTGTGCAGTGCCGCAGCCGCGCAGCCGGATGGGGGTTTTCTTTTTCTATTTACGAGGGTTTGGGGGCGGGAGCCATGCAGCGCCGCCCTGCGGAGGCGTGCAGGCGCATTTGATAAATTGTATGGAATTCTGACAGGCGGCCAATGGGAGGAACAGCGGCAGTCGCTTGGGCGTTCAGCCATGGCGAGCCGGGGAGACTTTCCCGCAGAGGACATGCCTGAAGGGGCTTAGCGCGGCTGGGCTGCTGGGCTGCCGGGGCGGGCACACAGCAAAGCGATCCCTGCCGCTCGAGGACGGTCGACGGAGTAGCCTCGCCGTAACCATTGTAGTGTGGGCGCTGCACGGGGCCACCTGCGGGCGACGGCAATTGTGACAGCAAGCACCCGTTGCACAATGCTGCCGGACCGCAGGGGGGCGACTCGGACCATGTCCGGCGTCTGGTCTCTGGACAGATTCCTCGCGGCAGGCGGCGGCGTCGAGGGACGGTTTGTGCGCCGAGAGTTGCGGCGGGGCAGCAGAGGGCGCGAGAGGGCGCGCGAGAGGGCGCTCGTGGACGCGATCCGCCGCCGGCCAACGTTTATCCCAAGCATGTGCATGCGCAAGGGAATGAGGCCGGCGAAGAGGCCCCTCCTGCGCACGGCCGCGAGCGTGCGAATCAACGCCGCCGTCTGCACTTGTTCTTGATATTGCAACGCCGCACGGCCAGGCGAGGTCCCCTGGCCACCCCATCCCTGTCGCGCCCTGACAGCCTGCGCTGCGCATGCGCCGTGCCTACGTCGTCTGCGCCATACGAAGCTTTTTGCACGTCTGTCTACCTGGTCCTAGACGTTGCGCTGGACTTGATAATGGCGGCCAGTGGCCTGTCCTCTCGTCCTGCCCTCCCATCCCCTCCCATCCCCTCCCATCCCCTTCACCCCCCTCGCCGTGTATATGCGCTGCATATGCGCGTGCACTCCGCTCCCTCTCTTTCCCTGCCCACCCCGTCCTGCTGCTGCTGCCACTGCCGGTCGTCCCTTCCTTTACCCACTTCTCCAACCCAACACCACGCGTCCGCAGGTCCGACCCCCACAGGCCACCCTTGCAGCCTAGTCGGAGCCCCCAGCAGCCCCAGCAGCCCACTTGTACGCTGCCATCCGCCCTAGAAAGCGCGACCCGCTTCACCAACCATCATCATCATACCTACCCAGCCGTCGTCGCCGTAGTCGCCGCAGTCGCCGTCGTCGCCCTCGCCCGACCCTCCGTCTGCCATTCTTCCCCGCCTGCTCACTCCACGAGAGACACCTTGTGTCGGAGACTGTCTCGCCCCCATTGACTGCCTCTTGTCACCCTGCCTCTGTCACACTTACTTGACGGCTTGACGTCCCGCTACCGCATTGATTCCTGCATCCCGTTTCACGCCACTCTCGTCACCTTCACCACCAACACCACCACCAACACTCTTCACCCACTCAACCACGCAATTCACTCGGCCACCACCTCGACGCCACCAACCCGCCAACCCTTCACCTTGTTGCATCCCCTACGGTACGCCTCCTTCTGTTGTCGCTTTTGCTCCCCACCGCATTCCTGATTCATATCCGGCGTCCTATGGACCCATTCCTCGGCGCACCTCGACCACAATAACACCACTTCGCCAAAACACCAACATCAACACTGACTCTGAACCAGCACACACCGCACCCCGCCCGCACCCTGCTCCTGTCAACACCAATTACCACCGCCGACGCTTCAATTCGACTGCCACCTTTTGTCCCGACTCGATGCTGCCAGGCGCACCAAACTAGTTGCGGCGCTCACTCAGCGATTTTTGTCTTTGACTCTACCTCCTTACCCACCTCTCGTCTTGCACCATGGAAAACATGTCCGAGTACAGCCTGGAGCACAAGGACGACGTCCACGCAAGCGCAGTAGTCGCACCCCTCAACATCCACAAGTCGCAACGACTATCACAGCCCGCCGCATTCGGCCACTCCCGGCGGACTTCCTCGAAAGGAGCCATCTCAATCCACTCGTTATCCCATTCACAGATATCCCCACCCCTGACGCCGACGACATCGAATTCCCAGGCCACGGTTGAGCAGGCTCCTCTCCAGCCCGTCTTTCACAACTACCTACGCGCATTCTACCACTACGAGCCCACACCCACCGTCTCGTCGACGACCGACGAGTCCTCAATAACAGTTTCAATCAAGCAGGGCGATGTCATCTTGGTACATTCGGTCCATCCCAATGGCTGGGCAGACGGCACATTGCTGGCTTCCGGAGCCCGCGGCTGGCTGCCCACCAACTATTGCGAGCCATACGACCACCCGACTATCCGAACCCTGCTCAATGCCCTGACAAATCTGTGGGACCTGGTTCGCGATGGCGAAACTGGAAACCTCGTCGCCTTTACAAGGCAAGACTACGTCAGAGGCATGATTGCGGGCATCCGTTTCTTCTTGGTAAGTCGACCCGTTCTGTTACTTCCCGGGCTACTACTTACTCAGCTCGAATAGGAGAGAACCGGCTGCTTGTCACGCGACTCGCATCTCATCATGGCACATGTCGGTCTCCGTCGCATGCGCAAAGGTCTCCTGGGCGACCTTTCCACCCTTGTCAAGACCGCCAAAAAGCTTCAAGAGACACTACAAAGTACCCAAGCCTCGGTACCGGTATTTGAGTACCTGGACGACCTCGTGCTTCAGTCTTTCAAGCTTGCCACGCGAGCTGTCCGGTTTCTCGACATCTGGGCAACCGACAGTGTGTCACTCTCGTTCGAGCTGCCCAACGCAAGCACTCAACGACCATTGACCCCCCCTGAATCTGCTGATGCTGCCGTGCAACCGTTGTCAGCTCCCACCCGGGCAGACGACGACAGCACCCTGGCGAGTGATAACGAAGCTCAGGTTGCACAAATACCCGAAATAGCACATGACAATCTGAACGTCGCGGTAACTCAGCTACCGCGCAACCCCCACCGTCTCTCCGTCGCCTTTTCTATACCTTCAGACGCAGACTCTCCCCAGCTGTCCTCTGCCACGCCCCTGACTCAAGCCCAAGCAAAGCGGATGTCTGTTACCCATCGGCTGTCTTATACCTCTACATCGCAAGCTACCCACAAGACGAACCTCACTTCAGAGCGTCTGAACGCAGCGCACGATTCTTTCCTGGGCTTCATCGGTTCCTTCATTGGATTGCACCTCCACTCAAGGTCTTCGGAAGAGCTCGCTCAGATTACCCGGCAATCCGTTGCCGCCTGCCGCCAGCTTCTCATCGTCGTCGAAGAGGTATGGGAACGTGACTCGCGAAGGTCCAAACAACTGGAAGACGTCAGGGACACCATGTACGCACGACTTTCAGAGCTTGTGCAGGCAACAAAGGAGCTCTTCACTGCCTCCGACAGCGATCTCGGCGAAGAGGTATTTGCGCCCGAATCCGGAAAGCAACTTGTTGCTGCTGCTACCAGCTGTGTTCGGTCTGCCGGCGACTGTGTGGCCAAAGCCCGCCTCGTCATCGAACGGATTGGAGACTTTGAATTCGAGCCTGCCGGTCTTGGAATATCTGAGTCTATCTTCGAGCACGGAAGCCAAAACCAAGAGCCAGAGCCAGCAGATGATGCTGCCCCAGCAACGCAGCCTGAGCCAACACTAGAGACTGACAAGCCGTTGCCCGCACCGCCGACCCAAGAACAACCGTCCCCACACCCTGAAGCCGCATCCGAGATGAAGCCACTCCCAGCGATTCCCCCTCCATCTCTTTCGGATGAAAGCACCGCCCCACAGCTCGCACAGCCTGCCACAGCTGTTACGCCCTCGACGGAAGTCTCGGTTAGGTCATCACGGTCTTCGTTGACACCTCTTGCTCGGCTCCAGACATCTCTTCTGCCCGAGCCAACCGTCACCGAGGAGGGTGTGTCATCCGCAGCCCCGAAATCGGGACGAAGTGACAGTGTAAATGTCTCTTTGACGGACTCAAGCAGCGCCTTCCACTACAGCATGCGTGGCGATACCGGGAGCTTTGTCTCGCACACGTCCACCAGAGCTACCACACCGGATCACCTGCCTTCGAAGAAGATGCTCAGCAGCTTCGGCAGCTCCTCTGAGCTTCACTCCCTAGCAAGCGAGGATGTCGCAGCCGGAGAGGAGCATCTGCTTGAGACTTCCTTTGTACACGAGCTCATCTACAACAAGGAAGGCCAGATCTCTGGAGGTTCCCTCCCTGCTCTTGTGGAACAGCTCACAACACACGAGTCCACCCCTGACGTCGTGTTCGTTACCGCTTTTTACCTTACCTTCCGTCTCTTCACAACTGCAGTAGAGTTTACTCGTTGCCTGATTGACCGGTTTGACTACATCGGCAACAGCCAGACCGTCGGTGTCCCAGTACGCCTTCGAGTCTACAACGTCTTCAAGGGCTGGATGGAGAGCCACTGGTCGCCTGACAGCGACTCGGAAGCTCTCGGACTGATTCTTTCTTTCGCCACTGGAAAACTGCGCGCTTGTCTGCCCGCGGCTGGCAAACGTCTCGCGGAGCTCACCTCGAAGGTGACCGAGGTGCGAGCAGGAGCGCTTGTACCTCGCTTAGTATCTGCCATCGGAAAGACAAACGCCTCAACCACGACTTTGACGCACTCCGAGGGCAACCTGCCATCCGCTGTCGTTAGCAAGAGTCAGCTCAACCACCTGCGCGCCGGCAACGAAGGCCGCGCGCAATGCAGCATTCTCGACTTCGATCCCCTTGAGCTGGCAAGGCAGTTTACTCTTATCGAATCTAAACTGTTTTGTTCCATCCAGCCTGAAGAGCTCTTGGCCCTCGAGTGGACTAAGAAGAGCGACTCAAAAGCCATCAACGTCAAAGCAATGTCGACGCTTTCGACTGACCTGGCCAACCTGGTTGCAGACACTATCCTGCAGCTGGAGGATGTGAAGAAGCGAGCCGTTATGATCAAACAGTGGGTCAAGATTGCCGCAAAGTGTCTCGAATTGAACAACTACGACTCACTCATGGCTATCATTTGCTCTCTCAACTCCTCAATGGTTATGCGCCTGAAAAAGACCTGGGAAGTTGTTTCCACAAAGACCAAGGCTCGCCTGGAGGAGCTCAAGGCCATAACTGACGTCGGACGCAACTATGCAGTCTTGCGCCAACGGTTACACAACCACGTGGCTCCCTGTATTCCCTTTGTGGGCATCTACTTGACAGATCTTACCTTCATCGACGTTGGAAACGGTACCACACGTCAGCTACCCGGCGACTCTGGCCGCGAAGGCGCCTCGGTCATCAACTTCGACAAGCACATGAAGACAGCCAAGATTATCAACCAGCTGCAGTCGTTCCAGGTTCCCTATCGCTTGGCTGGGGTACCAGAGATGCAGGATTGGATGGAGGCACAGATCCAGCGAGTCCGATCCAGCGAAGAATCAAACATCCAGAGCTACTACCGACGCTCTCTGCTCCTCGAACCGAGAGAGCAGCAACCATCCATAAGGGGTTCGCCTTCCGTGGACAACACTGCTCAAGGCACCCTCGCCGCGGAGGGCCGCACCACTAGGGACAAGTTTGACTTTTTGAATTTCAACTTCTCCACCCACGGCGTGAAGGGAGCCTAGATTTCTCCCAGGCACACCAAGCCCATTCTACCGGTTGGATAACACCACGACGAGACGGCAATATTCCGGATTATTATCTACCAACAGGAGGCGCGCCGCCGCCGACATATCCAAGTTCTGTCTTTTCCAGCTTGTTCCAGCATGTTATGGACATTCACGATACCTACGCCTAATTTCTTATTTGCTTCGTCGTTTTATACCACTTGGGCATCGTTTTCTTGAAGCTATTGATTTGGGCGGACCCTTGAGTTTTTGGGCGATTTTTGCCTATGCATCGGATTTGGAATACTGGCGTTCAAAAAGAAGCGCCGACATGGCACACAGCTTTGGTTGCAATGGGCGTTCAAAAGCACAGTCAGGCGTGAGCAGGAGATGAGGCTAGAAGAACATGTATAATCGAAGTAAGCATGTGCATACGGCATGACGCGAATCTGCCGGAAAGCTTATCAATGAATCCGTTACCATAAACCATTGCCTTTCCTGATCATATTTAGATATGCCCTGTCCCAGCAGCGAAGTGATGCAAGAAGGTAGGTAGTGGGGCCCATCGGCGTTCCATGGCCCACCCAGTCAACCCCACCAAGCATGCGGCTCCCACTCCACGCACGCCATCGACCCCTCAGTCCCGGCATTCCGCAGCGAGCACGTCACACACACAAACACCTCACACATACCTCACACACCACCATGCCACCCAACCACCTCCTCATCGACGTGCGCACGCCGTCGGAATTCGCAACGGGCCACCTCACCAGCGACATTGCGACGCCGACGGTCAACATCGAGTACCAATCCATCGGGCAGCTGTCGTCGATCTACGCGGCGCGGGGCCTGGTGGTGGGCAAATCCGACCACGTCACGCTGTACTGCCGGTCCGGGCGGCGGTCCGACATTGCCATGCGCGAGCTGCGGTTGCTGGGTTGGGAGAATGTCAGGGATATTGGCGGGTTCGAGGACGCGAGGAGGGTGCTGGATCGCGAGACGGTCGAGAGGCAGCTTGATGGTGCGGTTGGTGCGGAGGAGGGAGGGGAGGAGAGCCAGGTGGGGAGGGGGGAGGAGCGGGTGGAAGAGGAGGGTGAGAAGGGCGAGAAGAGGCAGCAGTCTTTTGGGGCGCTGCTTGATGGGTTGAAGGCTTTGGATGGGTAGGTTGGTTGGTTGGTTGGGTGCGCACAGTGGGGTACATCAGCGGCGGTAGCAACGATTGCAGGATTGTTTGTATTTGTGCGTCTAGGCTATCTACGTTTTTCTATCGAGTCTAGCGAGGGAGGCTTGGGTGGCTGGCTGGCTGGGTTGTGAGTTTACTTTGGTGTTTAGGGCGGCGGCGCTGTCGGTTTGCTGACTCGGGACAGGGCAGCGCAGAGTTTAGGTGACGGGGGTTGTAGTGTTTAAGCGTGGCTGGGGCCCTGTTGGGGACCTTTGTTGGCTTTGTTGTGCTGCTGCTGAGGAGGCGCGTGGTCGTTGTTGTTGGGCCTGCCCTGCTGAGGGGCGCTGGGTTGAGAGGCACCGGACCGGAGGGCGCCGGGCTGAGGGGCACCGGGCTGCGAGGCGCTTGGGGAAGGCTTAAGCTGAGCGTTGTTGACGACGGTGACACTGCTGGAGATGCTGATAGCGGAAGACACAGTCGCCGAGGTTACAAGAGTCGAGCCGACAGCCAGACCTGTAGATGCGGCGCTGGATGCTATGGCACCAGACGGAGCACCCGAACCAGAAGGAGGAGCACCAGACCCCGAAGGAGGAGCACCAGACCCCGAAGGAGGAGGACCACCGCCCATACCCATTCCAGCGTTCTCGTTGGCGACTCCACCGTCCTCAGTCAGTGTAGCGGCCGGCGTGACATTGTACGAAGCACCAGAGTCGATGCCAAAAGCAAGCCATCCGAAGAGACCCTCAGAGATGTCATCACCAAGAAGTACATATTCGACCATAGGGTCCACATCGCTCGCCTCTTCGCCGAGAATCGAGTCGTCCGCATTCTCGGTGAGCTCCTGTGTGTTGCTTGCGTACGGCTCGACAACATCGACAGCCGCGATGAGATCCTGGTCGAAGAACATCTGCCCCACATGCGTCACCGAGCTGCCGGCAAGTGTCTTGTTGCTGTTGGTAGATGCATCGAGCGTGTGCGACATGACGTGGATGTGAGTCTACAGAGTCAGCTTCGTTCGCAAGTAGTCAAGTGCAAGAGCACAACTCACCGCACGCCCAGTGTAATGTCCAGGGAACAGCGTATCGAACTGCACAACACCGCTCGCATCCGCCTGCGCTATTCCTCGCAGGAACGTGGTGTCGAGGTTCGATTCATCGCTGCTGTCGCCATTGCCGTTCGCAACAACGCCAGAGTAGACGCCCGTCGAGTTGCAGTGCCATAGCTCCAGGTACACTTTTGGCACAGGCTCGCAGGTGTTGACGTCGATGAGCTGGATGTCAAGGTGCAGCGGCACGCCCTCCTGATCCTCGGTGACGTCGTGTCGAATCAGCTCACCCTGAACCCAGTACGGGCCCTGCGTCACCTCGGGCGTCAGGATGCACGAGTTGTTGCCAGTGAAGAGGAGCGAGGGATCGGTCGACGCCGTGATGCCTGTCAGGTTGGACGCGTGGTCTGTGGCCAGAACGCTGTCGAGGTCGCGTGCACGGAGGTATGCCTTCTCTGTTATCGTGTCAGCTCCCAAACATACCGGGCAAGGGCCAGTGAAATCACAACTCACCCTGGCTGATAGATCGCTTAGCACGGAGTTGTTTGACTGCCGCACTGCGTCGATGCGCCATGGCAAGGTCGTTGCCACGGGCTTTGAGCGTGTCAGCACAGTGGGAAAGCGAGCGCTTGTGAGTGCTCAAGTACTCGTTTCGCTCGGCTACCTCCTTTGCATGCTCTTCGGCACTCTGGCCTGGATGGGCAACAGTCTGCTGGGCGAGCAGGGTAGCGCACAAGAGAGTGGAAATAAGCTTCATGCTGAGCGACTGGGAGTGGAAAATAGAGAGAAGATTGAATGCTCCGATGGGATTTGGTCTGTTTGTATTGTACCCTTCCAACAGCTCA
Source organism: Neoascochyta sp. HWLR27 (assembly GCA_019775935.1). NCBI lineage: Eukaryota > Fungi > Ascomycota > Dothideomycetes > Pleosporales > Didymellaceae > Neoascochyta > Neoascochyta sp. HWLR27. The sequence goes on along the minus strand of WODD01000198.1, from coordinate 69,346 downwards.
GTCCTCCCGATTTTATATTGAAGGTCTTATCACTGTGTAGGTATGTTTGTGTGTTGACTGACTCGGTCGTCCGTCGTCGGCGTAACGTGCATACGCAAGGCACAGTGTGGATCGAGCAATGGCCTTCTGTTAGCCTGTATGGTGGTACGTAGGGTGCGATGGTCATGTCCAAACCCGGCATTGCAAGAGACGCTGCGCTGTTGTTTGATGCTCGTGGAGCTGGGTTTCTCGCATCTATCCTCTATTTTGTGAGCAACACTGTATACCGCATGTTGAGTACACATCATGAAAACTCTCAGCTCCCCCTCCAAAAAAAGTTGAGCTGGTGTCGCTACAGACTGGCCCCATACAAGGGCTTTGTCGAATCCCGAGCTCGCTGTTTCAAACATCCCTACAATCACCTCTATCTAAGCGTACGTAAGCCGCGCGCGCCACAATTCACACGGATCAGCCAGTTCGAACCTGTTCGCACGCAAACAAACCAAAATACAAGCTCACCGCGCGGATTTAGCTCCCGTTACGCGTCTCCTCCGAGCTTTGGCGTGCATACGTACACATGTCTTGGCACGTCGTCGCCCGCTCGGGCAAGGTGTCGCCGGACTTCAACATGTCGCCTTTGCTACAATATGCCAGAATCGGGAAAGTACGCAACCCTAGTTCTTCTTAGTGTGGTGTTTGTGCATGCTAAGACGCACTGCGAGTGCGTAAGCTTTGCGCTCTTGTGCTTGGTTGGAGTCTGGTCTTGTCTTGTCGTGGGCGGCTAGATACACGATAGACGGCAGGGCCTGAGGGTTTCAAAGGCGTACATCCATCTGGGAGGCTTTCCTTAAGACGAACCGTAAACTCTCATTCAGACAAGCACTGTCTCCAGGGAGATGACACTTGCTCTTCACGCTAAGCGGACTAAAAAGTCCGTGGATGGGTCCGCTTTAGAACATTTTGGGGCTGTGAAATTATGCATGAAGGGGCGGCGGTGTACGTGGATAGTGAGTCGTCAGTTGTGCGGAGATGGCTGTAACAGACATCGGTAGTTATAAGAGGGATCGGTAATTGTGAGAAGTGATTGGTGACGATATGGTGACCCCCGTCCAGATGAGTATTCGCAGATATTTTTGGGGGCTTCCTACTCATTGGAAACCTGCTACAACATGGCGGATTTGACGTTTCTGTTTCTTTGGCCAGGCCTGGCCTCTTGGCTGTTTGCTGACGGGTGTCATTGTGACTGCCATAGATCATGGCCTGCGTTAACGCCAGCCTCTTCGGAACTTACAAGATGACTGTTTTCTCGTTGTGTGATCGACCGCATAGTTTTCGTTGTACTGTGCCACTCTGGCTGAGCTAGCTATAGCATAGCTCCGACGAGACGTTCTTAGAGCCTAGACTTTTCGAGAACATCAGGGGAATGCGACTAGGGTTTTCATGCTCATAACCATTTGCCTAATCTTGACATATTCCGTCCTGCGTGACCATCGAGTATCTGCCCTAAGTTCTGCTGCACACGAGTGCGCCTGCTGTTGCACATCGCTGAAGTGTAGCCTGCGACATCTTTACGAATGATGGTTCATATCGTTTCGTGCTCCAAGTTCCAAAGATGATGAACGAGTATTTCTTCACATCCTCCCTCGATGGATACACCAGTGGTATCGCTTGGTTCGCACCATCTGGTGTCGATAGGTATGTGGGTGTTCGTGTCTTCCCACCCGCTAAGTATGATAGCCTCGTGAGTCCCCGCTGGCGCATCGCAGCGCCAACCGTGTGTAACTTTGATCGAATAGTTGTCTTGGAGAAGTCTCGCGTGTCTAATGACAGCCTGGTCGAAGGTGTGGACATCATGCTCTTGCACAAGCAGCCTCTCAATTACTAGGACAGGAGCGTCCAGCGGCAGCGAAGCCATAGCCCCCAATTCCATATGAACGGTCCACCCAAAGTCCAAGATGTCTGTTTGGGGGCCTAAAATTGTGTCTCGCTTGGGAGACGCCAGAAACTCCATATGCGCACCCAGACTAGGCCAAATGCCGAAAATGTAAACGAGGGTGGGGTTTTTGATACAGCAATAGAACACCGAGTTAGTCTCCAATTGGTCCCGGACTGCTGATAGGTTCTCGAGTAAGGCTGAATCCGCCACCGTAATCCCCTTCAAGCACAGCTGAGTGATTTCGAGAACAGGCATGACCAAATCCCAAGTCGGAGTAATGGTTTCCCGTGGCGCAACCAGGAATAGGTAGAGGGTCTTTAGACTCGTGCCTCTCGTGCTCAGAGAGTTGTGGAACTGACAGCGAAGAAGCGGGGCAGTCGCTCACCACCATCACCAGTTGAGAGGTATAGCGTCTTGGCTCGGTAGCTTAGCAAGCATGCTATTCTTTTTATTCATCTCACAATACTGTATTGTAGCTAATCTCAGAATACGTCAGAGCTGAGGATCCTGGAAGCAAAACGTTGAAAAAAAATAGTTACACTGTTTGCTTTTGACCTCCAAACGGCAGACATAACCACGACAAGCTACCTGCATGCCCTTCCACCATGAATAGAATGCTGGCAGGAAACACTATTTGGCACTCACATCACACTTATTATAGACGCGGCTAGTCGCTCAAAGACAAGAAGAAGAAAACTGACGGTAACCTACCGTATGGTATGACGACTAGCCGTCTCTTCACGACAATACAGCAAAAACCTCGACTACGAGCGTAGATCCAGACATCTCGAAGCGTAAATACGCTTTCCGCCAATTTCGTTCGGACAAGAATTAGCCATGTCCCTGCTCTGACCGGCTTACTGGAGCTGCGCAGCCTCCAACGCCATCTACTACCTGAGGCAGACCGGTGAGCAGTCTCGAGTAACGGCGGTAAGCGAACTTCAAGCATTTCAGAGGACTTCGAGCATCCCCGATCTTGACAGGTTCAACAGGAAGCCAGCACTCGGGTAGGCTGCCAGACCCTTGCGCTGCAGGGTTCTGAGTCAGTGGAGCTCAGCTCTGTAGCTGGCCTGTCCAGACCAGCCGCACCGATGAGCACCGTTCCACACAGTCGGTCTCAGCCCCAGGGCAGTGGAACGCTTGTCATTTACTACTGGTGTCCATTCTAAACCTAGTATATATGATTGAATAGGAAGGCTACCCGCATACTGAACTCACTCCATATTTCCGTCGCTAATGGATCCGTCAAATTGTGATACGGACAGTCCGTCCTCCGCAAACTCATCAGCAACTCCAACCAATCAAATCGAGGTTGAGCCTTGGGTACGTCGAAAACCCATACCAAGGAAAGGCCATACCAAGTCGCGTCGCGGATGCTTCAACTGCAAGAGGCGGAGAATAAAGTGTAACGAGAAGCGCCCGGACTGCAACCACTGCATCAAAGCAGGGCTCCAATGTGAATATCCTCTCAATGTCGTCAACACGATGCGGGTGTCGTCAAACCCACAAGAAAAGATATCAGACAGCGTGCCATGCATCCCAGAAATTTTTGTGAGTGATATCTGGGTCCCCAGTCGTCTGCTCTGGCAGATCTTGACCACTCTAGGTAATGCCCGACATGCGCTTGTTCCCTCATTCCCCCGGTATCGCGTATCCACATCTACCCGTTGGCGGCGGTGACAAAATATGGGTCACTGTGGCCCCGGGCTTCGCACACAATGTACGTGATCTTTTGATTTGCACGACAGATGGAATAGGCTGGAAGCAGAAGTGTCCAAACAGTTTCTGCATATCTACAAGAGACATCATGGGCTCACAATCATTCTTCAGTTTGACTACCTCGTACACTCAATCCTTGCGCTGTCAGCCTCGCACCTAGACGCCATACCGGGTTCCAGCGCTGCCGAACAAGCATTACAGCACCGTATCCTCGCAGTCAAATCACTCAACGAAGCACTGTCAACTCCCCCAAAAACACAACGCGAGCACGACGCCAGGATGGCCGCAGCGCTAGCGCTCGCCTTCCAGTCCAGCCACCTGGCCGGCCTGACCGGCCTCTTCGAGTTCCTGACCATGATCAGAGGAGTGAGCCTCATAGCCGGGGAAGAGAACCCAGTCTTCAGCGTAAGCAACCGATCTACACCTCACCCTGTTCATAAACGCTACTAACATCCCGCCAGCCATTCCACCCACCCGCCCACTTCACCTTCTCCTCCTCGTCCCTCACAAACGCATCCCTCTCCTTCGCCGCCCTTTCCCTCCTCCTCCCATTCTCCCCCACCGAACACACCTACCTGCTCACCCTCCAGCACGTCGTCTCGACCGCACTGACCTCTCCCTCTCTAGCCCCTGCAACCTTCGCAGCGCTGTACACGCTGCCCGCGCGCTGGGCGCACTTGGAGTTCCAATCCTTCGTGGACGCGCGCAACACGGCGGCGCTGATCTTGCTCGCGCATGCAATCGCGCTGCAGGCTATCCTGGGGCCGGTGCTGTGTGTGCGGTGCGCTGGGTTCGAGGGGGTCGCGGCGCCGGTTGCTGGCGTCGCGTGGGTTGAGTGTGTTTGGGGGGTTTTGCCAAGAGGATTGAGGGGGTTGGTGGAGTGGCCGCGGCGGGTGGCGAGTGAGGTGATGTTTGGGGGAGGAGAGGGATGGGTGGGGGAGTGGTGATGGGTGTGGTTTCTTGTTGCACGTGTGTAGGTTGAGCTTTGTGTAGATTTAGCTGGTGCTGTATTTTGTGAAGTGTACTTGATACAGGGGAACCGTTGTTGAAATAAAGGCGCTTCGTAGAGGGAAAGGCTAGCAGATTTCTATGTTGTGTTGAAATAACTAAAAATGAATTTGTACAGTGAATGCTAGCAGCTGATTCCTCAACCTCAGTAATGCGCACAATTACAACATCGATCCAGACTCCTAGATCGATATGCAGACCGGTTCAATGCGCCCAGAACCAAAATCCCGAGAGACCCTCCCATGGTATCTAAAAGAAAACGCTAATGCTATGCAATCATTATCATAAAGTCGTCATTCCCGCCCTGACCAAAGGCCGCGGTTCACTCGCCATTCAAATGTTTAGGCGCAGACGTGGCATCGACGTTGCCCAGCGCAGGCGCAAGGCCTTCAGGCCAACTGCGACGCTCCCTGTGTTCTATAGAGGGCAGTATATCCTGGCTTCCTCTCTTACGGCCCAGTTTCGAGCGTGCTATTCCCCAGGTCCTGTGCTTCGCGAGACCCAACGACTCCCGTCGCTTTTCCTCTGCCTCGGATTCGCGGCGCGTCTGCTCGTCGCGTCTGGGATCGGAGAGCCTCCGTGTTACGGGCAGGCAGTTGAGCCAGATCGGATACAGGGAGCCGGCGGCGTAAATGGCGATGATGACGCAGAAGGCGTATTGCGCGTTGTGGATCTTCATGGCCGCGTACATGATTGGGGGAAAGATGCCACCGCCACCGATTGCGGCGGTGAGGAGAACTGATGCGTCTTTGGTATGTTTGCCCATGCCCCGAATTCCTTGAGCGAAGATTTGGGGGAAGAGGGGGCCCTCCATGAACATGATCAAAAGGATTATGGCGGCACCGGCATCGTCGGTTGATCTCATGGCAGCAGCGGCCAACGCAACAGCACCGAGGTAAAAGAACAGTAGGACGAAACGTGGCTTGATCCATATGTTCATCAGGGCAGCCAGGAAGCGAGAAACGGCAAAAGCAGTATGGCCAATTGCTTGGTGGGCGACAGGGTCGACGGATGGCTTGACGTAACCAATATACTCTGCGAACGAGGTTGACGTCGACTCTTGGCCACCCACGTAGCAGATTTGTGAAAAGACTGCTAACCCGAGGGTCACCCAGAAGATTTTGACGTGTTTTGTGCCCACCTTGACCGTGGCCCCCCGTGAAGTCGCTACACGTGCACTGGCAGCCTCCAGTTCTTCGTTGGTAGCTTCCGGAAGTGGCACATAGAAGTAGACGACCGCCAGCATGATGTTAAAGAAGGATATTCCAAGATATGTCCACTGCACGTCGATCAAGCTGGCGGCGTTGGCAGTGAACAAAACCTTTTTTGCCAACAGTGGGGAGACAATGGTACCGACTGCCTGGATGGCTTGCGAGAAGTTCAGTCGTGCTTCGGCGTATTCCGGGGGACCGCAGAGCGCGATAAATGGGTTGGCTGCCAGCTCCAGGGTCGACAATCCAGATCCGACAATGAAGTTGGAGAACAGAAAGGCGGGAAAACTCGTCAAGACCGCAGAGGGCCAGAACACCAAAGCGCCACAGGAATACACCGCGAGCCCACACATGTAGCAGGCCTTGAAACCCCATTTCTGGAAGACGTATCGTCCAAAGGTGAGGGGACCAATTACGTATCCCGCGTAGTAAGCGCTGTGCTGCCCGACGGTCTCCCAGTCGCTCATCCGGGCAATTTCTTGGAACCGCGAGTTGAGAACATCCAAAAAGCCATAGGCGAATCCCCATACAAAGAACAGCAATGTAACCATCAAGACAGGGTACATGGCTTCGCGATTGCTCCGTAGTGTCATGTTCTTTTTCTGACCTGTATCGACAAAATCAAAGAACGTCATCGAACGGCGTCGGGATCTCGTCGTGGCCATAGTGATGGCGATGCCTGTCTCGTTCAATCTGGGGAACTCGTTTGCATCAGGGGAAGTGAGGAAGTCCATCATGCCCATAGGCTCATCAGTGCCTGTCAATGCTGGCGGGGGCTTGCTCATAGGTGACTCGGGAGCTGTCGATGTCGACGGATCGGATCGCCTGCGGGTTTCTACAAGGTCGGGATGGAAAGTCGCCTCGTCGCTACAGTACGTGCCAGAGGTGGTGTGATCGATGATCCAGCTTGGAAGAAAACGTCGGGCTAATGGCTTCAATGCGGGCACGCAACCACACATGATGCCGAGGTTGATTTCGACGGTGCTCCACATGAAGGAAAGGGAAGCGAACCACGAGAAATCGCTGGTGTTTCTTTGCGTAGTGCCGTTCTCGTTCTGGTCTGTTTGGGCGGCACGGAGAGTAGCGCGCTGAGCATCTTGTAGGTAGGCGATGCGGACGACATCGACTATGGCTACAAAGATGCCGAATCCAAAGGTAATGACGAGGATGATTTTCTGTTTCTTTGGTAACCGCATGCTGGTGAGGATAGGCATAGGAAGAAACAGGATAGCCAGATCGGTGATGATGTTGAGCGGCGCAGAGGATAGGTAGAGTGTAACGATGTTGGTGCAGTGAGCTGTCGTGGGCACAGGTGACTGCCAAGCGGCGCTGACAGGCCGGCACTGGATGATGTTTAGGATAGTCAAGGCCAGTCCTCCGACGTTGACGACGATCAGAGTGGCGATTGTGGCCCATCGGAAGACTTTCTGCGTGGCAGAGAGGGAGAGATAGAAGATGAGGATTGATGTTTTTGTCGCCATCAACGCGGGATTCTGGGCCTTGTTAGCGTGAGCGTACAGGGTACAGGTGCAACGTACGTATAGTACAGAGAAGGCATACGCCGCCTGCTGCATATCTGGTAGCCATTCATCTGGGATATTCTGCTGGTGTCTTCCGAGGCCCTTTGTTGTGCCGTAGATGATGGAAAAGGATGCGCCAAAAGCCAGGAGCCAAGCCACGATCATGGCATAGTCGTCCCATCCTGGCTTTTTGACTACAAAAAACCTCGACATCAGGCGGAATCCTACAAAGAGAGAACACAGGGCGAGCGTCGTGGCCGACACAGCCCTTACAGCAGGGCTGCGGGTGGAGAAGTCGTCATTGGTAGCCGTGGAAGCCATGGGGAGCGTGGGAGGTGCACCATGCACCAAAAACCATGACACGGAAAACGAACGGCGGGCGTTTGATTTGGGAATAGCAAATGCTATCGGGGTCTTGGGCGTCGAGGGATGGCGAGTTCAGGCAACAGCATTCTTGGTCGACGGACGCGTGGAGGGGGTGGAGAGCGTGCGCAGCGGGACGTTGAAGATCGCTACGTCAGTGACACGATAGGGCGAGGGCGAGGGCGAGGATACGGGTGCGGGATGTTGGCGCCGGCAACACAGTCCAGGATAACGAAAGATGGCAGCGAGGGGAGGTGGTGAGGGAGTGTAGGATGGACGGACGGGTGGATGGGTGTGAGGAGGGGTGCGAGGAGGGGTGCGGTGAGTAGGTAAAGAAGGTTGCGGTGAAAGGGTCTGTCAACCCCAGAAATACCGCACAGTTCAGCTGCAAGTAAGAGAAGGAAAAGTGGAGAGTGCATGGCAGGGCAGGGCAGGTGGTATCAACCGAATCTACTGGTTTTGAGCCGGCGCACACGCCCCGGGTGGCCATTGGAAGAGGGTAGTAGGCGAAATGTGGACGTGGGCGCCACTTCGTCATGTCTCGGCGTCCGCAGCCTGCCTTTTTGCTTGGGCTGGTCACGGAGCCACTCGACGGTGCTTTTATTTGCTCGTAACCTCCACATTATTTTGACAATCCTCGAGTCATCACCCGTGTGCCGTACCACGGCTGGTGCTCGTGTCTCGGTTGCGCACTCTACAGCCGGCCTGGTTCCGCTGTCTGCGTCGCTCGTCGTCTGCGCTGGCTGCTGCCGCCACCTCTTGTCTTGGTCTTGGGCGGCCATTCCGTCCCAGCCGTCGCCATACCGGTTCCGCACCGCCATCCTTCGCTCACTCGATCCTCCGCCTCGTCCCAGACGTCCTCAGAGCGCCGGCAGTGCCCCATGTTACCCCAGAGCGCCTCGCGCCTAGCTTATCCCCTCCGGTGAGCGGTCGCTTGCCGTGGCCCAACGCGGCTAACCCACCACCCAACATAACAGACGGCGCCTGTTAACGCAAAGTCTGCGCGCCCCGCCATTGTGCGGGGGGCCTCGACGATCGCACGGCTCGGTCTCGGTAGTTCAGGGCCTCGAGCACTGTTAGACTAGTAGGTATTGTATTGTATTGCCTTGGGGGCGTGTCGGGTGGAGGCAGTCGAGATTTACGTGTCCAGCATTGCGGCGAATCCTCATGGTGCTCGCCCAAACTGACTCACAAAAAGAGAGACTCCACCACATCGGGCATGTCGAGTTCGGACATTTGCGGCAGACTTGCTCTCATTGGGACCATTTGTCTCATCCGCCCTGTTTTCGGCGCGGCAGAGAGTACCGAGGTCGTATTCTTACGTGAACGTCCGTCGGTCGTTGTTCGGTAGCCTACCCGATGAACGCCAATACCCATATCCAGTATTGGCATCAACGGCCCGCACTGCTCATGCTACACTGTGGCGCAGATACAACGCCTCGGTGGTATGCGGCTCTGCTTGTTTAAACGGCTTCTCGGCGAGAGTCGCCGGGATGCATGTGTCCACGAGACTGTCGTGTCGTGCATTTGATCCAGAGAGCTCACACCGACATGATCGAGAATCGCAGGCAAAGGAAGGGTCAAGTGTTGATCAACATACTGGGACAACAGCCCAGAAAACAAAATTGGTATTTCATCTCGCCACTGTCATTCTCACTTTCCTTCTTGCGCTCAATAAAACACAGACCAAATTAATTAGGTATTATATAGCAAACTCATGTCTCGTCCCACGGCTTAGAACAGGCCAGCGGCACCGAGGAAAGCAACGAGGGCAGCACCGGCGGGGGCACCAACGACACCAGCGGCGCCAGTCTGGAATGCAGCGGCCGAGGAAGAGGAGGCGACGCTTGAGCCAGTGGCAGAGGCGGCAGAAGATGTGGGAGCAGCGGTGGTGGCAGTCTTGGCAACTGAGGCGACCGAGGCAAGAGAGGCAGAAGCCGCAGCGCGGAGACTGTGGGGCATGTTAGAATCCACCATGCTCAAAAGACGGACAAGGGTCTCGCTTACGGCTCAGCAGCAGTGCAGTACTGGGTGACCTGGTTGTCGACGGGAGGCTTCTCGTTGCTCTTGGGGCAGTTGTTGTAGCAGGTCTGGACGTCGGTGTACACGTCGCACATGCAGATCCAGTCGTTGGCCTTGGCCTGGCAGCCCTTGATGCGCTCTTGGTAGCCAGCGACGCAGGCGTCGACGATGCTGTGCCGATCCGTTAGCACGCGTGCCCATGGCCAATCGATGGGTCTGCCAACTCACTTCTGGGCGTCGCACTTGTCGGCGGCAGCGACGAGGCTAGCAGAGGCCGAGAAGGCGAGAGCGACAGCGGTGGAGAAACGCATGGTGATGTCTGTTGGTGGGAGGGGGTACGTGGAACGTGGAATTGAACGTAGTCGTGGGTGTGTAGATTAAAAGTAAAATATAGACAAAACCCCAAAGCGAATGGTGGGACTTGAGTCGGTGCAGAAGCAGACGCAGACGCAGACGTGTGAACTGGCGAGGAGACGTGAGGAATGAGCAGAGCGCGCAGCGAAGGCAGGAAGCCGAGCAATATATCGCCAGCTACCACCCACGTCGTTAGCATCCCTTCGTTGCCCAAGCGTCGCATGGCATGGCCCTCAAGAGGCAAAACACCGTGGCACAAACCTCCTTCTGATCCGGTCGCAACGCGGCGCGTCAATAACCATCAGGTGGCTAGGCGCGAAGCAGGCTGGCGGCTTTGGGCGCGGTGCTAGCGCACCCGCAGACCCCTTAAAATAGTGATGGGCGATGCTCAACACGATACTGCGGTGGAGCGGGGAAGGCGAAAGAACGACCTCGCCCGCGATCCTATCCTCTCCGCCGCAGCATGTCGTGTTGCGACGCCGCGTGACGGCCGTCTCCACAGCTGGTTGCGCTGGCTGTGCTGGCTGTGCTGGCCCAGAGGACCCGTTGCACACGCTGGGACATGGCGAGACCGAGACGGAAAAGCGCAGCGGGCGGAATTATTGTTTGATGTTTCGGCGCCCCTAGCCATCCGCGTCTCTGTGATTGGCGCCGCCCCGCAGAGCCGAGTAAGGTTTGATGAGGTTGCGGCGCGCATGGACGACGTGCTGCTTCGCTCTAGGTAGGTACTGACTTGCGCGCCTCGATTCTGTGAGGAAGTAGTCGTAGGGGTACTGCAGAGACAGAGCGGTGGGATGGGGTTTACTGTGCTTTTGGGTCAATCTCGGCACGTGTCTCGAGTTGGTTGTATGGTACTGGACTACGGGAACGCCCTTGACTCTCGGCTGGGGTTCCGCTCCACTGGCTCTTCGCATGAGCAATCTCATCGGTACTGTTGGGGGTCGAATCGAAGAAGATGATCGTACAAGCAAATGAAAATGAGCCGATGAGCATGGAAATCCTTGGCTACTCTCATTTCTTGGACAGGATCAAGTGCTCGAACAAGCCAAACTAGGAGCTTTTGCCTGCTGTCCGTTCACAGAAATAATGAGGTGGTCCGATGTGGGGTAGATAGAGGGCGCCTGTAGTGAGATAAGCGGTAAGGTGATGTGTACCTAGGTACCTATGCTCTGTACGGTGCGGTGGATTGATTCCAGCACCAAGCACCCAGAGCCGGACCGTTCCGAGATATCTGTGTATTGCCATGCCATCTCTCCACAGTGTTAACAACAGTCTCATGAACGCAGCACACTATGGAACCCGCACCGAAGGCGGCCGAAAAGGGAGCCTCTTGCATTCTCACACCAGCCTCTCCCTGATGAGGTGCAGCGGGATGATGACGTGAGCATCCGAAACGGGCTAGACTGCCAAGACCGTTGAAATCTTTCCCTTATCCCTCCGCGCGCGCGACGATTCTTCTCTTCTTCACATATTGTCTACGGTCTCCTATAACCCTAAGGTCATTCCCAAATGCATGGAAAAGCCTTAATTCCAGGAGAACCCAGAGTGATGCACAGCCGTTCTAATCCTGAAGTTCGTTCGCGTCGACTTTCGAGTCGGTATCGGAGCTTCGGGTTCGCTTTAGGCCTACATCTTTTCCTGCTGCCGTCTCTTTTCATTCCATGTCTTGTGAGGAATTGAACTCTTTCCATCTCTGCGTGCTGTCTGTCTACTGCAAGCATCTGCATGCAGGCGACGGTATCGATCATATATAGAGTGCGCAGAATCACGTTCAACCCCTGCCTATAGCACCCATGCAGCGGACAAGTCGGCTGGCAGACCGCTCGCTCGCTCCAGGCAGAAGCCAGTGCCAAAGCAACGCCAAAGCCAAAAGCCAGAGCCAAAAGCCAGAGCCAAAAGCCACGCACTCGCGGTGTTGAATACAGCCGAACGAATAGGCCCAACGCACAAGGCGTACCTATCTACCCGCTATGCCCCGCTGCGAGAAGCCACATGCAGGCCTCGACACATCGTGGCAGCTCGGGACGCACAGCGAACCACCTTCCCAGTTGTCCAGCCACCGCTCATCCAACATGACTGCTGCCGTGTCTTGCACTTGGCCATTAACCAAGCAAGCTCCCCGCTCCACTGCCACTCATTCGCTCGCCCCGTCTCTCAGTACACTCAGCTCCCGAGCGAAACCTCACCACGCCCTTATATAGAAAGCCCAATTGCCTGTGCTCGAATGACAACCCCGATGATCCCGTCCGTGTAGCCCTCGACTAGCGCTATTGATGCGTGTCTCACAACCCGGTCGCATGGCTCGGGTGGCAGCTTTTGCGCAGCGGCCTGCCTTGGGGCGCGTCGAGCAGTGGTCAGCAACGACAATTTCCCCGGCAGCACCGCCAGTCAGCTCCGCAGCCCCCCTCGTGGATACGAATCGACTCCTCAGCCCTGTTAGGTCAGGTTATTGGGCCTGTCGATCTGCATCCAGTCCAGGCTGATCCAACCCTCCCGCCCGTGACACTCGACTTACAACACTCCCAGCACCCCATGCTTCGACAATCTCGCATCCCGTGAAAGCCTGCTATGGCATATCTACGGCTCTCCCTGTTGCTGGCGCTCGGTTTTGTCTCGCTGTCTTACCAAAAAGATCCCATTGTTGATTTGTAGGTGACGAGTGTCCAGACCGCTTTCGCTCCGCGCATCGCTCGATGCTGACGGCCCTCGTTTTCTACTCTGCTATCGCTATCCTCTGACCAGCTTGCGGATCAACCGCAACAGCGTTACATTGTACCTGTTGTTCATGACTGTCTGCGACTGTCCCTCTGAGCATATCCGGCTATAGCACAAGGAATGGTAAACTAACGGCATACAGTTGTCGACGATGGGGTCACCAGACGGCCCAAGTTGATGGGAGACTCTACATCGATGGCGGGCAGGTGGGGTGGACTTCACCACGCGCCAATGAATCCAGTGAGACTACAATCGCTGTACGCGTACAACCCTCTCTAACATGCCACCCAAGACAGTCAGCTCTTGTTTAGCGACCTGAAATCCTCGACACCTTTGGGTATGCCGGATCAATACAACAATCTATCCAAGCCGGCCAACGTACCCAGTGTGTCGGGGGGCATACTTTGGGCTGATGAGGTATTGTCACTCTCATAAACTCTTGAACAGCCGCCACTGACATTGCGGGTCTGCGCCACAGATCAACATGTGTTTCTATCAATTTGGTGGAGAATACATGCCTGGACAGTCTCCTGCAGAGTTTAGCTTTTGGACATACGACGTCGTCTTAAACCAGTGGAACAGTACCAACTACACAAGCAACGTTCCCGCCTTGCAACGTGTGTCCTTTGGCGCAGGTACTTCCATACAAGGACTCGGGCTAGGTTTTTACTACGGAGGTTGGCTAAACGAGAGAACGACTCCGGGGTGGAAATCCCATCCAATTGCCACTAGCAACCTCATCCAATTTGATTTCAACAGAGGAATATTGAGGAATAACAGCGGGCCCGATTCGATAGGAAGAGCAGAAGGCCAGATGATACATCTGCCTATATCTGACAACGGCGCTCTCATATACTTTGGAGGTGTCGAAGACCACCATCAGAACGGAACATTTGTTGCTGTAAGTCCATTGATACCTCAATATGTATCCTCGCGTTACTGACTCGAGTCTTCAGGCAGACATGAGAGTAGGCGCTCAGAACATCACGCTAATGGAGAAAGCGCTTTTCATCTAACATACTACTAGAACATCCATGTCTTCGATGTTGCCTCCTCCGTATGGTACAACCAAAATGCCTCTGGTGATGTACCCGCTCCGCGTCGACAGTTCTGTGCAGACGTCACTTGGGCAGAGGACAGGTCTTCTTACAACATGTAAGTGAAGTTCATGACACCTAATTTTTTCCCAAGCGAAAGTCTGGTTATGACCACACTTTGCAAAGTCAGCACTGATAATCCACAGCTACCTGTACGGCGGCTACAGTTTAGACGGCGCAACCGCTTTTGATGACGTCTATATCTTATCTATGCCGTCGTTTAGCTGGATTAGAGCCTTCCCGGCGGACAAGAACAGTACTGGTGATCGTGGCCATGGAGGCTGTACCGCAAATGCTGTCGACGACAACCAGATGCTTGTGATAGGAGGCTGGTTTCCTCAGACGGATACGTGTGACGCGCCCAGTTCGCAGGGTCAACACAACGTCAATATGGGATACAACGGAGAACAGAAGGTTCTTTGGGATAAATACAACCCTACGCTCTCGGCCTACTCTGTTCCCTCGCCTATCATCTCTGTCATCGGAGGAGGGTATGTATCACCGTGCACACATGATGTCGCAACAAATCACTGACCAGCCTCAGGCCCACGGGCGGTGCTACGGTCAAGGGACCATCTTCCTGGGATAATGCCGATTTGAGAACCTACTATACGCGCACTGCTTCATCAATCGCAAGGGCAGCTACCCGACACATACCCTCTCCTACTAGTACTGCCTCGCCTAGCGAAAAGAAGAAACTCAACGTTGGCGCAATTGCAGGAGGGGTAGTTGGCGGCCTTGTTGTGCTGATTGCCATCTTGTGTCTCATTTTGTTTTGCCTACACCGCCGGAAGAAAGCTCTCAAGGAGAAAGACAACCAAGATCAGCAGACAGTCACTCCTCCGCCGGCCGAACTAGCCATCACCAACCCACCACAAGAGATGCCGGTGCCGGAACCCGGAAAACACATCTCAGGGCGCCAGCAGCTCGACGATAACACTTTCACTACGTATTCAGGGATTGAGTATCTCTCTGAAAACCAAGAACACAAATCCCCGCCGTCACCGTACACACACCATTCGTTTGAATCTACTTCGCCTCATAGTACGACCGCGTACAATACGCCCCATAGGATGGAATCGGCTGGCCAAATAAGCCCGCCGTACAATGCTTATGAGAACTCGTCCGCTTCGTGGAGGCAGTCAATGTCCACCCCGGGACAGCCTCACGTTTCCCCTCTATCACCTGTCTATCCTCAACAAAGTATGGTACAGCAACCGCACTACTCGCATTCCCAAGAGCAGCACAGTCGATACAATCCACCATCTCCTGATCTGAATAGAACCCACGACGGGACACAATACAGCGGTGGTACAGAGCAAGAGTGGCAAGCACCCACACAATTCTATTCGCAAACAATGCGCAGTAGTAGTCAAACCAACCTAGATTATGGACAGAGAAGTGTTGACGGGGGAAGCTATGGCGACAGGGTCGATCCTGGGCGACGGCCTGTATATGGAAGGTTCATGGAAGTCGACCACACGTGAAATACGGGCTTGGTACCTAGCAGAGGCGTTTGTAGGAGGGCGTCTGGTGTTGGATTGCGTCAATAGCTTCTAGTTGTGCTGTATATGCCCCTCGAATCTTCTCGCAGATGACAGCCGCTTGACTGAATGACTAAAACAGTGGGACGCGTGAAATCTTGAAGGGTACGGTGAGGTCCCGCGTGGGTCCATGTTGGCCCCGGCGCTAGCGCTCTTCTCGGCTGCCAGCTGCAAACGCGACTTCATCACGTTCCCGTGTCTCTGCCCAACATTGCCGACCCAACAAGCTTTTGACACGGCAAGCAGCTGGCTGTACAGCTCCATACTCAAATCAGTGCTCGCCAAGTCCGCCTCCCCGCCCCCGCTCACACATCCGTGCTGCCCGCACCGCCCCTCGCCCCTCGCGCCTCCCGCCTGCCCCGCCATTGCCTTCGCCGCCTCTGCAGGCTCCCAACCCGCGCCCTCACCTCACCCCTCCACCCCGCGTCCCACCAGCGACCCGCGGGCCCGCCGACCGACCGAATTCGAGCTCCTCGGAGATATACCACGTCACTCAGGCTGAACGGGAGCTTACCCCTCCGCGCTGCAGCCCGCCATGTCTCTGTCCATCGAAGAGCTCGACGCCACAGTGCGCGCCTTCTACGAGGGCCGCGGTGACACAGTACGTCCCTGATGCGAGCGATGCGCCTCTGTAAGGCAACACCTTGGCTGACCCGCAACTCTCACAGCAAAAGCAAGCGCAGGCGACGCTGAACCAGGTACGCCCGCCCACCTCCCCCCCAGCACACCGCATGCCCGTCTGACTTGCAACCAGTTCAAGGAGAATCCGGACGCATGGCTTCTCGTCGACAAGATCTTGCAGGAGGCGCAGTACCCCCAGTCCAAGTGTATGTATACCGTCGGCGGCGAGTAGGCTGAACAGCGCGCTAACCATGACCAGACCTGGGACTGCAAGTCCTTGACAATGTGATCATGACAAGATGGAAGGTCCTGCCTCGCGACCAGTGCCAGGGTACGCCCATCACATCCTGCCGCTTGCCGCGCTTCTAACGTCGCCAGGTATCCGCAACTTTGTCGTAAACCTCATCATCCAGATTTCCAACAACGACGAGACTCGCCGTACCGACCGTACCCTCCTCCACAAGCTCAACCTGGTCCTTGTCTCCGTCTTGAAGCAGGAGTGGCCCCACAACTGGCCAACCTTCATAAACGAAATCATTTCATCCTGCCACAGCAGTCTGGGTGTCTGTGAGAACAACATGGTCATCTTGAGGCTGCTGTCCGAGGAAGTCTTCGACTACTCGGAAGAGCAGATGACATCGGCCAAGCGGAGAGAACTCAAGCAGAGCATGTGCGACGAGTTCACCTCCATCTACCAGCTCTGTTCCGAGGTTCTGCGCACCGCCACCGAGGCTTCGCTTATCAAGGCGACTCTCGAGACGCTGCTGCGATTCCTCAACTGGATTCCTCTCGGCTACATCTTCGAGACTCCTCCCAGCGGCCAGAGTCTGATTGAGACTCTGCGTAGCCGCTTCCTCGAAGTGCCAGAGTTCCGCAACATCACGCTCAAGTGCCTGACTGAGATTGCTGGTCTTCAAACAGAGCCCGCCTACGATGACAAGCTCGTCCAAATGTTCACCGAGACGCTGACTGCCATCTCCAAAATCATCCCCCTGACGCTGGACCTCAAGAGCACCTACGCATCGAGTAACAGCAGAGACCAGGAATTCGTGCTGAACCTCGCGCTTTTCCTTACCAACTTCTTCACTTCGCACTTGAGCGTCATCGAGAACCTCATGAACAAGGATTTCCTTACACATGGCCACTTTTACCTCATCCGCATCAGTCAGATTGACGACCGCGAGATCTTCAAGATCTGTCTGGAGTACTGGACGAAGCTTGTCTCCGAGCTCTACGACGAGATGCAGGCGCTCCCGATTACGGACATGAACCCTCTCCTCAACATGGGAATCGCAGCCGGCGGAAACCGCGATCCATCGATGATGGCAAACTACCCCCTGCGCAAGAACAAGTACGCTGAGATCTTGTCAAACCTCCGCACCGTCATGATCGAGAAGATGGTCAGGCCCGAGGAAGTCCTTATCGTTGAGAACGACGAGGGTGAGATTGTTCGCGAGTTTGTCAAGGAGAGCGACACAATCCAGCTCTACAAGTCTACCCGTGAATGTCTGGTCTTCCTCACCCACTTGGACGTCAACGACACCGAGCAGATCATGTCCGAGAAGCTGGCCCGCCAGGTTGACGGTAGCGAATGGTCATGGGCCAACTGCAACACTCTGTGCTGGGCCATTGGATCCATTTCCGGTGCCATGAACGAGGAGACCGAGAAGCGCTTCTTGGTCACAGTCATCAAGGACCTGCTTGGTCTGACTGAGATGAAGCGCGGTAAGGACAACAAGGCCGTTGTTGCTAGTAACATCATGTACATTGTCGGCCAGTACCCTCGATTCCTCAAGGCTCACTGGAAGTTCCTGAAGACTGTCGTCAACAAGCTCTTCGAGTTTATGCACGAGACCCACGAGGGTGTCCAAGATATGGCTTGTGATACCTTCATCAAGATTGCCAACAAGTGCCGACGCCACTTTGTCGCGCTCCAGCCCGGTGAGAACGAGCCCTTTATTGATGAGATTGTACGGAACCTCCGGAAGATCACGGCGGATTTGTCCCCTCAGCAGGTCCACACCTTCTACGAGGCTTGCGGTTACATGATCAGCGCACAGGGACAGAAGGGCATGCAGGAGCGGTTGATCCACGACCTGATGGCGCTTCCCAACGCAGCTGTGAGTGTGCTTTCCTATAGAGATCTTACATGTGACTAATCATTCTGCAGTGGGACAACATCATTGCTCAGGCAAACCAGAACCCGGCCTGTCTGCAGGACTCGGAAACTATCAAGGTTGTCGGCAACATCATGAAGACTAACGTCGCAGCGTGCGGCTCAATTGGCCCCTACTTCTACCCACAGATCGGCCGAATCTACTTCGACATGCTGACTATGTACCGTGCAAGCTCGCAGCTCATCGACGAAGCTGTGCAGCGCGATGGTTAGTGACTCAATCGCGGATTGGAAGCTAGTGCTAACAGAAACAGGCAACATTGCAACCAAGATGCCCAAAGTCCGCGGTCTCCGTACAATCAAGAAGGAGATTCTCAAGCTCATCAACACATATGTTGAGAAGGCTGACGACCTGGAGATGATCCACAACAACATCGTCCCCAAGCTGTTGGAGGCTGTTCTGATCGACTACAAGAACAACGTGCCTGACGCTCGTGAGGCCGAAGTACTGAACGTGATGACGACAATTGTCAACAAGCTGCATGTACGTTGGAGACCCAATCTGAGCAAACACATGGTTGGACTCGCTCAATTGCCACCGAGTAAGAAGCTAATTTTTGCGACAGAGCATGATGGAGGATCAGATCATCAGCATTATGGACAGCGTCTTCGAGTGCACGCTGGACATGATCAACAAGGACTTCTCCGAGTACCCGGAACACCGCGTCGAGTTCTTCAAGCTCCTGCGCACAATCAATCTGCGTTGTTTCCCTGCGCTGCTCAGGCTGGATGCACGATCCTTCAAGTTCGTCATCGACTCGTGCATGTGGGCTAGCAAGCACGACAACCGCGAGGTTGAGAGCGCCGGTCTGTCCATGTGCTTCGAGCTGGTCTCCAACATGTCCGAGACGGACCCGAACACATGCAACGCCTTTTTCCAGACTTTCTTCACGACCATTCTCCAGGATGTGTTCTTCGTTGTCACCGACAGCGACCACAAGGCTGGTTTCAAGTCGCAGGCAGCGCTGCTTGCGAAGATGTTCTGGCTCGTCGACTCGGACAAGCTGCAGGGCCCCATCTACACGGCGCCAGACATGGCCCCGGCGGGCACATCGAACCGCGAGTTCTTGCGCAACTTTGTCGGCAACCTCCTGGCAACTGCCTTCCCCAACCTCCAGACGTAAGTTGTATCTATCTATATGTTTTGTGTGCTAGCGCTGACCAAGGTTGCAGTGCTCAAATCGCGTCGTTCATTGACGGACTGTTTGCCACCAACTCTGATCTTAACCGGTTCAAGATTATTCTGCGAGACTTCCTCATTTCGCTGAAGGAGTTCTCTGGCGACAACACGGAGCTCTTTGCCGAGGAGCGGGAGCAGGCGGCCAACGCGGCCAAGGAGCAGGAGCGCGAGCGTGCGATGAAGGTTGGCGGTCTCCTGAAGCCCTCCGAGATGGACGACGATGAGTTGTGACTTGACGTCGAGCTGAATACGAACATTGCAACGCGCACACCATTTGACAGCAAAGGCACGGTGGATGGACAGGCTCGGGAAGAAGCGATCAACAGCGCCGACGAATGGTGGGCGGACAGTCTTTGAGAGTGTCTGGCACGAGGGTCGTGTTGCATGTGGTTGGGGCAGGAGGGGGCTGTTGGGTGCTTTTATGGTGTCGAGCAGAGGTCTGATTTGGCGAAGTGGTCTCATACCCGATTGGCCCTTCTTTATTATATATGTTTGGCATGGACGGGCCGCTGATTACAGAGGTAGTGGCTCTGGCTTGCGTACAAAAAAGCATAGGCCAGGTGTAAGTAGGCATCGAGATGTATGTAGCCGGCCAGGAGGGGGCGTGGCGGTGAATGGATGCGATTTACACCAATATGATCGATGTATGCTGTAGTGTTGTAGGTAGTCTGGGTACTGTACCGTACTGTGAGGTACCGCACCCAAGGGAGCGGGTCTGCACGACGGTGCTGTGGCCGCGGGCCGTTCCCCGTTCCCTCTGAGGTGGTGTGCGTAAGATGGATTGCCGAGTTTGGTAGACAGCACGCCGACAGATGCAGGGGCGGGACATGTATGCAGCGTGACGAAATCATGTCGGCAGTCTGCGATGGCATGCGACGGCATGCCATGGCATACGCGACAGAGGAGTGAGTGTAGATCAGGCAGCGCACGAGTCACGGGCACGTGGGCGAGCTTTGCGATGCAGGCGTCCAGGCCCTGGGTGTGTGTTCCTGCGCCCCGTTTAGGGGGGTCTCAGAGTACGTAGGGCAGTGGAGCGCATGCGCGTGGCGCGGCTCGGTGAGGTGAAGAGAGACGGCTAAATCGCTGCTTGCAGGCTGGTGTTTGCCTGATTGGGGTCGTTGTCGTCGAGAAGGGGAGCGGGGCCGCGGGTATGATATGATACCTAGGTACCTAGGTCAGTATAGGTACCTGGCTGCGTAGGCAGCATCGGATGAGGGCGTGTGATTGCAGGTCGAGGGCGCGGGCGTGGGCGTGGTATTCTCTGCATCATCCCCATCTGGCATCTGCAGCGATCGGGCGCTGCCTCGGTCTAAGCCGAGGGCCGTCGTGGGCAGAGGCCCTGTCCTGGGCGGCCGTCCCCCCCGTGGCGCCGTTGGCGGCTGCCATTGGCTGCTTGCGGCGTCCGCGTCTAACGTCTGCTCCTCCAACATGGGCGCTCTGCTCCTCCGCCAGCGAATGCACGACTTTGGGGCCCTCTTATAATGAAGTCGCGGCATCACAGCAGCACCCGGCCCCCCATTCGTCATCCAGCATCCGCCTGCTAACCTCGACAACGTGCCACGGCGCCCGCGCCAGTCCCGCGCCAGCGCCAGCGCCAGCTTGCATTCTGCCCGCCGACTTCACGTCTTGGTCCCTCTAATACCAACCCAACAACGCTGCGTCTGCAGGGCGGCCCCCGAGCTCCCTCAGCTTGCTCTCCCCTTCCTTCCTGCCTTCTGCCGTCCCCGCTGCCGAACAGGCGTCTGCCGCCGGCCAACGACCATCATTGCCCGGCCTGTATGCGCGCACCCCCACCGTGACCCAGACCAGGATTCCTCGCTTGTCCATCATTCGCGCATTGCCGTCAAGGCTTCGAGTAGAGGCCTGCTAAGTGTAGAATATCTCCGCCCGCCACAGCCATGTACGTCTCGCCCCTCGTATGGACCTCTTTCAGCTCCGCCCGCGTGCTGTCGTGACAAAGACTGCTTCGTCGACCAGCCTCGCCTCTAAAGACGACACGACTGACTCGGCCCGCTTCTCTAGGAAATTCGGCAAGCACATTCAGAAGCGGCAGCTGGAAATCCCAGAATACGCCGCCAGCTTCGTCGACTACAAGGCCCTCAAGAAGGTGCCCATGCCCCCCCGCCCCCGCCCAAGCCCTCACCCTCTGCTGACGGCCTGTAGCTCATCAAAAAGCTCAGCAGCACCCCCGTGATTCCCGCCCTCGCAGACAGCAGCCATGGACTCGACGTCCTGGATCCACAGACCTCCCTGCAGGCCAACAAGGCCACCTTCTTCTTCCGCGTCGTACGTTGCAAATGCCTGATCCCCCCCCGCCCACTCGCCTTCTAATCCATCCCCAGGAGCGAGAGCTAGAGAAAGTAAACAAGTTCTACCTGCAAAAGGAAGCCGAGGTAGGACCACCGCACAACTCCGCGAGCTGGCGGCCACTGACAGCCTTGTAGCTGCGCCTGCGTCTCACGACGCTCCTCGACAAGAAGAGGGTAATGCAGCAGCACCCACAGTCCGTCTCGAAGACATCTTCGCGCTATGTAGCTCTCGAAGAAGGCTTGAAGCAGTTTAGCACAGATCTTAACAAACTCGAGGTGATTGGTTCGGCCCTATCATGCTCTGGCGGAGCTAACCTGACATAGCAATTCGTCGAAGTCAATGAGACGGCCTTCTCCAAGATACTCAAAAAGGTTCGATGCAGATTCTGCCTGGTGTTGTGGTTTTTACTGACTCGCACAGTGGGACAAAACATCAAAGGTCGGCTAACGCACTGCCCGCTCTGATCAACTATCGTTGCTGACGTGTTTTAGTCCAGAGAGAAGCAGCTCTATCTTTCCCGCGCTGTCGAGGTCCAGCCTTGCTTCAACCGTGAAGTCATCACTACACTATCCGACCAGGCAACACAGGCAATCCTCGACTTTTCGGGCTGGGCCGAAGGAGAGGGGGTGCATGCTCCCCAGGCTACAGCTGAGCCTCGCGTATTTGAACCCCTTATTGAAGCAAATCTCGAGCTCGACAACCAGTTCATCCAGGCCATCAACATTTCCAACACAGCCAAGATTGGAGAATGCCTGACCCGTCTGTCGAGTCTGCCAGACGCACGAGAGCGCGTCTCGCGCGCCTTTCTTAGCACAGTTGCCGAGGCACCGGAAGCAGCGTTGGAGATTGTGCTGGGATCGAAACTTGTCAACCTCGAGCAAGAGGACGAGATCAACGAGCGGAACTGCCTGCACAAAGCCGCCATCAGCGGGCGGTCCGAGATTATCAGACTTGGGATATCGCACAATGTCGACGTACACGCAACCGATGTTTACGGCCGAATTCCCCTCCACTACGCTTCGATGCATGGATACGTTGAGCTCGTCCAGGGGCTGATTGACGCTGCTCCGGATACGGTCAACTACCGCGACCAGGACAGTTTCACCCCACTAATCCACGCGATTGTACATTCACAACTTGCCTGCGTGCAGATACTACTTTCAAGGGGAGCCGATATGGGGCGCCTGGGGCCTGGAGAGCATATCCCTCTCAACCTGGCGTGCCAGTATGCGTCTCTGGAGATTATGGAGCTTCTCCTCCAGCAATCAGCCGAGATGCTTCCGGACGCTGAAGGCCTGTTCCCACAACACTTGGTGGCGAGATCGGGGAAGATGCCGCAGATGCTGCTGTTGCTGCAAAAGTACGGCGCGGACCTGAATCAGGCAGACAAGCTCTACCAGTGGACGCCGCTCTTCCATGCTGCAAGTGAGGGGCATGTCGAGTGTCTGCAGACACTGCTCCATTGTGGAGTGGACGTCGACACTGTGGATGAGAAGAGCCTGTCTGCCATGTACTACGCTACGTGGGAAGGCCATCTCGAATGCATGAAGCTGCTTGCTTCGGTGGGGCGAGGAGTTGGGCTCAAGACACAGAATCAGGTTTCGCCACGTATAACTACGCAGCTGATGTCGAGCACGATGCCCGGGCCGATGGACCTTGAAGGCGACCCCGATGGCATCCCCGAGTTTATTCTCCCGCCGCCAATCATTCCGTTCCGGCGGTACGGACACAACTTCCTAGACACCAAGACGTTTGTTGTCATCAGTTTCGAAAAGGTGGGCAAGGACGCGATTCGCTTCTATAACGACCAGAAATACCCGGCCGCACGGCTTACCATTTCGTCCAAGAGTTCAGACTTGATACCCCGGAATATTCTTTTACCGATTCAGGACGAGTTTAAGGTTATTTCTTTCCAGATTGAGAACCTCGAGGCTTTCTCCATCGACTTTGACGTGTACCCGACGATTGGATCCAAGGTGATTGCGCGCAGTGTGGCATCACGGAAGGTGTTCACGGAGCGGTCCAAGAGCACAGGGCGATGGCATCTTGAGCTGTTTGACCCGCGGTTGCGTGCGATTGGGCAGATAGCGTTTGACTTCCAGGTGGTCAAGCCGTTCCACGGGATTCCGCTCGAGATTACGCACTTTGCTACGTACTGGAAAGCGACGAGCCAGGACGACGACCAGCCACACACACTCATCACAGGGTCGAGCCTTTCGGGCGAATACGTGCGTCTGTTTGTGCAGCTGACGGCGGATGGGATACCGGTGCTGTACCCGCGGTGGAAGATCAACCACGCTGGGCTCGAGATCCCGGTGAACATATTGACGTACGCACAGCTGTCTGTGATTGCAGCCCACCAAAACGCGACAACGGCTGCGCAGCTCACGGGGCTGCGATCAGCCACGTCGAACGATATTCCCGAGATCCACCAGGCCATGGCGTCGTCGATGATTACACTAACAGAGGCACTGGCGCTGCTCCCGGCACATATCCACGTGGAGCTGCATGTGCTGTTCCCGTCGCGCCTTGAAGAAGAAAGGCTCAAGCTTGGGCCGACGCACGATGTGAACGAGTTTGCGGATCGGATTCTGTCGGTGGTGTTTGAGCATGCGCGGATGCTGAGACAGCAGGGGGCGGGGGAGATTGATGGGACGCTGCGCAGTATTGTGTTTACGTCGTTTAACCAGGACATCTGTACCGTCATCAACTGGAAGCAGCCGAACTGTAAGTTTGGGTCGAGGTGGAAAAGGAAGAAGAGGTGCTAACACATTGTGCAGACCCCGTGTTCCTGTGCAACGAGCTGGGCGCAGAGAGCGCGCCGTCGCCGTCTGGGCGGACGCAGACGGTGCAGAGCAGCGGACGGACTACGATATCGGTCAAGGAGGCGGTGCAGATTGCGCGGGACAACAACTTCATGGGGCTCATGTGCAGCTCGCGGTTGCTGGATCTTGCGCCGGCGCTGATTGAATCGATCAAGACGGCGGGGCTGGTGCTCGTGTCGGACATTACAGATTCTGGGGTGGACAAGGCGGGCACGCTTGTGGTTGCGCAGCCACGGAGGCGGACGACACCGGACGGGGTGGATGGGTTTCTCATGGGAGACGGGGTGCTCTGCTTCAACGAGACGGTGGACATTTAGAGAGGAGCAAGTACAAGTACGAGTAGCGATGCCAAGTGGCGCGTGCATTGCATACAGACGGACAGACATGATGCGATGGCGCTAGCGGGCCGTCGAGAAAATGTCGGAGCTCAACGACGTCGACGTCCAAGACAAGACAAGGAAGGGCCCACTTGCAAGTCTCGCCCTTTGCCGCCCGCTGCATTCATTCACCATTGTCTCTCCCACACGCAGCCCAGCATAGCATGTTTACGTCTATGCGCCCATAATGTCCTCCCTCAGCGCCCTGTCCCCTCTACTACTCCGCCGCGGCGCCGCCTCGCCCTGGACATGTCGCACCTGCACCGGCCTCGGCCTCGGCTCCCGCTCCCGCTCCCAGGCGCAGCGCTCGTTTGCGAGCAGAGTCGGCGCAGTGAATTCGACGGTACGGCCTGGGGAGGCAAACAAGAGCAGGAGCAGCAAGAGCAATAGCAATGGAAATGGCAATGGCAATGGCAATGGCAGCAGGCGGCGGCGCGGGCTCGTGGTTGCGGGCGGCGTCGTCGTTGTCGGCGCCGTGGCGGTTGCGACAAATGACGACGCCAGGCACGCGTGGACGGCGGCGCAACGCAGTTATCGCGTCCTGGGCACGCTGGTGCTGAACATCTGGGAGTAGGTTTTCCATTACCACCACCACTACTACTACTACTACCACCACGACCCGCCTGACACCTCCAGCTACCGCTCCACGCTCGCCCGCGCCGACGACGCCGACTACGCCGCCCAGCTCAAGGCATGCCACCAGCGGTGCGCCGACCGCACCCTGCGCACCCTCGAGAAGAACGGCAGCATCTTCATCAAGCTCGGCCAGCACCTCAGCAGCATGAACTACCTGCTGCCCAACGAGTGGTGCGACACCTTCATCCCCCTCCAGGACAAGTGCCCCGTCTCGTCGTACGACTCGATCCGCGCCATGGTCCTCCAAGACACGGGCCGCTCCCTCGACGACTTCTTCTCCGACTTTGACCCCACGCCCATTGGCGCCGCCTCGCTCGCACAGGTCCACCGCGCCACGGTCCGCGAGACGGGCCAGCGCGTCGCCGTCAAGGTCCAGCACCCGGCCCTCGATGAGTGGGCCCGCCTCGACCTCGCCCTGACGTCCTTTACCTTCTCCACCCTCGCCCGCTGGTTCCCCGAGTACGACCTGACGTGGCTGTCGGACGAAATGGCCGCCTCGCTGCCCCAGGAGCTCGACTTTGCCCTCGAGGGCCGCAACGCCATGCACGCCCGCAGCTACTTCTCGCGCGTCCGCGACGCCCCCGTCGTCATCCCCGAGGTCCTGTGGGCCAAGCGCCGCATCATCGTCATGGAGTACGTCGCCGGCGCGCGGCCCGACGACCTCACCTACCTCGACAGCCACGGCATCGACCGCGACCAGGTGTCGGCCGCGCTGGCCCGCGTCTTCAACGAAATGATCTTCGGCCGCGACGCCCCGCTGCACTGCGACCCGCACGGCGGCAACATTGCGATCCGGCACAACGCCTCGCCGCGCGCCGCGCGCAACTTCGACATTGTCCTCTACGACCACGGCCTGTACCGCGACATCCCGCTGTCGCTGCGGCGCGCGTACGCGCACCTGTGGCTGGCGGTGCTCGACGGCGACGAGGCGCGCATGCGGCGATACGCGTTCGAGACGGCCGGCGTGAGCAGCGAGCACTTTCCGCTCTTCGCCTCGGCCATTACGGGCCGCGACTACACGGTGCTGGCGGGCGCAAACTCGCGCGGCGTCGCGAGCGCCCGCACGTCAGAGGAGAAGAAGGTCATTGGCGATGCCCTCGGCGACGGACTGCTGGAGAACCTCATCCAGCTGCTCGGAAAGGTGCCGAGGGTCATGCTGCTGATTCTCAAGACGAATGATCTAAGTGCGTTCCCCTCCCTTTCCCCTCCAAACCCCAACCAACACAACTAACTAACACCCGCACAGCCCGCTCCCTCGACGAAAACCTCCACACCTCCCAAGGCCCGCTCCGCACGTTCCTGATTCTCGCGCGCTACGCCTCGCGCACCGTCTACGACGAAGCCAAAGACGCGCTCGCCGCGTCCTCGCTCTTCTGGCCCCCGGCCCTCGTCGCCTTCCTGCGCGCCTGGCTCAGACACGCCCGTGTCGAGGTACAGCTGGGCGGGTATGAGGCGTATTTGTGGGCGCGCGCGAGGTTGGGGATGGGCGTCGTGGGCGTAAGGGGGTCTTTTAGGGAGTGAGGTTTTTTTTAGAGAGGGAGGGAGGTGGTGTGTTTGTGGAAGGGTGTGAAGAGGGACATGGGACTGTGGAGATGGATGTGTAGATAATAGATAGACGTGCGTGGGTTGTACTACTACGACTACTTAGAGCCGTCCGTGGCTCACTGGGCAAAAAGTAACGCAAAGCGACGGCATTTTTCTTCTTCTTTTCAACTTCACTTCAACTTCGAACCATTCGTCTAAAACGGTCAATTCACGTGGCTATGCTTTTGCCCTTGTCTCACCCTACACTACACTACGCTACGCTACACACTACGCCACACTACACTACAACTCCCTCCCTTCCTTCCCCTCTTCCTCCTCCTACTCCCTCATCGGGCCAAAGAAATACCAAAAAAAAGCGCCTGCTGTACCGTGTTGCGCTGCGCTGCCCTGTGCTGCGCTGCCCTGTGCTGTGCTATAATGTGTCCGGCCGCCGTGCCGTGTGCTCGTCCCCCGGTGTTCGGTCCTAATCTACTACCACGCGCGCGCCTACGTCCCTCGAGTCTTCCCGCGCCCACCTCGCGCGGCTCCTGCGAGTAGCCCAGCCACCTCCCCCCCGCCCCCCTCGAGAGACGTTCGCGCCCTCTACGTCATAGCACGGCCGACGCCACCTGAGATAATAATATGTATGCATGTCCTGCGCCCCGTTTTGTACACGTCTGTCTGTCAACACCGAGTGCATCCGGCGGTGGGTCCACACTCTACTCCTGCCCGAATCCAACCGTCTCCTCGACGGCAATGGTGAGCTTCTGGTTGAGCGCCTCGAACGTCTTGTAGCTGGGCAGATCGAGACGGTTGAAACTGCGCTTGTTAGCTATTGTTCTCGCAATGACCACCACAATACGTACCATGTGTGCGACTTGGGCAGCTGGTTGGGCTCGCCCGCCTTCTCAATGGTGAAGCGCCTAGGCCCGTCGCTACCCTGCAGATCCTTGAATCCGTTGACGGGGATACGCGATGTACCCGTGGCGAACTGCAGCAGACGCGACTTCTGCTCAGCGTCCCAGCTGCGGATGCACTTCCAGAAGTTCTGGATAACCTCGTCGTTCTCCGTGTATCCGCGGTAGTCGGTGTGCTTCTTCCAGTCCTCGACGTCAATATCGGCAATACCACCGATGAGCAGCTCGAGCTCGCGCTCGTCGAAGACGTTGACTAGATCCTGCGGAATGAGCTCGTTGAAACCGCTGAGGAACGCCTGGAACTGCTCCTCGACTCGTTTTTGGATGCGCCACTCGGTGATGAGCCTGGCTGGTTAGTGAACGTAGTCAACGCAGGACAGAGTACTCACTCGACGTATTCGCCCTTGTTCTCGTTGGTGACCTCGATGTCGTCACCACCCGGCTTCAGCTCGATGCTGACAGTCTCACCAAATCGCTCGTCATCAGTAGCGAACGTCAGCTCCAGCGCATCGGTGATGTCGTTGTTCCTATACACGTCACTCGGCGCTCGAAAACAGGAAGACCATGACTTACAGCATCCATTCCAAGTTGCGGTGGAAGTCAGCATCCACACCCTCCATATCCTGCAGCGCAACCTTCTTTCGGAGAATCATCTTGTAGAAGGCGCCAATAAAGAAGGCGTCGAGGAAGCGGCGGTGGAAAATAGCTAGACCGACAACGCGCCCAATGAACTTGAAGTAGTTGAGATGCTCGGGGTTGATGCCTGAGTGGGGGTTGATCTGCAACGTGTAGTTGTCGTGGGCCGAGTATTCGAACAGACAGTAGAAGGGGTTGAACATCTCGTGCGAGAGCAAGAAGAAGAACTCACGCGACAGACCTCCGTAATCGAGACCGTCTTCACCGTCGAACTTGATCATCAGTCGCTTCTTCAGATCCGCAGCGCTCTGGCGCATAATCTCGTGGTACGAGTCCTCGAAGATATGCGAACGCCTGACCTTGACATGGCATTGGCCACTAGTAATGCGCAGCGCGGGTTGCGATCGGAAGTAGATGAGCTTGCGGCGGAAGTCACGCTTGTACTGGGGGACGTTCTGGTCGAGCGACGACGGCAGGCGCGGGTCGTCCCAGGTGGTTGTCTTTGTGTTGTGGTCGACAAAGTAGACGCGGGCCGTGTTGGTCAGGCGCATTTCCCAGCCAGAGGGCAGCGGGCCCAGCTGCGAGACGGGCTGCTGCTGGATGGTGCTGCCGTTGGTGGCCTGGCCGCCGTACATGCGGATGTACTGCTGTCGGCGGGGGTCGACCCACGTCGTTGTGCGCGTGTTGTGATCGACAAAGTACGGGCGGCCCTCGGGCGTGTGGCGCTGCTCCCAGCCCGAGGGAAGCTCCCCGGTTCCTGCGGTGGTCGCACCCGTGGCCATCATGCTGGCAGCACTGGCGGCACTAGCAGCAGCAGCCGTGCTGGGTGGCGAGGGCTGCTGGTCGTTCAGTGTAGGCGAGTTGGCACCGGTGCGGTCCTCGGGAAGCATGCGGTTCTGGTGGCGCACACGCTCCTGCTGAGTTGACGCAGCCATGGCGGTGCGCTGGTCGGCCTCGTTGAATCCGGCGCCGGGGCGGATCCAGGTCGTCTGGCGGGTGTTGTGATCGACGTAGTAGGTGCGGCCGAGGTGGTCCTCACGGCGCTCCCAGCCGTTGGGGAGACGACCCTGGGCGTCTTCAAAGGCACTGTATCCACGGTTGGCACCAGCAGCCGCAGCGCCGTTCTGCGATTGCGCGGGCGGGGCAGTCGAGGGAGGCCCGACCGAGGGCGCAGCACTGAGGCGGTTAGATGACGGCTGCTGGGTGCCGGCGGGGCGCTGGCCCGGGTAAGCGTCGGGGTGCAGGTTGGGGGTGGAGTGGTGGGGGGTTGTGGCGGCGGGGGGCCCATTCGTCGAGGGGTGCGGGGAGGCATTAGGGCGGCCGTTTGTGCCGGTGGGGGCCTGAGCGATGGGGGCCTGCAGGTTGGTCGACAGGTTGAGAATCAGCTTGCCGTGGACGACCATGTTGTCGTTTGACTTTTTCAGGTCGCGGGTGAGCATTTCTAGGGGGCGTCAGTTGAGGTGTTTTGTTGGGGCGTGCTGCTGGGAGGCGTACCATCACCACCGGCGTCGAGGTCGATGACGGAGCCGACGCGGACGTTGATAACGCCGAGGAAGCCCTGGTCCTTCTTCTTGAACTTCTTCTGGTCAAAGATCTGAACTGCGAGGACGCTCTCCTCGTTGACTCGCCTGGAAGGGGTGTTAGCAGGCGGGGGCGGGAGGGTGGATGGACGGGGGCGAGTAGGGCAACGCACATATCGAAGCTCTCGTTCCAGTAGGGGTTCAGCGTCTTCTTGATGACGCTGGTGGTGCGCGTCTGCTCGCCATTGATCGTGGCGACGGCGAAGGGGTCGGGGAAGCCTGCAGGCAGTGTGAGCACGAGGGTGAGGGGGGCGGGGCGGGGCGGGCGACGTACGGAAGACATCGCGCTTGTAGAGGCCGTCGGCGGCGATGACTGCAGGCGGGTGTTAGAGGAGCAGACGGAGAGGGGGCGGGCGGGGGTGGGGGTGTCGAGGGCCCGTACTGGTGATGCGCAGGTTGGGCTGGCCGGCGCCGTCCATGATGCGCGGTCAGGCGGGCGGCGGGCAGCGGGCAGGGCGTGGGAGAGGCTCGGGGGCGGCGTGTGTTGGCTGGCAGTGCGTGCAGAGAGCAGGCACAGCGAGCAGCGAGCAGCAGCAGCAGGTAAACGAGCGCTGGCGGTCGTGGTCGGGGTCGGGGTCGGAGTTGGGGTTGGGGTTGGGGGTGTTGAGTAGCAGCAGCAGCAAGGTGGAGCGAGCGAGCGAGTTCGAGTTGAGGCTGTGCCCTGTGCTGTGCCCTCCCTTAGGGTTCCCGCCGAGCCCGTGCCGTTGGCGTTTGGCGGGAGCAGACAGCAGACAGAGACGAGACAGCCCAGCCGACGCCACACCTCGTCATCCACTACCAGTCGCCTGCTGCAGGCCGCTCAATGCGCCATGATCGATGCTCGATACCTGCTGTTCGCTGTCGATGGGCACTGCTTCGTCGTCAGCCGTGGCCCAGCCGCCCAGTCCACCCCATTCCATCTCATCTCACCTCGAACGCTCCACCACCACCACCACTTCTACCGGATCCCGGCATCGATGATGTAACCGCTCGTTATCTGGTTTGCTGCCGTTTGCCTTCCATCGTTCATCCCTGCTCGAGTCCGTACCTCACCGCCATCGACAGCTATACTCCCTGATGTCGCAACGGCCATATCCATTGTGCTATAGTTAGTAGATATGTTCATGTATTAGCTAACTAGACTCCTAGCGACTATGCTGCGAGGCCACCCACAACCCGTCGTCCGGTCGCACTCTCAAACACACCACAAACACACCACGCCGCCGCTGCCACACTTTGCATCGAGTGAGTCGTCTGAAAAGCTGGTCAAGACATCGAAAAGTGCGCCACGTGAATGTATAAAGCCTCGGTACCATTCTTAGAAAATATGGCATGTGGTAGAGCCGCGTTTGATATGTAAATCTCATCGATTCATCCCGTTTTAGTTTACCAATGTCACTCCATTCAATCCATCTACAGATGCATGCATTACCTAACAATGCAAGAGTCCCAGTCATGCAGTCTACAGTACATACGATACAAAGCGCGGTGCAGCGTCATCGAACAAAAACAGAGAATGAAAAAAAATACTCGGTCAGAGGCGCCAGAAGGCCCGGAACGCCATGCTTGCTTGCTTGCTCGCTTGCTTCTTTGCTGCCTTATTTACTTACTCGCTCAAAAGATTCCATGTCAGTTGTGCTTCTAGAGATTATGTTCGATTTAGTCTAGCGGTTTTTCCAGAACTTGACGCCCCGTGCCGTCTTCTCCGAGGGCTGCGCGTCGGCTGTGTGGGCACCCGCGGCGACACCGCCCGCCTCCATGGTGTAGGCCTTTTCGTTGCCGCGCTTGCGGCCCGTCTTGACGTCGCGACGGCTGGCACAGCAGCAGCAAAGGCCCATCTGGACGAGCCAGGTGAAGATGGTGAAGGCGCTGGCGATCCACATGAAGGCGAACATGGACGTGCCAATCTCAGCGCTGATGTTGAGCTCGGCGACACTGCCGATGGTGTTCTTGAAAATGACGAACATGACGGTTGCCACGACCGAGGCTACCGTGACGAACAGGGCGTTGAGGAAGGCCAGGATGGCGACGGGGAGGGCGAGCCAGCGTGTGTAGACCGAGACGGGCATGAGGAATATCAGGACAAAGGTGAGGACGGTGCCCGTGAGGAACAGGCCGAACATCCAGTTGGAGACGAGGCGGATCAGGTCGAGGATATCGTTAATATCGGCCGGCAGGTTGATAGAGGCTCCCGCGAGCAGCTCGTTACGCAGAATCTCGACGGGGTTGAACCAGTACAGCGTCTCGGGCTTGGAGCAGAAGGTGACGCCCTCGCCCTTGTAGCCTTCGCAAAAGTTCCATAGTCCGACCTGGTAGAAGTCGTGCAGACCCAGCGTCTGGGCAATGGTGTTGATGAGGGCGAAGTTGGGCACCGACGACGGCACAATGTTGCTGAGGTCGAGGCGGATAAAGTACCAATTGCGCAGCACAGCGCGGTTCGATGTGCCGCCGATCTGGAGCAGGACCAGGAAGATGAAGGCGATGAAGAGGAAGAGCGACGTGAGGAGGGCGGCCGTCTTGCGTGTGCGCGTGGCCCGCTTGAGCTGGGGTTTGCTGAGTTCGGCCTGGGGCTCGACGGCTGTGGAGCCCGAGTTGTGGGAGCGGCGCCGCCCAAAGAGTCCCATGATTGCGTGGGTTGGCGGGTGCAAGTGTGGGTGGTGGTGGACGAGGCGGTGGTGATGAACGGGGAGAGTCTGTCGAGAGGTTCAAGGCCAGCGCAGGAGAACCAGCAGACAGCAAAGCAATATGATGAAACCGCCTGGCCAGTGGTCGAGAACGCTTGTTATCCGGGGCGTCCACGCATACGCAGTCCCTTATTATTATGGGTCCATGACGTCCGCGAGCCCTAGACCCTATCGAATTGTTGCTGGCGCAGCAGCGACACGCAAGCCACTAGCCCTTTTGATTCCCCCCCAAGCCGCTGAGCAAGAGCCAGAGAGCCAGAGCCACCGCCGCCGAAGCCCGCCAGCGCCCGCCCAGACGCGTTGCGTTGCGTTGCGTTGCCTTCCCAGCGCCTGCTTGTCGGTGGTGACGTCGCAGAGCGGCATGCGCAATCTACCTACTATTTCCCCTCCCATACGCCGCCTGCATCTCGACCGCTGTGCAGCTGGCGAGATCTCCGCAGGGGCTCGCGAGATCCAAATCGGATTCGGATGATCGCCCAAGCAGAAGTGAGCCGCAAATTCCACGCGCTAGCGCCTTGGTTACCTCATGAAGAGGCTACACAAACACCCAGTTCCACAATAGGTAGTTACATCAGCCCTTGAGTATGGCGAGCGGTGTCGTGGGATCGGACCATCAATGCAACAATCTAGAATTCTCAGGCCATCTCCGCTATTACTTCTGTAGATACTGCCACAGCCTGCTATGAATACTCATCCTCGTCGAAATCATCGAAAATCCAATGTTGACACAACTCCTGTCGTTCTTTCTCAGACTCGGCTGCCTCCAGTGCATAGGCCTTCAGCTTGTCTGCACGTTGCTTCTTCTCGTCGTACTGCTCCAACGGCACCCACCCTTCAGGCCCAATCCCAACAGCATCCCTGCAAGCTTGCAGTTGTTCATCTGCCTCCACCTGCGCCGTCTTCAGACGCAGACACTCGCTGATCTCATCTTCTGAAAAGCTGATTGGACAGGGGTCGGTAGTCGCGATTTGCGACCAGTTCCTGGTCAAATCGATCAGGTCGGCTTTCAGAGTCACATTGTCGCCCTCCCAGAGAGAACTGGCGTGGTCAAAAAGCTTGCGTCTCAATACGCTGAAGTCGTAGGTCAAAGCGTCGTATTGCATTGGGTTGTATTCCGCAGTTATTACAACGTAATAATAATGGAGTTGGCGCTGACGAAGAACCAAGACTTCTTCAAATTGTTTCCTATCGCTTAGCTCGTCAAGATTAGGTGGTAATTCAGGGAGTACAAGAGATTCTGAGACTGTATCGCCATAGTTTTGAATATTATTAGGAATACCACATTGCAGAAATAGTGGGAGTACTGCACAGTGCTGCCAGTCAATGAGGCTGGTAATAGTAAGATCTTCAGAGATGAACACGTTGTTGGGTTGGAGATCAGGATGTCTTAGTGTTGGACGGGTAAGAGCGGTGTTGGTGTCGCCGTTCGGTATAAGATATGGCACGATCCGTAGGTATTTTTCCAGGCTGTCTAGATGCTCGGAGGGTGTTTGCTTTTGATACTCGTATATCTCTCGGCGCAGACGTTGAAAGGGATGGAGTGGTCGGCCGAATCTTCTCAAATATGCAATCTCCTTCTTACCGCCAGCTTCAAGAGTGGTCACCGGATCGGCATCTTTTACAAACTCAGCCAGAGCAATGAATAGACAGAGTAGTCCACAGAAGACGAAAGAAGTAAATCTGAGTGAAGCAATGGGGATGGTATGTACATGGACCACGATTGACTTTGATATCAGTTCTTTTTCCGTGCCATAGGCTGAGCCTTGTGTCAGGACCCATGCAGAAGCGAGTATCGCGCTTAGAGTTATCTGTGATAAGAACGTCGATCTTGTCGGACTCAGCTGGCAGGTCCTTGGTATAGTACAGACTGCCACTCGCTGGGAATGAAAGAGAAAACAGTTGAGACTCTTACTGCACAATGTTCTTAACAACAGTGATCCTAGCTTTTTCAGGCAAGTCGAACCAGACATCACCTAGGTTCGTCCCGCGGACGAGCTCCATAAACAGATATTCAGTGCCAGCAGCGTTCTCTGAAGTATTTGAGTAACTGTAGATCTCAGGAACAGGTATGCCGTGTAAGCGGAGAAAATCCATCGTAGCGACTTCGCTGGCTACGACTAGGTGCTTGGGCTCGGTGGTCGGATAAGGGATGCGTCCGACAAACTGAAAGCCATCACGCATAGTAATAAGGAAGGTCCGACTGAAGCCTCCTTCACCGAGTTTTTCAAACTGAGCCACATCGTCTGCCCTCTGGTTGACGGCAGCAGCAGCGAGGCGCTTGAACTCTGGCACGTGAAAGATACGCTTTCTCTCGGAATGCTTCAGGGAGTCATTCCAGCTCCAGTCCACAGTCAGCAACGAGAGTGAGGATGAGAAGGTGTGGAAGAACAAACGTCCATCGCCCTGATGTGTACTCGAATAGCTCAGGAAATACCTCTGTCGATTGAGAAGCCAGAGAACGAGTTGACTGTGTCAAAGGACTTCCAGCTCTCAGGAATGGAACAGAGCGGAGGACAGGACGAGACAAAGGACCAATCACCAGGCGACTAATTGGATTTCGGCGAAAAGCCATAACCTGATCGCAGGTAGGGTGAATCAACTTGGTCGCGAAAGCGCGCACATGCAACTAAACATGTTGACTCATGCGCTTTGACCTCTTGGCACTTGTTGGTGTATCAGAATGGTAGGTAGGATGTAGTTACACGCGACGCAGCTGAAATTGATTTTGTTGTAAGCTCTCCAATTAGTAGGTAGCCGGCGACTATGAAGACAAGCAAACTCAATCTCCGGTTGGTTGTCAGAGCCCTAAGCCCTCGCGTTCCACATGTTCTGCACCGATATAGCCGGGCCTTTGAGCGCTGTGCATGGCTGTCCACCACGACCAGCAGGACAAAATGTCATTCTGCTCGCACTTTCCCAACTGATGGCTTCGAGAGACTTTCGGTCCAGGACAGGATCGAGGAGGAGCGTATCCTAGATTACAAAGCAGAGCGGTTCTATCCCGTATGTTTAGGCGAGGTGTTGAATTCTCGATATCAGGTCGTCGCCAAGCTCGGCTTCGGCACTGCGTCCACAATTTGGCTCTGTCGTGATCTGGAGTACGTCATCTGGTCTGTATTGCGTTCTGTTGCTTAGGTATCGATGGGTGTTATGCTAACAGACCACCATTGTCGCTAGAGTAGAACATCTTACTCTCAAGGTCTGTATCGCGCAGAAGAGTGTCTCCGAGGTGGACAACGAAGTGACCATCTCCCGATACATCGTGCCCATAGAGGGTACCCACCCGGGGAAGACTTGGCTGCGTCTAGTTCAGGGTGACTTCCAGATAACTGGCCCCCACGGGATACATCAATGCTTGCTCTTTGCCCCGCTGGGGCTAAGTTTCACACAACTTCGAAATGTGTTTCCAGGGAAAACGCTGAACAAGGAGCTATCGCAACAAAGCTTACTGATGGTTGCTATTAGCCTTGATTTTCTGCATCAGGTTGACGTGGTGCATACAGGTTCTTATGACCAATCATTCTAGCAAGTTTGCCAGCTGAAGATAATCTAGATATATCTCCCAATAACATACTCTTGGGGGCCCCAGACTTGACGGTATTTTCAGCCATAGGTGAAGCCGAGCTTGAATATCCGTCTCCTCGCAAAATGCTACCAGATCGCACCATTTATCGTTCCTGTGCCATGCCTTTTACCATCGGAGACCCGATAATATGCGACTTTGGTGCTGCTAGAATGGGAGCTAAGTATACTGGGAACGTCATGCCGGGTGTATACCGAGCGCCTGAAGTCATTCTCGGTATGGAGTGGGACTGTAAGGTAGACATATGGTCTGTTGGAGTCATGATCCGTAACATGACATTACCGCCTCCCTAATCCATATTTACATGATGAAGATCTGGGACCTGTTCGAAGGAGGCCGCTTGTTTCGTGCTGAAAAAGACGGTCTTCTCAACGACGAGCAGCATCTTGCCGAGATGGTTTCTCTCATGGGACCTCCGTCCAGAGCTTTCCTGGAGCGGTGCGAGAAGGCTGGTTGGGAGGAGGTAGGGTGGGGAGACGGATGGATGGATGGATGGGCCTCGGCGGCAGTGTTGCGAGGGCGGGGAGGGAAGCTGGGAAGAGCGAGGTGATTAGGTGGATTGGATATACGAGAGCCATGGTCGTGGAGAAGGGGCAATGCTAGGTTGTGCTGGCGGGTGGAAAGGGTCGCCTCGTCTCATGCCATACCATACCATACCATACCATACCATACCATGCCATATCATACCATGCCACAACACACCTATAAATCCACACGACACTCGCAGCCCACAGCCCAGCCGTAGTTCAGCGGCAGCGTTACCCGCATCCGCATCCGCTATGAACCTATTCCAGCTCCGTCCAGCTCAGTCCGGTCGGACCAACGATAGGGGGAAGGGACACGGAGAAGGAGAGAGCTAGCCAGCCAGCCAGCTATATATAGGCACCAGCTTGCGTGGCACAAGGCAGATTACCCACGCCCGCCCGCACGCACGCACACACCTAGACCCAGGACGTTTAGTAGCACGCGAACCATGCAGCGAGCACGACCACGGCGTTTGGAGGCGCACGCGACGTGTGCGACGGTTGCACGGGCTCATATGTGCAGCGTACCACGCACGCACAATCATCACTTTCTCGCACTGGCACTCGCACGGGGCACTGGCGATGTGAATGAGAGAACGAGGAACACAGCTTGAATCGTCTCGTTTGTATTTCTTCTAACTGGGCAACGCTGCACGGAAAAAAGGGATCCATGCAGAGTGCCGCTTCTTTGCTTGATCTAACAGTGAATAGAAATTAGACATTTGAACGCCGTGCCTTGCCGCTAACCGCTGTGTGAAGCCCTAGAACAATTGCATCTGCGGGGGAGATCCTGAGTGGACCCGCCCCGCGATGGGAGAAGGTGGAGAAAATGGTAAGGGTGGCTCAGGACGCTGGCAATCGCCAGTGGCCGCAGTGCCGTGAAGAAAGTGATACACGCTATGTAGTGCCAGATCGTCGTATATGCAGGTGCATTCGATGTTATGTGAGCTTTTCGGTGGGTACATGTCAAGGGAAGCTCAGCCAGTGAGCTGGGATATTGAGTCTAGGGTTGTCGTCAAAGGCGTATGCTGCCGCAAACGCGACAGCTTCATCGAAGGGGACTGGAACAAGCTTATGCTTTCGTCACAAGGCTCATCTGCGGCCGCAGCTGGGCAGCGAGGTCCTGGGGCGTGCTAACCACATCCTTGGGTATCCGGCTGACGCGGTTGGCGCCACTGCGGACAGCGAAACGACCCGCCGCCGACATGCCAGAGCGGTTGGAGCGGATGGAACCGGCGTCAGAGTTGCGCGAGGACTCGGGGTCGCGGAAGCGGGGCGGCGGGGCAAAGTCGAGGGCGGTGAAGGTACCCGACTTGCGGAGCAGGTGAGGGCTGGGCATAACCGCGAGGTCATCGTAGGAGCCGACCAGGGGAGTGTGTGGCCTCACAGCAGGGCTGTAGGGCCTGGGAGCGCCCAGAGGGCTGTCCGGTCGTGCACCGTTCTGCCTGTCTCTGAACGAAACCGGGGGCGCAAAGTCGGCAGCGTCAAACACCATGGACGACTCGGTCAGCTTGCCGGGCGTGGGCAACGACGAGAGGGCGGCGGGAGGTGGCAGGGGCTTCCTAGGACCGGGGGCACGAATCTGTCCGCTCATGGAAGACATGTTGCGGGGAGGGTAGTTAGACGATGCCATTGAGCCGTTGGACATGTGAGCTCCGCGAGGGCCGGTGTTGCTGCGGAACCTAGGAGGTGCGCGTGGGGGAGGAGTCATTGCGCGGCGAGTGATGGGCTCGGCGAAGGGAGCGTTGGGCTGGGCAACAACGAAGCCGCGCGACGACGAGTCGAAGACGGCTCCGTCGAGGTACTCGGAGCCGTAGTCCTCCTGGTAGTCGGTGTACTGGTGACCGCCGGCGGGCTCAGGCTTGGACTCGTCAAAGTACTCCTTGTAGAAGGATCGGATGCGGTTGGCGCGGTCTTCGGGGTTCTCTTCGGGGTCGTCATGCATGGGGGGCATGGGACGCAGGCTCATGGACAGGCGGTTGGAGGCATTGGCAGAGTTGTTGACAGCAAGACTGGCAGATTCGGTACCCTCGTGGATAGTTGGCTCGCGACGGGGTGATGCGGGGGTAACCTGGAAGGCGTCGCCATAGCTGGAGGTGCTGAGGATGCTCGAAGAGTGACCGTGCCCCTGGACAACGGCCTGCTGGGACTGGATACGAGAAGAGACGGGAGCGACGGCCTCGACAGGAGACTTCTGGACCTTCTTGTTGGTGACGGCGGGGTCGGGGATCATGATCTTGGGGACGTCGGTGGTGGGCTTGAAGGCAGCGTACTGCTCCTTGATCTCGGGCGAGGCGACACGGGGAGGGCTGGCCAACTGGGCGTCGGCGTTGTCGTAGCGGGGGTTCAGGGGGCTGAGAGGGGACAGGGAAGCGGGCTCGGGGAACCTGACGTCGGGCGATCGTGTGCCGTCGGGAGAGAGGGACTCGCCGCGGATGGGGTTCGAGGTGGACATTCTTTGTGCGTTCTTGAGGAGACCGAGGCCATCGCCGTGCTTGCGGTTGGTGCCAGCGCTGGATGTGGTGTAGATGGAGCCGTTATCCATTCCGCGGCTCTGGCTGCGCATGCTTGCGTTGTCGTTCATGAAGGTGACGGGGCGGTAGGGGTCGTGGGGGTCCTGAGCGGTGCGGGAGAGCGAGTGGAGCGACTCGCGGGAGCCGTGCAGGCCAACGGGCAGGATGTAGGGGCTTCCGTGTTCCAGGGAGATGCCACGATCGTGCTTGCCGCGCATCTGCTTCTCGATGTCGGTTACGCTCATCTCAGGGCCCTTCTGGGTAGCCAGGCGGCCACCGGGCTTGATCTCCATGCCAAAGTCGAGCGACTTGTACTTGTCCTTGATGTCTTCTTCGCGCAGCTTGCGCTGATTCCTCTTGTGCAGGAAGAAGAGCACGACGGTGAGGCCGACTACGGGGACGCTGTAGAGGGTTAGCGGGACGTGGTCGGGGGAGGGTTGTTGTTGTTGTTGTTGTTGTTGGGGAGCGACGTACATGATGGCGAGGGCGATGGCTAATGTGGGGACCTGCGTGGGCTTTGTGCAGCCGGGGTCGCTGTCGTTGGTACATGTTGGGTCGGCACGGGCAACGAGGAC
The DNA here is from genome assembly GCA_019775935.1 of Neoascochyta sp. HWLR27. Lineage (NCBI taxonomy): Eukaryota > Fungi > Ascomycota > Dothideomycetes > Pleosporales > Didymellaceae > Neoascochyta > Neoascochyta sp. HWLR27. Next base: position 29,238 of record WODD01000198.1, on the reverse strand, counting down.
ACGGGTGACGGTGTCGGCCATTGTGGAGCTGGCGGCGGTAGCGGTGGTGCCGATGTGGATGCGTCTTGCCATGTGATGGGCCATGGTGTGCGTGTGTGTATGTGTATGTGGGAGTGAGGTTGTTGTATATCGAGGAGAGTTGGGGCCGCCCACGGATGGGGGTGGTGGGAGCAGGTGTGTGTACGGTTTGGATACGGTCGGGGTATTAACAGGTAGGTCGGGCGTGTATGTGCAGGCGTGCAACGAGCGGTAGCGCGGTCAAGGAGAGTCGGCGGCGGGCAAAAGAGAGATGATTCACGGTGTCGGCCCAAAAAAAGAATGACTGGGGTAAGATACGGACAGCGAGGCGGAGGGAGGGGAATTAGAAAGAGCGGCGGCCCACGAGAGGTGAGGTGGAGGAGAAGAAGGGTGGGCGAGGGGCGGTGGCAGAGTAGAAGAGGTAGGCGGCTGGCTTGTGAATGACAGGCGTCTCCTATTGGCGCACAAGTGGGCCGCTTGCACGGGTCAGGCCTGAGGGAGCCGGGGGGTGACCGGGAGGCGGCCAGGAGGAGTCGAGGAGAGAGAGGCCGGGGCCAAGTCATGGATTCTAATGCCCATGGATGCGCCACGGTGTTTGACCGCGCTGCGGGTGATGGCGCTGCTGGCCGAGTGGAGAGGGTGCATTCCGGGCTTGTACAGCACATAGCCATCATGGAGGCGGCATGCAACGAGACGAGACGGCGCATCTGGCCTTCAGCTCGAGTGAATCAATGGCATCCATGGTGCTACCGGGATGGTTCACCTCGCTGATTGCAACCGCAACAACAGCACGGCGGGCGGCTGGCGGTTGCGGTTGAGGCGATCGCGCCCTGTTCCGGTCGTCGTCGTCGTCGTCGGGGGCCGTCATGGGGACCCCGCTAGCGCAGGAACCAGCAGCAACCAACCGCCTCCCCCCATCGCTGATTTGGCCGCCGCCCTGCGAAACAACAAAGCCCGACCGCTACTCGCTGCCTGGGCCTGCACTGAAACCCCGACGTCTTTTCTGCGCGAACCGCTGCATCTCACCGACTCGCTCTTCACTCGTCGCTCGTCGCTCTGAGCCCAGTGTTGCTTTTGTGCACCCGCCGTGGCTGGCCGTCCGACGAGGCCGCGCTGCTGCCCCTGCCTCGGGCCAAGCCTGCCATCCCCTATCCCGCAGAGTGGGCTCATGCGTGCCTGGGCTGGACTGGACACCGCCGCCATGCAATTTCCCGCATCCACACGGCCACACAACCCACGCAGCCTCACATCCACTTGTGAACCCGTCCGCCCTCGCTGATCCACCCATCGTGCCGTCGACCGTCCAACATTAAGCCTGCGCCGTCACGCCTTAGCCCTAACCACACCACCACGACCGCTCCCACCGCCGAACCCACGGCCGCACCCACTGCCGCACCCACCACCACTGCCACCACTCTCTAGCCCCTGCTCTCGCTGTCACCAGCATCCACAATCCCTCCACCGGGGCAGCTGTCTCTGCACCCACCGCCGTTCTCGCCGCGCCCATTCGCAAATCTCGCTAAGCCATCTACCACCGACCTCAGATCCCCCTTCATCATTTCTGCAAATTACCGCCACTCTTCTAGGCCCTCCGCCTTGGTTCCTCGCTGCCATCCACCATCTACACGCCCGACGACATGATGTAATCCTCACCCTACCGTTCAACACCATCTCCGACGACGCCACAACAATCTCGCTAACGGCTTTTTTCTTCATGCTCCCAACCCACGCTGACAAGCTCGCTGATAAGCCCTCTGCCATGTCCTGCCCATGCCCCCATCAAGCTTTGAACCTTGTTCTTACTATAGAACCTCCTTCTGCTGTTATCGATAGCCCGGATTTGCATCTGCCCGCCTTGACTCGCCCGTCGCTGTGCAAATCTTCTCTTCGTCTACCTACCTACCGCAGAACGGACCTCCGTGCTAAGTGGAGCCCACTACGTGCGCACACGCTGCTGTCGTGCCTTCGTGCCTTCGTGCCTTCGTGCAAAGGTCGAGCTTGAAGCCCCAAAAGGGGATTGCTGGCAGTTCTTGACTTTGCGTGCTTGATTCACAAACTCACCCTGCCGACCATTGTGCTGTGCTATGCTATGCCATCTTTCAGCCGCAAAGGTATTACAAATATTCTGCACCGACGCAGTGCTCGCTGAATCGAGGACATGTCACCGTAATACATTGACGCTGAGAATTCATCACTAGCAAGCCCCCGACGCACACGCGTAGATTGACAGGGCTGCAGGGCGTGGTACAAGCAAGCTGCAAGTAACCATGACACCACCCTCTCACAAGCACCAGCGTGGTAGCGTGGGGGGCCAACATGCCCATCCAGGCAGGCTATCGGTAGTCGACTTGACTATGCGGGACGTGGCGTAGCACGAGCGGGAGCGACGTTGAACCGGAGAAGCAACCAGCGACGTACAACAGAGCCTACATGGACGCCACGCGACCGCAAAAGCCCACAACCAACCCAATCCACCAATACACTACACCATCCACTGCACCATTACACTGCATACCGGCACTCCGCTCCCGCTCCTGCTCTTGCTCCTCGGCCCTACTACGGCCTGCGCTCTCGACGTCGATACCCACACCCGCCGCCCCGCTTCGTGTTCCCCATCCCCAGCACCACCGCACCGCACCGCACCGCACCGCACCGCACCGCACCGTACCGCACCGCACGCCGACTCGATTCGCACGACTGCAAAATGGCAGCTCCACACAGCTCATCAACGCCGCCGGCGCCCTCACGAACAGCGACGCCCTCGCGCGACACGGGCAGCCGCACCGTCGAGCTGACCGAGGGCGCCGTGCGGCTGTCTGCGCCGTCGGGCGTGCTGCGGCTGCGCGCAGAGCCCTCGGAGCGCCGACACATCCAGTGGGCAGAGGACGTCGTGGACAACGAGGGCATGGGCAAGAAGTCGTCGAAAGGTACGGTGCGCCGCCGCTGCCGCTGTGCTGGCTGGGGTCGAGTCTAGTCGAGTTGAGTGGAGTTGAGTTGACGAGAGGGCTTACGCACGCGCAGTCTGCTGCATCTACCACAAGCCGCGCGCTGCGGACGAGTCGTCGGATGACTCTTCGTCGGATAGCTCGTCGGACGATAGTGAGTCCGACTCTGAGCCCGACAACAGCACCGCGAGACCGGCAGGGAAGAAGAAGGCGCCCCAGCGCGGAAGGCCAGAGCACGACCACGATGGCTGCGAGGAGCACGACCACGACCATGACCACGGCGAGGGTGCCGAGAAGCCACAGAGGCGCAGGAAGCAGCGCAGGAATCCCAGCCCCAATGCCTACGAGAAGATGCCCAAGAACAAAAAGTAAGCCTGTTGCGCTGCTGCTGTTCCGTAACGAGTATCGAGACTCGGGGCTGTAGAGTCACGGTGGACAAAGAGGGAAAAGAAGACGAAGAGGAAAACCAGACAGACGTCAACGCACCCATAGCGATACGCAGACATGGTTATCGATGGGACACAAAATGCTGTACTTGATGCTAGACCTAGACTCATCACGACATTGCATTACCGAGTCACGAGTAGGTAGCGACTCTGCATTGTATCTCGGGACCCAACCCACTGGACAGATCCCCCCCCAACACTCTGACGCCCATCCTGTGCCTAGCATGTGATGTGATATGTGACATGCTCTCGTACCGTCATCTGTCTGCTTGCTAGACAATCGACCCCACGACGTTCAAGTGCCGTGCTGGGCTGCTGCATGCCGCGTCCTCCAGGCCTCCTGTCCCGGACACTTGCATCCCGCGAATCGGTTCTGCGACGCAGCATGTCCGACGCGTTCGCTTCGCTTCGCTTCTCCAGCGCTTTTGCAGCCGACTCTTCCTTGGGCGGCTGATCCCGCCCGCCAACGCACAACAACAACAACAACAACAACAACAGACTCACTCGGCAGCAGCGGCGGCTCCAGCATTAGCCTGCTCAATCACCGCCGGTGCGTGCTGCGTGGGGATGCGCACGAGGGTCTGCGGCAGAGGGGGCTCGGTTTCGGCCTTGTCTGCGTCGTCTTCGTCCTTTGGCTTGGGGAGTTTAGCTGTGTGGGGGTTAGCTTCTCTCCTTTCACACCGAAACCAAGTGCAGCGACTCACCCGAGGCCATGTTGATGGCGCGCAGAACGTTGTGCCAGTTGGAGAGAACAGCTGCGACGGCTACGACATGTTAACAACGAGTCTACAGACGTGTGACCGGCCAAGCGCACCTTCTGTGCCGCTAGACAGCGTCTGCAGCTTGTCGGCCAGCATCTGCATCTGGTCGGCCAGGCCGCCGCTGAGCGCCTGCAGGTCCTTGAGGCTCGCGAGCTCGGCCTTCTTCTCTGCGATGCGCGCCAGCAGCACAGGCGACTGCTGCGAAGCGCCGCCCATCGACTGGTTGCGCAGGTGCGACGGCAGCGGACGGCCGTAGTTGGACATTTCGGGCTTCTTTTTCCTTGCTCTTTCTCTTTAAATTTCTCGCCCGTCTGGGTCAGTCAAGTCCAGTTCAGTTCAGTTCATCTTGGGCGCTGGACTTGACGTCGCGAAGAGCCGACGACGCGCCCCACTCACGTGGGTGCGTGGGCCGCGAGCCGGAAGCGGCCTAGTGCGTGGTTGCTAGGTAAACAACGCCCGCAGCTTTTCGAGAACAGCGTCAACGAGACGGCAACAACGAACGGCCAACGGCGCAGCCCTCGACTCGTCGCCATCACGCACACGTCACCTCACTATAATTAGCCTGGACATAGCTACACTGCGCTCATGGCGCGCCTCAACGAGCCGCCGGTCGCTCCTCAGCCGTCGGCCGACTCGCTCGATGTTGTGAAGCGCCGCTTCCTGCGTCAGAACCGCGAGCTGGCAAAGTAACGCGCCCGCGCCCGCCAGCGGCAGTTTAAGCTTGGAGTGCAGGCTGACGCAACCCCAGAGTCAATTCGCAACAGTCGATCCGCATCCGCGCCCTCGAAACAGACTGCTCGCGCATCCTCGCCGAGAACCTCTCCCTCCGCGAACAGGTCCTGCACCTGCAACACTCGCTCGAGACGCAGGCGAGCCGCCCTTCGTTTGACAACATCGACGCCGTCAAGTCGCAGCTTGAGGCCAAGATGCAGGAGCTCGGCACCCTGGTGGCGCAGCTGGGGCAGACGAAGAAGGCAGACCGCTCGCGGCGGAAGAGCCAGATGCTGGCGACCAAGCGCGCTCCCGAGGACCGCCAGTGGCGCAGCGGCCTCTGTCTGCAGGAGGTCGAGAACCAGATGATGCCCACGATCGCAGAGGGCAAGTACTTCCCCAGACGCACCATGGGCGCAGACGAGCTCGACGACATCCTCGAAGGCGCGGACGGAAATTCGCCCGATATTGGCCCCCCGCCTGTTTCTCGGTTCGAGACGGATGAACCAATCGCATTCGACCCCAGCCCGCTGTCGGAAGACCAGATGGATGTACATGTCGAGGAGGGCGAGCCCGCGCTGTCCATCAATCTCGAGACGCGCAAGAAGAGGCGGGAAAGCGGCCCCAAGCTCAATATTCGTCGCGTCTCCGTGTTTGAGTCACCACCCGACGAGGTCAAAGAGGAAGCGAAAGAGGTGGCAAAGGAGGGTACTGGCAAGCTTGTGCGAGTTGGTGCGAAGCGGAAGTTTAATGTGCAAGACGACGAGGACAAGAACGATAAAGCAGACGTTTTCAACTTCAGCCGTCGGGGTAATGTGGATTCTCCAGAGAATGATGCTTCTGGCGAAGAGCAACAGGCTCATTCACCGGCGCGGCCCGTTCTCAGCAGTAGTAAGTTGTGTTTGATTCTGCACGCCAGAATTTAGTTGACCTTGGCAGAACCTGTCAATACCGATCCAGTCCTATCGCCTAAGAAGCAGCGCTCGTCTGCACTCGAGAAGGAGAAGCCACAGAAGAGGAACCCGCCTACTGCTAGGTCTCGCGGCCGCCTCGCCATAAGCCGCACAATCACTCCACCTGAAGTCCCAACACTACCAGCACCTGAGCCGGTCTCTACTGTCGACATTAACCTCGAATCATTACCTCCCAAAACGCCTGCCCCAGACACCCTTCTTTCTCCATCATCGACAGAACCTTCAACGACACGGGCGGAGAGCAAGGACACACCACCTCCAAGCGACTTGAGCTCGGCCGACCAGACTGGTCAGGCAGGACGGCCATCACGCAGGGCGCGGCCGCAAGTGAGCTACAAGGAGCCTAGCTTGGCTGCGAAAATGCGTCGTCCAGATGCTAAACTTGCCGACGCGATTGTCCCTCAAAACGACCGGAGAACGAGTGTAGAATCCCAATCGGCGCCTCTGACAGCAGGGAGAGTCACAATTAAGCGCGAGACCGGCGAGGAGGCGAGCTGGAAGCCAGTCTCGGCCCCTCCAGCACGGGCTGGGGAAGAGGAGGCTGAGCTGGGTAGTCCGCTAAGGCAGAAGCTAGACAGGCGGGAGACTGGTCAGGACTCGAAGACTGCGTCGCCATCCGAGTCGGTACAGCTCGGCTCATCCACAGCATCCAAAGCAATCTCGGCCCTCATCAACGAAACGAGCACAGCGAGACGGCGCACCACCGAAACCACCACAACGAAAGACGTATCCGAGCCCAAGGAGAGAGAAAAAGACAACCTCGCCATCTTCGACTTCAACGACTCGTCCCCCGCCGAGCTCGCCGCAAACCCTCGCTCCCGCATCACCGACCTCGCCAAAGCAGCCCGCAACGCGCGCCGCCACTCGTTAGTCCCCACGCCGACGGAGCCAGAGCCAGAGAAGGCGCCTGCTGTGTCTGCTGCGCACAAGCGCACAGGCAGCGGCACCGCAAAGACGATGGGTATCGCGAATCTGGCAAAAAGCACGTCGGCAGCGCGACTAAGCGCAAAAGAAAAGGAGAAGAAGACACAGGAGAGCGCGGCGGCGGCGGTGGATGAAAAGAGCGCCACGAGCGCGCTGAGGGCTGAGCGCATTGCTAGTCGTAGGAAGAGCATGCTGCTGTAGAACGGCGGGGCGTGTGGTGGTGGTGCTGCTCCTGCTGATGCCCGTCATGAGTGATGCGCGACGTTTTGCGTTTGGCTTGGTAGATTGCGTTTGAGCGAGTCTTTGATTGAATGAATGATACCTTGACTGCGGGTGTGGTCGTGTTTCTTGCTAGATTGATTTTGTGCAATGTGTATGTGTATGTGTATGCGGCCGTTTGACTGTGTCTGCACAGATGCATGGATGGACCTGGTATGCAATACAATACAACCAAGCTCGTCTAAAGGCCACATTTAAACAAACTGAACCAGCCGGCTAACTACATCGACTCCCCTCACAAAGAGAAAGCCCGGGGGTATCACCACACCATCTCTCTCCCTCTCCACCGTCCCTCCCCCCGCAACCCTACAACCCCTCCCTTACAACCCGCGCCCTCTCCAGCTCAACCATATCCACAGCCCTCAACTCGCGCCGCGCCCACAAAATCACCCCCAGCACAACCCCAGGCACATACCCGCCCCCAACCACCATGCCCTCGCTCCACGCCCGGCCACGCACCACCTCGCGCACTGCCAGCGCGACGCACACGCCTGCATTGGCGCGTACGACGTGCTGGGATAGCAGGGCCGCGATGCGCGGCGGGAGCGGGGGTGTGGGCGCGGGGTTCTGCGCTGTGCTGGTGGTCGGACTCGAGGCGCTGTCTAGCGGGAGGTAGTAAAGCGCGTATGCCGACGCGAGGAGGCTCGCTAGCGCTGCTACGCTGGGGAGGAAGGCGCTTGGGGAGAGGAGGCGCGGAAGGTAGAGCAACGCTGGGGCTAGAGGGAAGATGAGGAGGAGGTGCGTGTAGAGGCGCGTCGTGGTTGTGTCGTGCGTGCGTAGGTTCGTGAGGAGGGTCGCTTGGTCTGGTTGGGTGTTAGGGGGTTTTGGGTTGGTGAGGGGTGTTGGAGAGGGGAGGAGAAAAGTACCTTGGGCGTCCATGCCGTCTTCGAGCGTTTCTTCGTCGTCTGTGTCGCTTGGGTAGTGGAAGGTTTTGCGGAGGCGGGTGGTGGCCATTTTGGGTATGGGCGGGTGGTTTGGTGAGCTGTGGGGAGTTGGGAGAGAGTTTGTTAGTGGTGAGTTGCTGTGTTGTTGCGTGGTGCTGGTTGAGTGGGTTTTGGCAGAGACGGCGGTGATGTTTGTGGTTGCGATGACGCTGCGGAGCTGTCGTGTGGACCCTGGATTTAGCGCGTCGGGAGCTGTCGACGTCAAGGGATCGGCGCGGGTACATGCTTTAGTCTAGGCTTTTTGTGTATGGTTGTCATAGATGTTGTTTAGTTGTGCAGGGGGACGAAATGGTCTCGGTTGTTGACACTTTTCAAGAGCATATGCGTCAGTATAGCTTGCCATCAAATTCTTTGAGCATCATGTGGTAAACACGTTATTTTCGCGAAATTGTATCTGATGGCGGAGATGATAATCCCGACGCGGAGCTAGCTATCGATTTAGCATCTAGTTAATAATTTTCCGTGATAGACAGAGTAATCACCCAAGAAGATGAGACTACGCTTTCATCGAGCTATTGCAAGCCCAGCGATGGGCTGGTAAAAACAAGAATCGTCCGATCAGATGAGAGTCTTCTCGGAAGCGGAAACAGACAGTACGGTTCGGATCTCTAAACTTCGAGAGCTGCTCGTTGATTGGCACGCTTTTTTACCCTTCTGCTCGTTATAGCCATCATGGTTCTGAGCTAGTCAGTAAGATTTAGTTGACAGCAATAAATCACGGACGGTATGTTATCAGTTAGCATTGCCGTTGTTCGTAAACCCCTCGAACTCCAAGATTTTAATTCTACTCAACATGGCACTTTCAGACATCTCCGACATAATCGCTATTGTCACATCAATCGCAACTATTGCCTGCGCACATCACAAAGACGCTATCGGTAGTATTATCTTCCGTCGATCTCTCCACGCCGTCCGCCAATGGTACGCACGACAAACACGTGATGTAGAGTGTAAGTTCTAAACACACATCATTCCAAGATAATACAAGAAGCTGACAGAAAAAGCCCTCGAGATTGAGATAAGACACTACACCCACGCACATTGGTTTGGGGATAGGACTGGGACGACCCAGTTTTATGAACGAGCGGGTCGAGCTTGGGAGGATGTGTAGATCAGTGGGAGAGACATGAAGACATGAACATGTACGACTGCGCGGTCTACGAAGGATACGATTGTTGGAGGAAAGCTTTGTGTTCGAGAGAGCCCTGGGTAAAGCTTTGAGTGTATCGTAAGTTTGTGTTAGTGACGGATATGACGGTCTCTACAGACTGCATCTCCCAATACGGAAGACAATGATACAAGTTACGTTCATTACAAATTGGATACATTGTGATGTTACACGTACTGGGAACTATCTTCTCTCGAACACTCTACCCATGTTATCTCTTTGGGAATATTTGGCCGCGACCCAGATTACTCAGCCTTCGCAGAGTCCTGACCAAGGCGTTTGCATAGCCTAGTGTCTGCTATCTGCGGGCTCTGCTTGTTGCCGAATTTTTCTCGACTGGCGCATCGTCGTTTGAGGAGATTCTGTCGAGATTTTCGTACGTTCGCGAAAGTAGATGGGTAGGGCTGGTATTGGTTTTACCACGGGGACGGCGAGTGAGAACCAAATTGGGACTTGCGCTGCCATCCTCTGATCTCGGCACAGACTAGTGGTTCACAGAGCTCTTAGTCTTCTCCTCTTCGCCATACCAGCCAAGCAGGTGCGCAGTGTACTCGCCTGCCAGTCCAAGGGTGATTGCGCCTCCGGTGAACCAGGCTCCGTTGACAAACCACCACCAGCAGTTCTTCACCTCTTTGAGCTTTACACGCCAGATCATTGTGCCCAGGGTGAGCGCCGCTCCGCCGCAGGATCCTGCAAAGAAAACTGGGCCAAGCCCAGCAGCGACGCCAGTGGCAGTCAAGAGTCCCAACTGCACTGCAGCCAGACCTGACAGAACTACTTTGGTTTCCTTCTCGTGCTTCAGGGCGATACTTTTGATACCAGCCTTGATGTCGTCTTTAATGTCCATATGTGCGTAGATCATGTCGTAGAGGACCGTCCAGGCAACATTGCTACCATACAAGCAGGCTGCGGCAGTGAGAGCAGCCTGGTTGGATAAGAGATCGATACCGAGGGCAGGGAATCCCATCATAGCGCCCCACGAGAAGGTCAGTCCGAGAACAAACTGGGGGTAGTAGGTCACTCGCTTGGCGAGCGGGTAGAGTGTGACTAGAATGAGCGATGGTGTCGCGTACCAAAAACACTCAAAGGGGAGAGAGAGGAGAACACCAAGTCCTGTAAAGAGCTGGCCTCCGAGGAACACGATGGCTTGTTGAGGAGTGATTGCTTTCCGGGCGATGGGACGCAAACGTGTACGCTCGACATGAGGGTCGAGATTGCGGTCCCAAAGATCGTTGATGGTACATCCTGCTCCTCTCATTACAAGAGCTCCTGTCAGGAAGAGGGCAGTAGTTCCAAGAACGGCAGAGGGTGCAGCGACTGGGGCGGCCATAGTAGCCGCCAGGAGAGTGCTGAAGACGCATGGAAAGAACAGATAGTAAGTGCCAGCAGGCTTGTCGATTCGCATGAGTTCGCCATATGGTACGGCCTTGGAGGGGAGGTAGGATAGGATGCCGGTTGTAGGCGGTACATAGTCAGGCAGTGTTCGTGTCGGTGCAGGCTGGGCTGTGGTAGTGATACCAGAGAGCCGAAGAGGTGATGCGTTTAGCGTGGAGACAGACGTGGATGCTGCAGAGAGCCTAGTCCGAGGATAGCGAATGAGATCGTTATGTGCAGTCCTCACTCGACGTGTTGTTGGATACGATGGAGTAGACGAAAACACTCGTCGCCATGGCGCAGCACAATTGGACCCAAGGGAACGTGGTGTCATTTGCAGAACCAGCAGCGGCAACGAGCGAGCGGCTCGAACATGTGGGGACGCCATGGCCGTTGGACCGGGGAGTGAGAGGAGAGTAGTCAGTGAGAGCGAGGTGGTTGCCGAAAAGGTCAGAGGTCCGTGCACACAGCCGAGCTCCTCAGTCGCGTCTCGTCCTCCACCCAGCTACGTACCTGACTGACTGCGCGCCACTATATCTGCGTGCAAGCAATCGCCACGCCCCCTCACTCGCCCTAAGCTTCTGTGCCTGTTCTTTCCTTGCAAAGTCTACCGACTTCTTTGCTGCTTTGTATTCACAAACACATTTGCGGACACGATTACGACAGCAACTGCGCCTCCCGCATCATGTGCCTGACCCCCCCACGCGTACAGCATGCCCGCCGCGCGCCCTAGGGCTTCATTTGAGCCCATACCGCCTGACTTCGACATTCGCACGTTTGTGGAAACCGTAGACAACTTCCAATATGTCGACCGCATATCATTTGAGATGATTGCGGCGAATGGTATCGAGCAGTTCGAGAAGCTCATCCTGCTACATGTAATCATAGGCGGCAAGCCCCTCGTAATCGACGGCTTCGAGGATGTGCTCGACCCATGGACTTTTGCCCCTTCGTGGCTGCGCGACAACCATGGCGACAAAAGTGCGACACCCAACCTTTGACATCCTCGAGCCTTCCTGACACGTGCATAGTCGAGAACGCGACTGACCTCACGACCAAGGAGAGTATACCCCTAACCACGCGTCATTACCTCAAGCACTTGAGTAAGTTGACCGAGCAGTTCTCCAGTGCGCCAGAGAGTTACCGTGACAAAAAACGCCAGCGCATTTACTTGAAGGACATCGACTGCCCGGAAGTTTGGCAGAACAAACTGAAAGACCACATTCCTTCGAGTCTGTTCTACCTGAACGAGAGCACAGGCGACATCAACGGGCCCGGTTCGCTTCCCGATCCGACTGGCCGCTTGAGCAGAGGAATTGCACGCGCCGGTGACCTCATGAGCAGCCTGCCGCCAGAGATGCGCGCAGAAAATCTCATGTGCTACATTGGACATGAAGGCACATACACGCCCTCACATCGTGAAATGTGTGCATCTTTGGGCCAAAACATCATGGTCAATGCCTCTGACAAGCTGAGCGAGGATGGCCAGCCAGAGCGCCCCGGCTCTTCTCTGTGGTTCATGACTGAAAGTAAAGATCGACATCTCGTCTCAGAATACTGGCTTTCGATTCTCGGCCATGACATCGAGGTCGAAAATCACTTCGCGCAGCTCATCGCCTGGAAGAAAGCGCCATTCAAGACATATGTTGTGGAGCAGCGCCTGGGAGACTTCCTTCTGATTCCTCCATTGGCGCCTCATCAAGTTTGGAACCGCGGCACTCGTACAATGAAAATCGCCTGGAACCGTACAACTGTCGAAACCCTGGAGCTTGCGCTGGAAGAAGCTCTGCCCAACTCGAGAATTGTCTGCCGCGATGAACAGTACAAGAACAAGGCCATCGTCTATTACACCCTGCAGAAATACTCGGCCCTCATCAAAGCCGCTCGTGCACAGGTGGAGGCAGGTGGCGAACAGGCTGAGGCAATCCAAACCTCGGTCAAGATTCGACAGGTCCAGCGAGATTTCAAGCGACTCTTCAGTCTCCATCGTACCATTCTCTTATCTGAGATGTTTTCGACACAATACACCGAGCACCCGGAATACCTTCCATTTGATAGCAATGTCACATGCTCATACTGCAGATGCAACATCTTCAATCGCTTCCTTAGTTGCAAGTCTTGCAAGAACATGTTCAGCAATGAAATCGAAGACCCTTACGATGTCTGCATGGATTGCTACTGTATGGGCCGTAGCTGTGGGTGCCAATCTGGATACACCTGGGTCGAGCAGTGGAAGTGGAAAGACCTTGTGCTCAAGTACGATGAATGGCGCGTCCAGATTATCGACATTGACGGCCAAGTCACGGAAACAACCCCGCTTCCTTTGCCAGAGGAGCGAAGATATCTCGGCAAGAAAACACTCGCTCATGTTTGCCAGGATCAGCTGCGGACCCGACCCTTCGTGGATATCAAGAATCCACAGCCAGAAGAGGTCTCTGACGAAGACGAGGAAGCCGCAATCGATGAGTATGGTCACGCTAAGAAGCCCAAGAAGAAGCCAAAGCAATGGTTGAACAACCACAAGTCGTGTCACTGCTGCCTGCACCGACACCCGAAGTGGAAGATGGCGTTTTGCTCCAATTGCGATTTAGGATTTTGCTTTGGGACGCTGTTCCGCGGGCACGATCTCATGCCCATCAACATTATGCAGGACTTTAGCTGGAAGTGCCCGCATTGTAGGAAAGTGTGCAATACTGGGCATTGTCGGCGCGATCCTCGACAACACCCCTACGAACCCAAAGGCACCCTGCTCGGACACGACACCAAAAAGGTAGCGGACCCGCGCTCCGTGGAATGTCTTGTTGACTTCAGTGTGTCTAACCTCAACTGGATGCGGAAAGAGCAAGGAATGGATCAGAGCGCAATGCAGCGACGACTTCAGCAGGCCGAATTGGACAAATTGGCAGATCCCTCTCTCGACGCACGATACATCGACGAAGACCATCCTTTCACTCTTAACGGAATCGTCTATGCTCCTGCCGAGGATGCCAACGGTAACACCAATGAGACTGGTGGTACTACATCAGGCTACGTCAACCCAAGGACTGTTCTGCAAGACCCCGACGCGGACACAGCATATGTTTCATACTACCCAGATCCAGGTTCCAACGGTGAGATCCCACGCCTGGGACAGAAACACTCACGAGAAGATTCCGAAGATGACTGTGGTAATTCCCGACGGAAAAACAAATCTAAAAAGCAGAAGAAAAACGGCACCGATACTCCTCAGGCTGCTCCATCGAAGAATGTCTCTAGCAAAGAGTATCAAAAGGAGATGCAGCGACGGCTACTTGATGAGGCTAGACGAGAAGATCGCTATAACCTGGTTGCCGCCAGAATCAAGAACCAGTCAAAGATTGTAAAGCTTGTTCTAAACAGCCAAGACTTGGAGATGATCAGCCACAGGCCGGTTCCTGAGCGCACTCAAGCGACGAGCCAAGAGGTGCGACCGGCTGAGGACATCGACAATCAACAATCCATCCTGCAATCAGATGTACTACCACAACCGGCTGCTACGATGGCCCCAGTTGAAAAGACAAAGGCCGCAAAAGTGTTCCGCTATCGGGTAGAGAAGGACGATTCTTATACAACGAAGAGAAGAAATCCAGGAATCAGTGCGCCTGCAAAGCCTGGTAGGCCCCGCGGCTCTCGACGCTTTGAAGAGGTCACCCTCGAATCCGACGAGGACATGAATAATGACTACGGGTACGATGGAGTTGGCGAAGAATACACAGGGCAGTCTCGGGGACGAACATCCACCTGGTTGGCTCGCAAGAACCAAGGAGAAGACGAAGATCTTCCAACTGAGCTTCCTACCAACTTCAGAGACGGCGACCTAAGGCCTGACCGCGAACGCGAACGAGAACGAGCGCGAAGGCGTACTTATGATGAGCGGAAAAAGGCAATGCCAGGGAAGCCAGGCGCGAGGATCAGGCCTGTTGGACGGCCGCCGAAGAAGCGAGGTCGGGTAGCAGATATGTCAAACGGGAATGAGGATGCCATTGGCGAGGACGATGACCAGCCTGATGACATGCCTGACAATCAGCCCAACGATCAGTCTAATGACTTGGCCGATGAAGAGCTCTTACTAGCCCAGCAAGCAGCTGCAGCAGCTCGTGAAGCTCAGAGAACAGCCGCAGCAGCTCGTGAGGCTCAACGAAAAGCCGAAGAGGAGCGAGAGGCACAGGAGAATCTTCGTACGAAGATATCGTTGTTTGAAACGTCCGACGACAACGCGTCAGTCGATGGATTCCTCGAAGATCTCACTGTGGAAGAAGAGTCTTTATCCGATGAGCCTATGGAAGATGCTGCTCAAACCCCACGCACCGGGCCGCCTCAGATCAAGAATTCTCTGCTCTCCCGGCCTGGTATGAGCGGCAAGAAGATCAAGATCACATCCGCCCTGAAGCGTGACAGCGAGGTCGCGACAGTTGCAACAACTCCATCCTCCTTCACGAGCATCAACCGCACCGTCGACTTGTCTTCTGGCAGTGAAGACGATGTTCCTGCAAATCCACCGCCTCCCAAACGGCCTGTTGGAAGGCCACCAGGCAGACCCTCAATGGTACCAACAAGGGGTACGAGCACGCCGAAACGCGGGCGTGGACGTCCAAGGAAGAACCCGTAGATATTGCGTGTGATACAAGTGTCTAACATGGGGAGTTCTCATTACGGAACGGGGCGAGGATTGTTTGCTTTCTTTTGATCTTGCCGTAACTAACTAACTAGTGCTGATTGGGCACTTGGCCTGAGGAATAGTTTTGTCTGATTGAGTAAATAATTCGATGCGAAACAGTTCCACCAGAAGAGGTATGGTGCGGCATTGGTGATTAGATGCATTGTAGCCCAGTGCAGTTTTTATTTAAGCGTGACTTCACATCTCATGTAGTCTTCACAGACAAAGACGTGACTCGTTGTTTGCCACGTGATTGCGCACCATATCGTCTTCGCGTCTCGCGTGTTCCTCACCTGAATCCCCGCATCTTCACGCCCTTCCCCTCACCCTCACACACTAAAATCCCACCATGTCAGCCCTCCGAATTGAAACAATTTCTGAAGATGATTTCCGTTACGCGCTCGTCTCCTACCCATACACAGTCTCCCCGTCGCTCAAAGACCTCGATGCCCTCCGCTATGACATCATCCCAGCTCAAATAGCCAGCACACCTGGAGGTGGGCGTCTAAACGTGTCGTCTCTTGAGTCGCTTGTAGAGTGGAAGATGTGTGTTTCTCCTCTTTTTTCTCCTCGCTCAATATCTAATTCACGTAGCAAACACGGCACCTTCCGCCCAAATCTGCTCGCGCTCGCGTCCTCCAACACCGACAATGCCGTGAACGAGAGCACGGAAGCAGCCTATAGAATCGTGAAAAACGAATACCTGACTCACGATGAAGAAGCTACTAGCTCCGACTTCAAGGAACTCGCTGTTTTGGCGATGAAGAAGCTCACTACGCTGCGCGGCGTAGGCCCCGCGACGGCGAGTCTGGTTCTTAGTGTTCAGGAGCCTGATTGGTGTCCGTTTTTCTCCGACGAGCTGTACCGATGGTCTGCCTGGGGTGAGGAGGAGAGCAAGGGGAAGGGACAAGGGTGGAAGAGGAAGATTGGGTATACCCTCAAAGAGTACAAAGAGCTTTTTGAAAAGGTGTTCGAGGTCAGAACGAGGTTGGAGGTTACGGCGGTCGAGGTTGAGAAGGTTGCGTGGGTGTTGGGTAATATGGAGGTGGATTTGGATAACGACGACTGTATGCTGGAGATGATACAAGATCTGAAGTACAAAGACAAAGAATTGAAGGACAGAGATCAAGAGTTGGAGGAGGATGATAAACAAGTATTAGGTATGTATGGG
>WODD01000193.1:121215-132997 GCA_019775935.1 Neoascochyta sp. HWLR27 | reverse complement strand
GTTGCGACATTGTGAGGAGTGGTAGAAAGAGGTGTAATCTTGGCAGAAGTGGGCGTTTCGCTTACCTGGGCGTTTCGCTTGCCGCTCACGTTATACATATCGCGGTATTCAACGTCGTCTGCATCGCATACAAGTACAAGCTCATGAAGCAACTCACCTTGTTGTCTCTGTAAGCACGGGTTGGGAGGTGGATGGTGGTGGGAGTGTAAGCAGTTACCCAGCGTCTGTGCTGGCTTTTGGGGGGGACGCAGCTTCTACGTCCGTCTCGAGAGGGTCGTCAATCGAGGATGGAATGCGTGTCGTGTCTTTATAGACTCGGGGTATCATCTACGCTGTACCTGTACTCCACTGCACTGCACTGCGCGGTGCGGTGCGGTGCACGTCTCAACCTGCTCTAGCACGACGCCGACGAGCCGTGCATTCGCTGCGCCGCGAGACGCCTAGTCCCGCTTCTTCCTCTTCTTCTCGCTTTCATCACCCCCGCCCCCGCCCTCGCCCTCCCTCCCCCTCTTCGCTCCGTTTTCCCCCTTCACCCCGTTCTCCATCTTGGTCCCACCCTCCCCCTCGACCCGCGCCTTCTCCTCCTTCTCCCTCTTTACCCGCGCCAGCATCTCCGACTTCTTCCTGCTCGCATCCCGCAACA
This sequence comes from Neoascochyta sp. HWLR27, assembly GCA_019775935.1. NCBI lineage: Eukaryota > Fungi > Ascomycota > Dothideomycetes > Pleosporales > Didymellaceae > Neoascochyta > Neoascochyta sp. HWLR27. The sequence goes on along the minus strand of WODD01000193.1, from coordinate 132,354 downwards.
CGTCCGAATTCCGCTGAATCGCATCCGCGGCAGCCGCCAGCGCCGCATCGGCGCGCTTCTGGCCCTCACCACTCCCCAGCCACTCGTTCTCATACCCCCAGCCCGTCAGGTAGGCGCCGAGGTAGTAGTGCTGCAGGTGGTCTGCGTCGTACGTCATGGGGCGCTCGTCGCGGTACTCGACGCGCGTGTCGTGGACGGTGAGGAGGCGGGCGAGGTCGTTTTTGGCGGCGGGGTTGGCGACGGGCTTTTCCTTGAACGAGAGCAGCTGCGGGGCCCACAGCGCCGTCAGCCAGGCCTCGGCGGTGGTGTAGCCGTGTGTGGGGTCCGACAGGACGATGCCGGCGACGTAGGCTTCGAAGATGTCTGCGACGACCTTCTTCCACGCTTTCGACGCCGGGTCCCATTTGTTGTGGTGGCGCAGGCGGTCGGGGAAGCCGTAGGCGGTGGAGAACTTGCCCAGCGCCGTGTTCTCGACGAGGCGCTCGCGCCAGGAGCACAGCTGCGGGACGTCGACGTGGGGGAAGCGGTTGTAGAGGGCGTGCGAGGCGATGAGCTCAATGTAGGCGTCGCCGAGGAACTCGAGGCGCTCGTAGTCGAGGTCGAGGTCGGTGTAGACGGTCTTTTCGCCCGACTTTGCGTAGAAGGAGCGGTGGGTGAAGACGGCGTCGTGGAGGGCGGGCTCGGCGATGGGCGGCAGCGGGGGCAGCTCGCGCGCGTCGGCGAGTGTGCGGTGGACGTAGGGCGGGATGGCGACGGGCGTGGACTTGTCTGGGCGCTTGGCGTCGAGGTCGCGGCGGGCGGCGGCCGAGGGAGCGTGTGGGCGGGCGGCGAGGCGGTTGCGCAGTTCGCGGGCGTGGTGGAGCGTGTCCTTGTCGGCGGTGGATGTGGTTTCGGCGGCGACGAAGCGGTCGAGCAGGGCGACGAGGCCGGAGTGCATGTCGGCGGGGGAGAGGGCGGGTTGTGGGGGGTGTTGGTGTTGGTGTTGTTGGTGGGATTGTGGGTGGGAGTGCGCCGGGCGGAAGCGCTTGTCGTAGTGTTTCTGGGCCATGTCGGGGTGGGTGGTGAGTGAGGGGATGGAGGCGGGGGGAAGTGTTGGTCGAGTCGAGGGCTGGTCGAGTGGAATGTCGGTAGAGTCGGAGTCGGAGTCGAGTGAGGGCTGGGGAACCAATTCCGCGCTAGTACCGCTAGGGTAGACGATAGCATCTTGAGCAGCTCTGCCCTTTATCCTCGGCGTTCTTAAGCCGAGCTCATATCGTAGTCGAACGAGTGTGTTCTTCCCAATCTTCTGTCCGTCTGCTGCAAGCCTAGCCAGGACCAAGTGGTCGTGCAGCCCTTTTTCGCCGGAGAGGTAGCGTACTTTTTCCTTAATCTCGTCGGCAGCTTGTGGTGGCAGTCTCCTGGTACTAGAGACCCCCACTTTCTGAACAATTCCTCCAATATACGGACGCCAATCTTGAGGTCGCATTCTTCCACGGCATAGGCCTTGAGTTCTTCGTACGTCGCGCCTGCGCGGAAGAAGGTTATCAGGTTGTCTTTGTGCGGAGCAATGTCTATCGGAGGACGTCCAGCTGCAGGAGTCAATGTTTGTTTATTTGCCGAAACATCTCTACATACGACCGGGGATTTTAAAATAGTGTTCAGTCTCAAGCAGAAGGGAAGAGAGAGTTGGAATTTCTCACCTTCTTATTTTATTAATTGTTGCACGATTTGGGCTTATCGTCCATTATACCACGCGCTAGTCGACTAGTTGGAAATCGACATCGATACCCACCTCACTCTACAACTCTCCATCACCTACACCACCACCACCTCCCCCACCCATCCACACCATGGCGGTCCCCCGGCAGCGCGTGCTGGCGCTCATGCAGGCCTCGTGCCGCGTCTTCAACACAACCTACAACCCCGAGCGGGTGCGCCTGGGCTCGCGCATCCTGCACCAGCGACTCAAGGGCGCGGCCGTGTCGTCGTACTACCCGCCGCGCATCGGCACGATCCCGCAGCTGCGTTCGCTGTACCCGGAGCACGAGATTCTCGACGACAAGGAGGAGGACTGGCTGGAGCATCTGGGCGTGGCCAAGTCGCGCGGCAAGTCGCCGCCCAAGAAGAAGCGGACGGCCGAGGGTGAGTGTGTGCGATTGACGCGGGAGAGCGCCGCTGACGGATGCAGAATCGAAAAAGGGCAAGAAGAGGAAGTAGAGGGAGAGGACGGACGGGTGTATATTATTGTGCCAATACCATTGCCATGGCAGGAATGCTGCCGCCGTACTGCAACTCAAACTGCAACCCACTGCAAACCACTGCAAACCACACTGCAGCCCCACTGTCTGGTCTACAACTTAGCCCTCGCCCACTGGCGCTCAAACTCGTCGTCCCATGGCAGCCGGACCTTGACATGATCCGGCAGCACGGGCGCATTGACCTTGTGATGCTCGGCGGTGCAGTAGGTCGTCTTGCCGTCGAGGCTCGTCATGACGCCGCGGATCATGGCCATCTGCCTGCCGACGCTCTCGACGCGGCTGCTGAGGCGCACGGTGGTGCCAATGGGCACGGCCTTGAGGTAGGAGATGTTGAGGGTGCGCGTGACGCCGCCCATGAACTCCCAGAAGCCGGGGCGGGCGACGGGGCAGAGGGCCGAGGTGGTTGCCATGTCGAAGATGACGCCCGCCGCGCCGCCGTGCATGACATCTGGGGGATTCAGTTGGTTAGTGTTGGGGGGTGTCGTGGGCGGTGGGCGTACTGTTGATGTTGGAGAAGCAGGGGGCCATGTGCAGCTCGTAGACGACGGACCCGTCGAGGCCGGCGTCGACGAGCTTGAGGGCGTGCATGAGGGCGTAGTCAAAGTCCTGCAGGGTCAGCGATTGTCAGACGCTTTGATCTCGTTCATGTCATGTGCATGTCCATGTGCATGTCCATGTCCATACCATGTCATGTCATGTCATGTCATGTCGATATGGTGTGGAAGCGCCGTACCACGTGACCTGCCTCGCGCTTGTCTGCAATCAGCTTGTACCTGTCGAGCAAGGCTGGCGGCGTCAGAAACAACCACAAAAAGAAGAAGAAGAAGAAAACGCACCCTGCACGGCGGCCATGGCCTTTGTCCGGTCCGCAGCCGTATCCGTCGTGGTCATGGTGCTGGCGCTGTCGGATGGCGTCGAGGTGGAGGTGAGACCAGCGGGGAGCCAGCTGTAGTGTTCCCGTCAGCTTGCCGTACCTGGAGCAGCTGAGCCTCGGCTTGCCAGATGCATCCATAATTAGCCAATTCCCCTCTATCCAGTTCTCTCAATCCAGCCCATCGAGTCCGTCTGCGAATAGATTGCCCTGGAGCTCGGTTCAGCCGCCGCGGCGATCCGGCCCCACTGCACCTGTTTCACAACCTCTTTCGTCATGACTGGTGATTAATGTACTGTGGACCGACTTAAGCTGAGCGCACCTCACCCACACTCACTGACCCCCTCTTCATTCCCTCACTCCCTCCCTCTCCCTCTCACTCCTCACTCCCCCTTCCCTCACCCTGCACCATGCCCGACGCCCCCGTCCCGCCCGCCCTGCGCCGGCGCGTCCTCAAGGTCCTCTTCGTCTCCCTCCTCCTCGACCTCGTACGTGCCCCACTGCACTTCTTCTTCCCAATCTAACAGGCCAGATCTCCTTCACCTTCATCCTCCCCCTCTTCCCCAAACTGCTCGAATTCTACCGCAACCACGAAACGGGCGACCCCAACACGGCCCTCTCGCGCATCCTCGCCGGCCTGCACGCGTACAAAAACGCGTTTGCCAAGCCCATCATCTCGCGCTACGACATTGTCCTGCTCGGCGGCGCCCTCGGCTCCCTCTTCTCCCTGTGCCAGGCCGTCGCCTCGCCCGTCATCGGCACCCTCTCGGACAAGTATGGCCGCCGCACCGCCCTGCTGTGGTCCATGGCCGGCAACGTCCTCAGCGTCGCCCTGTGGGTCGCCGCCACAGACTTCCGCACCTTCCTCGCCAGCCGCGTCGTCGGCGGCCTGAGCGAGGGCAACGTCCAGCTCGCCATGGCCATGGCCACCGATGTCAGCGACGAGACGCAGCGCGGCGCCACTATGGCGCTGGTCGGCGTCTGCTTCAGCATTGCCTTCACCTTTGGCCCCGCCCTCGGCGCATACCTGTCGACGCTGCACATCATGGACAGCAACCCGTTTGCCATGGCCGCCGGCTTCTCGCTGCTGCTGATTGTCACAGAGTCTGTTTACCTCTATTTCTGCCTCCCCGAGACGCTGCCCGCCGCCACCGCACCCGCCAGCGCCAACGACAAGGCCACGCCCAAGCCCCCGCGCGTCCGCACAAACTCGCACACCATCCTCAACCTCACGCACTTCACCTTCATCCTCTTCTTCAGCGGCATGGAGTTCTCGCTCCCGTTCATGACGTACGACCTGTTCTCGTACGAGGCGCGCGACACGGGCCGGCTGCTGGGCTTCATCGGGCTGGTCGCGTCGCTGCTGCAGGGGTCCGTCGTGCGGCGCATGCACCCGCTGCGGGTGGTGCAGCTGGGTGTGGTGGCGTGCACGGTGGCCTTTGCGATGCTGGGCAGCGTGCAGACGCAGCGTGCGCTGTACGGCGCCGCGGCGCTGCTGGCCGTGACGAGCGCGACCGTCGTCACAGGCCTGAACAGCCTGAGCTCGTTCGAGGCCGCGAGCGATGAGCGCGGCAATAAGCTGGGCAACCACCGCAGTTTTGGTAAGTCACGCCGGTACTATATTAAAGACATTGCTAACAACCCCCAGGCCAGGTCGGACGCGCCCTCGGGCCGCTCATCTTCTGCTCGCTGTACTGGTGGGCGGGCCGCGAGACGGCCTACGCCACGGGCGCCGCGGGCATGGTCGGCGTGAGCGCGCTGGTGTTTGGCGCGCTCAAGGTGCCGCCGGGGACGGAGCGTGCGGGGAAGAAGAAGGTGGTTGCCGAGAAGGCGTCATGAATGTAGCTGTAGCTGTAGCGTGTTGTAGATGTATGCAGTAGATGTAACATCCGTCCCTTGCCTCGTCCACGTTCTCATACCCACATGCCCACATGCACGTTCTGCACGCGATGATAACAATACCGATACACAGGTACCAGCCACGGTAACCCTACCCAATAACCACTACCTACAAAGGTACAAAGGTACCGCAGCCCACGCGACGGACGACCCCCGCACAACGCTAGGTATTACCCCACTAGACTAGCCCCACTCCCTCACCCCCGCCAATCCCACGCCACACGCGCCGCGGCTGCCGCTGTAGCGCGACTCGCAGGCTCGCTGGACCTCGGCTCGGCGGGCGAAGCGACGCTCTCCGCAGTACCTAGCTGACGTTGTCGTTGTCGTTTTCGTTTTCGTCTTCGTTCTCGTCTTCGTTTTCGTCATTTGAGCAAGAAAGGAAAGAAGGGTTGAGCTTTGGTTCCGTCTTTCTCCAGGTCAATTCAATTCAATCGAGTCCGTGGGTACTGTGGAGACTGGAGGAAACGGTCAAGAACTGTACTGCACTGCTTAACGACGGAAAGAGAAGAGACAAGGGAAGAAGAAGGAGGGAAGAGAAGAAAAGGGAAGACAAGACGACACGATAATACAAGACAAGACAAGACAAGCGCAGATCAAGCATACACCCACCTCCCACCATGACGACAGCAGCCGCCTCGCTCGCAGCGCTGGCCGGCCTCGCAGCGTGGGCCGACGCAAAGTACCACGTCTCGCAGGACGTCGCGGCGCTGCGGTTCAAGAAGGCGGCGGAGAAGCATTACGCTGAGCTGGGTGCGTTTGTCTTCCCCCCATCCCATCCCATTCCACTCCCCCTCCTAATCACCCCCCGGACTAACCACTCCACCCAGTCCGCACCAAGCGCCAGTCCCTCTGGTACGCCTTCGCTCCCCACGTCCCCCTCTACGCATCCACGCTCTGCATATGGTCGCGCGACAAATCCTACACGTGGCAGGAGACGCACGATGGGGCGGTCCGCTGGGCGCGGTTTTTCCTGGCGCAGGGTGTGCGGCCTGGTGATATGGTCGGGACGTATCTTGCCAACTCGGCGGACTTCCCCGTCATCTGGCTCGGCCTGTTGTGCATCGGGTGTGCGCCGGCTATGCTCAACTATAACCTCAAGGGCGAGAGCCTCGTGCACTGTCTGCGGGTGGCAGGGGTCAAGGTTGTGCTTGTTGGCGGGGAAGAGGAGGTCAAGGGGCGGTTTGAGGAGTGTAGGGGCAAGGTTGAGGAGATGGGGGTTACGGCGTTTACGGTTGACGAGGCGTTGCTGGAGAAGGTTGGGCAGAATTCGACGGACGTCCCTGGCGACGAGTACCGCGAGGGCGTCACCGGCAAGGACCCCGTCTGTCTGCTCTACACGTCCGGCACGACGGGTCTCCCCAAGGCAGGCAAGTTCATGACGAACCGCTACCACGAGCGCAGCCACCCGGACAAGCTGCCATTCGGGCAAAAGGCGGGCCCCGGCGGCGACCGCTGGTACTGCTGCATGCCGCTGTTCCACGGCACCGGCGGGCTGGCCGTCATGGCGGCGCTGACGAGCGGCATCAGCGTGGCCGTCGGCAAGAAATTCTCCACCAGCACCTTCTGGGACGACATCCACGACTCGGACGCATCCATGTTCGTCTACGTCGGCGAGGCCGCGCGGTACCTGCTCATGGCGCCGACGCACCCGCGCGAGCGCGACCACCGCCTGCGCGGCATGTACGGCAACGGCATGCGGCCCGACGTGTGGACGCGGTTCCAGGAGCGCTTCAACGTGCCCGAGGTGATTGAGTTCTTCAACTCGACCGAAGGCGTCCTCGGCATGTTCGTCCACTCCAAGGGCCCCTTCACCGCGACGAGCGTCGGCCACCACGGCGCCATCATCCGCCGCGCCCTGCATGACGTCTACGTGCCTGTGTCCATCGATGCCGAGACGGGCGCCCTCGTCCGCGACCCTGCGACGGGCTTCGTCCGCCGCAACACGTACACCGAGGGCGGCGAGATCCTCGTCCAGGTGCCCAGCGAAGACGCCTTTGCCGGCTACCACAACAACGCGAGCGCGACAGCGAAGAAATTCGAGCGCAACGTCTTCCGCCCCGGCGACCTGTACTACCGCTCGGGCGACGCCCTGCGCCGCGACGACGACGGCCGCTGGTTCTTCCTCGACCGCCTCGGCGACACGTATCGCTGGAAATCAGAAAACGTGTCCACGGCCGAGGTCGCCGAGGTCCTGGGCCGCTTCCCGCGCGTCGCAGAGGCCATTGTGTATGGCGTTCTCGTCCCCAAGCACGACGGCCGCGCGGGGTGCGTTGCGCTGCGGCTCGGCGACGGCGCGGATGCAGGCAGTGTAGACTTTGCGGGCCTGCTGGCGCATGCGCGCGAGAAGCTGCCCAAGTACGCGGTGCCGGTGTTTGTGCGGCTGATTCGCGCGGCGTCGAATACGGACAACCAGAAGCAGAACAAGGGCCCGTTGCGGCTCGAGGGGATCGAGGTGGAGCGGTTTGGGGAGAAAGTGGTTGGGGGCGCGGGCGACGAGGTGTTTTGGGCGAAGCCGGGGGCGGCCGCGTATGTGCGGTTCACGCAGGCGGATTTGGAGGCGCTGAGGGAGGGGCGCGTGACGCTGTGAGGATGGATACATCGCAGCACATCGTGCCAGCCAGCCGTATCGATCAATATCATGCACTCAACATGTCGTTGTCGTCGTGAGCACCCACATGTCCGCTTAACATCTCCCTTGCGCCGATTGGCCCGTCCCCACGTGCCCAGTCGGAGCATTCCCCATAACCATCCTCCCACTCCACTCGGCGCCTCTCGCCCCGTCCCGCGCCCACGACAGCAGTATCGCATCCCACCATGGCTCCTCCTCCCCAGACACGCACGGCATGGCGGGTGCAGAGACGACGCTAGTGCGTAAGCTAGGTATGTCGTTGGTGAGCGTGGATGTTGAGTTAACACGAACTAATCCAGCGCAGATTGCTTCATCTTGGTTAGTGGGGAAACACGACGCGGACGCAGAGACTGATGCGATGCGCGTAGCTGTACTGCTGTGCGGCGTACTTTTTCAATTACTTGGGTAGGTTGTGTGTGTGTGGTTTGGACGGGCGGTGCTGATGTGTTTCCATTTCCAGATCGCTCGGCTTTTGCTAATGCCTATGTATGTTGCTGCGAACACTGCGCTGCGCTGCGACGGCCATGGCTGATTGACAGGTCTCGGGACTCAAAGAGGACCTCGCCCTCGAAGGAAACCAGTACAGCGTCTTGCTGTCGCTCTTCACGGCTGGGTACTTTTGCATTCCCCCCAGCACTACTACACTCTAACACCCCCAGCGCCTGCGTCGGGCAGATCCCCCACGCCCTCATCATCCAGCGCGTGCAGCCGCGCTTCTGGTTCCCCTTCACGCTGCTCGTCTGGTCGGGCCTGACCATGGCGTCCGCCGCGTGCAAAACCTACGCCCAGCTCGGCGTCGTGCGCTTCCTTCAAGGCTTCTTCGAGTCGAGCCTGTACAGTGGCACAATCTACATGCTGGGCTCGTGGTATAAGCCCTCTGAAATCGCCAAACGCACCGCCATCTTCACCGCCATCGGCCAGATCGGCAGCATGGCCGCCGGCGTCATGATGACGGCCATGAACCGCGGCCTGCACGGGAGCTCGCTGCACGGCTGGCAGTGGGTCTTCATCGTCAACGGCGCCATGGGGATTCCATTCGGCGTTTTCGGCCTCGTCTTCTTCCCGAACCTCCCCGAATCAACACCAACGCTGTACCTCAGCGCTGCGGAGCTCCAGCTCGCCATCGCGCGCCTCCCGCCCCGCAAACCACCCGCCAAATCCCTCTCCGCAATCGCCTCCCGCCTCCTCACCTCCCCCCACATATACATCCTAACAGGCTACTCCGTCCTCGCCACAGCCCTCGAAGCCATCGTCCTGCAAGGCCTGTTCCTGCTGTACCTCAAATCGCACGCGCCCCTCTTCCCGCCCCACGCACCAACAACCTACCCGCTGGGCGTGCAAGCCGTGTCGATAACCTCAAACATAGCAGCAGGCTACATAATCGACCTGACCTCAACCCGCCTCCCCATGGTCCTGCTAACCGGCATCTTCCAACTAACCTCGGCCTCCCTCCTTCTCGCCTCCCCCTCCCTGCCCCCCGCGGCCGCCCTGACAGCCTTCTACCTCGCTGGGACATCCTACATCGTCAACCCCATACTGTACGGCTGGGCAAGCGTGATATGCCAGCGCGCAGGCGACGACGCGCAGCGCTCGGTCGTGCTCTACGCCATGAGCCTCGTGCAGGCTGTGCTGTATACGTTTTGGGGCGTCGCGCTGTATCCTGCCGCGGACGCGCCGTATTGGCGCAAGGGGTGCGTAGCGATGATTGTGGTTGTTTTTGCGTTTTTCGCGGGCACGTGGGGTGTTGTTTGGGTGAGTTTTGAGCGCAATGCGGAATGGTACGGGTGTGCGGGGAGACTGACTGTGTGCAGCTTGATCGGAGGACGGAGGCGGAACATGCTGAGGGGGAGGGGGGTAATAGTGCTAGGGAGGGGAGGACGGGGGCTGAGGAGCGCAAGAAGGCTTAGATACATGCGTATACATGGCCTAGATACACGCATGCAAATACGTACAATTCCACACTACGCCTGCACATCCGCAGCAACAATCTCGGCCACATACTGCGCGGTCCTCTCGGCAACCGGCACCGCATGCCTCAAACAAAACCCATGCGGCCACTCGCCCGTCTCATCAACCTCCATAACGGGCTTCCACTCCTCATTCCCCCACCCCCTGGCACGCGCCTGAATCAGCCGATCCCGCGTCTCATCTGCGACCCAATGATCCTTTTTCGCAAACAAGAACCGCAGCGTCGCCCGCGCATGCGGGTGCGCCGACGGCGTCGCAGCGCCCCAGACCTCGTCGTCCCAAAAGTCCGTGTCGATTTGGAACATTTCGTCGCGCGCCATGTGCAGGGACTGCTGGATCCCGAAGGGGGATTTTATGAATGCGGCGGTTGTACGCGCTGCGTCGGCGGGGAGCGAGAGGAGGGCAGAGAGCAAGGTCGAGAGGAGGGTTAGGGGGAGCAGGAAGGTCCAGAAGCCGACGAAGATGGAGGCGATGGTGGCGAATTTGGAGTGTTTGAGGAAGGGCTGGGGGTGGGTGTTAGTTGGGGGGGGGGCACGTGAAATATATGAGAGGGGGGGAACATACTGCAGCCTTCATACCGCTCTCACTCCTCGCAATCTCCGCAACAGTCGGGAACAGCGCAACACCACCCACAATCCTGGTCGCGTAGTCATCGCCCACAAGCCCATGCGCCCTCAACCTCCGAATAACCTCGAGCGCCATAAACCCGCCCACCGAATGCCCAACCACAATAACCCTCACATCACGCGCCCCATAATCCACCAACTCCTCGACCAAATCCGTCACGTCGTCCTCGGCGTGCGCAATCTGCGCTTGCAGCCCGTACGGCGGGTACGCGTGGTACTTGTTTGTGTCGAGCTCGCGCGCCTGCGCTTCGAAGCCTGAGAAGGAACGCCCGTACACTTGGTACTCGACGTTGCGGTCCGTCGCGCCCCCGCGGGAAAGAACGCCGTAGAGGTGGGTTAGGTACGTCCGGTAGTACTCTATCAGGCCTGGGTTGCCGGGCATAAAGTAGATCAGGTAGGTGCGCGCCGCGGGCTTTTTGCCGGGCTCCGGGGGCGTGCGGAGGTGGATTTTCGGCGCGGGGAGGGGGGTTGGCATCGTGAGAGGTGGGATTGGGAAGGGAGGTTGCGGTTGCGGTTGTTGTTGTTGGCCAGGAGTTTTTTATGCGTTGTTTCGCGCACGCTAGTTGGGGAGGGCGCTAGGCGCTGTTGGGGTTGGCGGCGGGTGGGTGGGTCCCTGGGTTGTTCTGGAACGGCGTGGAGGTGGAGGGATGGGGTGTGGAGGTGGTGGAGGGAGGGGTGTGTATTGGGATTGGTGTTTCGTGGGGGAGGGGGAGGGGGATATGGAACGGGGGTTTGTCTTTGAATATGTAGCACATGATTGGATTTATATCGTGTGCGTTGAATAATTAATAAAGAAAAAAGAAAAAGAATTGACAACCGCACAAGGTACATCTGGGTGATAAAAAACATTTTGTTGATACGGCAAAGCTATGTGTTGATAGGGCAAAGGTATGAGTGATGAATCAACTA
>WODD01000193.1:63351-114071 GCA_019775935.1 Neoascochyta sp. HWLR27 | reverse complement strand
GTGGCGATTGAGCCATCATGGTACTTACTTGGTCCTATGTTGACCCGATTGCACCCGAACTCCCAGTACTGATGTCTTTTTACCGTGACAAAGTGACTTGATGGAGTGCCTCTATATCTCAAGGCAACTTCCACGACGCGGAGATAGCGTCATGACATGGTTTTGTGTTAATCTACCTGTTTTTGCTCAATTGGATGATCACACATTGAAATGCCGTCTCCAACCTCTTCCGCCATAAGATTCACGCAGCTCTGTTTGCATAGTGTGAGCCCTGGAGAAGCGCTTCTCGTTAGTGAAAGCGACAAATCATACAATGATATCTATTCTTGACATCGAGTTCCTCAAAGCTAGTTTTTCACACAGAGGACTTGATGAAGTTGATCTTCAACTCTTGGTTAATATATCTCTGGACTCGAATCTCACCATCGAAGGAGCGAGGATGTGAAAAGTGACAAAGTTCAAATTCCAAGGCAATGCCGACGCTAATGTTATCCCCAACGCCAATTTCAACTCCAGATACCATGCTTCCAACACCCGCTCATGCCTCAACCTCGACCTCAACCGCCGGGCTAACAACAACCCCGCTCTTCTCCAGCACAACATCAACCAACGGCGTCTCCACCGCCTCAGGAAGCAGCAAATCCTCCTTCCTGACAACATCGACCCACCCAAACGAATCCTCCATCTTACCCCTCATGATATCCCTCAGCGCGCTTTGCAGCCTAAGCGTGCACTCGCCCGTGGTCTCCCCATAGACAAACTTCTCGCCGGTGGTCGGGCGCGCCAGCAGCCTAATCGGCAGCAACGACGCAGCAGTGCCAACAGCAATCACCTCATCGAAGAAGCGGCACTCGCTCCAGGGGATCTCCCTGCGCTCAACGCGCCAGCCAAACGACTCAGCCAGCGCAAGACACGAATCAGACGTGATGCTCTGCACGATGTTCTTGCTGTCGGGCACCACGACCGTGACGTGCTCGCCATTCTTCTTGATACCAATGAACCCGGACGTAGAGAACTCCTCAACACACGTCCGCGTCTGCGCATCCAGGTGTAGCGTAACATGGAACCCCTGGGCGCGCGCCGCATCCGTGTGCCGGATGACAGGGGCGTAGTTCCCGCCGACTTTGGCGCCGCCTGTGCCGCGGGGCGCAGCGCGGTCGAACGAGTCGATGACGCAGGCCGGCAGCGGCTGCACGCCGTGGTAGGTTGTGCCGGGCTGGACGTACACCGCGAAGGTGTACTCCGTGGGCGCAGTGAGGGAGAGGTGACCGCTCGAGCCGAAGACGAGGGGCCGGATGTACAGGAGGGCTTCGGACGAGTGCGGCGCGACCCACTCGGCGTTGCGGGCGACGGCGAGCTTGACACACTTGAGGAAGTGCGATTGCGGGACCTCTGGGATTGAGACGTAGCTGGACGACACGGCGAGGCGGTCGGCGTGGTTGGTCGGGCGGAAGAGGATGATGTTGCCATCGGGCGCGCGGTGCGCTTTCAGGCCTTCGTAGGCTTGCTGGCCGTAGTTGAGGGCTGGGGCGAGCCCATGGATGCGCATGTAGGGGTCTGCGACAAACTTGGGCTCGCTCCATTCGCCGGTTGTCATGCTGTATGTGGACTCGACGTGGCCGTTGACTGGGGACGTTAGACGCGCGCTCTTGAGAAACCGGAAGTACATACCACTGTCGGAAATGGACAAGCCAAGCTGGTTCCAGTTGACCGTCTCAAGGGGGGCAGGAGGGAAAGCCATTGTGAGTGTAGTAGGGTAGGATGGAGTGGGATGGAGTAAAGTAGAGCAGAGCAGAGGAATAGTGTAGAGTAGAAGAGTACTGTAGAGTAGAGGAGCAATGTAGTATCAACAAAGACTAATACCGCAAGATATATATATCCCACGACGAACCGATAGTCAAGGAAGACAAGAGTGAGTAGATGAGAGTATCAAACGATGCCTCCCTAACCAGCACCCACCTACTCTACATATACTCCTCTCCCATACCCACAAACCCACAAACCCACGCCCCACCACCACCGCTCACCGAAACATCTACTCACCCAACTGCACAGTGGCACCTTACCTCACCTCACCCCAGCTGACACCCGAGCTCAACCTACCCACCCTACCCACCCTATTCCTACCCTTACCAATCCCACGCCTCCCACCCTCCTCCCCTCCGCTCCGCCCGTGCCCGCGCCAGCGCACTAACCCAGGCTCCGCCCAGCGCAGCCTCCCCTCACCCTCCAGCGTACCGCGCACAAACCATGCTTTCCTTCCCCGACGTATAAATCCCGTAGCGCTGACATCGGGGACCGGGGGCGGCCGGGGGTGTAACGTTAGCGAGGGGGCGCTAGGCTTTATGCGGGATAGGGTGACGGGACGTGGTTAGCGCGAGGCTTGGGGCCGGGGGGTGGATTGAAATAGATTGCGGGAGCTAAGACGATTCGGGGTGAGGATTTTGGGTAATTACCGGGAGTGGGTTTTGGATTGCGGTGAGGTTGGGATGGGATTGGGATTGGGATTGGAATTGGGGGTGGGCGGGTGAAGATGAGGATGAGAGTGGTGAGTTTGTGCCGGGGGCGCGAGGCTTGCATAGGTAGTAGGTCTTGAGATGGGGAGGACAGTCTTGTGAGGCTTCAGTATCTCGACTGCGACGTAGTTCACCAATTGCGAGCGGACACAAGATGGAAAAGTTCATTCAAATCATCAATACACAGGTTTACAAAACCCCACAAGACACCAAAACTCCAAATTCGCGTACCTAACCCAGCCAATCACTCCGCCGAGACCTCCTGCACCTCAACCCACGAATCCAGCACGCTCTTCAGCCTGTCGCTGCCCGTGACCTCGTACGCGTACTCAAACGCCTCCTTGCTGATTTCAAACGGCCTCGCTGTCACGTTCGGCACGTACCGCCCAACAAGCTTCTCCGGATCCATCCAGTCTTTCCTGATGTTCTGCTCCAGCACCTCCCTGAACGCGCCGAGGTTCGGGCGCAGGAACGACGAGTGGAAGGGGACGTCGATGCCGGCGAGCGGGATCGTGGCCTTGCCGCGCTCGAGAGAGATGCCCATCGGGTCCGACGTCGCGAGGGATGCGACGTGTTTCGCGATGATGACATCGAGATCAGATGCTAGACCCGTAGTGGACAGCTCGTTGCAGACCTGTGTCAGTGTCTGCAGGTTACGGAGGGTACCGGCGCAGACGTATTGCTTATCCTGGACGTTGTAGTTGACAATCTCGAGCAGTGCTTCGGATTGTGCTGCGATTGTCTTGACTACAGCTTCGAGGTTGCCGATTGTGAAGCCCCGTGTCACGCGCGAGGGATCCACGGCCATCATGGCGAACTCGCTGCGACCCTCGTCGTCGCGCTCAACAGCGACTTGCATGCTCAGACCGCGGTAGAAGACGATGGAGAGGATCTGCTCGAGCGGCATCATGTCTGCAATTGCACACAACGCGGCGTACTCGCCGAGCGAGTGGCCGGCGTATTTGCTCTTGTCCGACACCAGTCCACGAGACGCCATGTCTTCGAATGCTGCCTTCTCCATAACGGTGAGTGCGGGCTGCGCAAACTCTGTCGAGAACAAAAGGCCCTTAGGGTGGCGGTAGGTGTAGCTGGGCGTGGTAGAAGTGATGTCGAAGAAGCTCTTGGTCTCCTTTGCGCCAGTCTTCGACACCGACTCATACGTCATCTGCAGATAGTTTCTGCGAATGGCCGCGCCACGCCTTCCTCCAAAGTGGATCGTCAGCGACTTTGGATTCTTGCGGACAATGTCGGAGATGCGGAAGCCTTGATACGTTAGCTTAGACATCATCACATGCAGAGCAACTTACCATAGTTCTCGTCAAAGTGCTTGTCCGCGCGATCCCATACTGCGCGAGCGGCCGGCGAAGACTCGTACAGATCCATGCCCATCCCGGCTTCCTGGCTGCCCTGACCAGTGAAGACGTATGCAGTGTTGATTGGCTCAACTTCGCACTCCCCCACAAACACCTTCTCCTGACTCGCCATATTACGAGCCTCAATCTTGATAATCTTGTTGCCGTTGAGCATGGAAACATGATCGAGGTGGACCTCAATACTATCACCCGCCTTGACCATGCCGACGAAGTTGGCTGAGAAGTTGCGCATAGACGAGAGGTTGTCCTCGGCGCACCGCATCTCGGTGATGGACCGGATGATAGCAGAAGTGTGCATGCCGTGCGTGATGGGTCCTGGGAGTCCTGCATATCTGGCGAACGCAAGCGAAACGTGGATGGGGTTAAAGTCCTGGCTGATCCTCGAGTACTCCGAGTTGCTGGCGGGGGCGACAAAGACAAAACCCTCGTCCATGAGATTGAGCGAGACAGGTCGCTCCAGCGTGTTGCGTTTGGTGACGATCTTGCCGTGGCGCTCCAAGTAGCCCAGTACGGGGTTGGTCGTGATCCTCGATGCGGAAGACTCGGAGTCGTAATGTACTGTTGCAATCTCCTCGAAGCTCTTCGAGTCTTTGGAGGCCGCCAGCACCCGACCGGTAGTACGCAGACGGGAGTACACGCCCTGCTTCTCGAGCGAGGATACTGTGTTCAACTCGAAAGTCAGTGTCTTCTCCGCGAGCGCCTCAGCCTCAATGGCCTCGTTCCAAACAATCCACTCCTTGGAGAGAAGAAGGTTGGCCAAGCTTGCGGAAGCAAATTTGACCTCCCTTGGCTCCTCTGTCTTCGAAGTGAAGCACTCCGAGTAGTCAGTGTATGCTCCCTTGTAGAAAAACTCTGACACGACATCCATGACAGGGACGTGGTTTCTGCTGATCGTGGCGCAAACCTCGACTGTCTTGCCAGCCTCAGAGATGGAAATGGAGGTAGTCTGCGCGAAGCTTTCTGTCTTGTCTCCAACCCGCAGCGGGGTGGCGTCGGGGTACATCCTAAATTTGTTCGAGAGATGCACCAGCTTGAGAAGATCGCCCTGCACGAGCAGGAGAGCCTTCATGATGGCTTTCCAGCCAACCACAATGGCAAAGTCCATCGGTACGAAGCCCTGTGTGTCTGGACGGCGCATCCCCCCACCGATGGTAGCGATGAAATCCTCAACCAGCTCCTGCGAGATAATGAGTTCGCCTCCATTGGTCTTGTAAGTTCGGCGACCAGCAGGCAGGACCGGGCAGCCGTACGTCTTGCCGACCCACAGCTTCTTGTAGAAGTCGACGATCCTCTCTGTGCGGTCAGTTGTGTCTTCGTGCAGCAGAGAATGAGGCGTCTCGGGGTGGTACGAGAAGCGGAACTCTAGCGGCAACGGCTCGTGGGTGCCGTTCTCGTAGCAGTACATGCGGAGAATAATCTTGTTGCCGGGTTCGGTCGCGATCGAAAGATCCGTTCGCGGGGATCCGTCGCTGCTCATCGTGATCGAAACGTAGTTGTGACGAAGCTTGTCAGTGATCATCACGGACAGGTTGTGGGCTGGTGCGAATGCCTGTCTGATGGGGTTGGGAATCATGCCCTGTCCGCTCACAACGCTCTTGCTTTTGAAGACGGCATAGCGCCAGGACAGCTTTTTACCGGCCAGCAAGTCGAACCACTCCTCTTCTGTGGGGAGCTCGGCCAGGTTCCCGGGTATGGTGAATGTGGTCGCATTCGGCTCAACCACAATCGACAGACCCTGAGGAGCTGACTTCTGGGCGGCATAGTGGCCGAAGAACTCGACCCGAGGAATCGCCTTGCGGTCACCGCCGTAAGTCTTGTTGAAGATCTCGTCGAGGTGACCAGCATTGATCCTGTCCAGAATCGCCGCGACTGGCTCATTAACATTCTCAGGAGTCGAGTAATTGACTGCGACAGGGCCCTGCAGGATACAAGTCCTCTGCACATCTTCATCAACAACCGCTTCGACAAACTCAGACTGCCAGAGAGAATCCTTCTTGAACCAGGTCTCGAAGTTGTTGTCCAGAACGGGGATGAAAGGGACTGGCTTCTGTCCGGATCGACGGCAGATGGTGAGGAAGTAGTCCTGGTCTTCCTGGTTGATGAGTTGGGTCTTGCTGTCCTGGTACGCCTGTGAGAGATTGCGCAGGGCCTCGAACGGGTCGTCAAAGTCGGCATAGCTCGTGAAGATGGGCTGCATGAGCTCCCAGTTTGAGAGAGGCAGACGCTCTTCAATACGACGGACAAAGTCTGCAAAGATGCGCACATACGACGGGTCGATCCACTGCGAGCGCTTGCTGAGGTAGAGCAGATTGACCATGCGACGAGCAACATCCTGGTAAGTCATTGCCTTGAGATCGACTGCACTTCCAGTCGCAAAGTCGTGGCCGAACCAAACTTTCTGGAAATCCTTGTTAAGGCGGTCGATGATGTAGGTCTTCTGTTTCTCCAGCTCGGCAAGTCGCTTGTCCTTGGGGAGCGAGAAGATTTTGCGGTCCAGCTCAGCCCACAGCTTTACGCCGCGAGTCGCAATCTTGTGGATTGGCTGACCCATCTCTGACTGCACAGTGATGATATCTTTGCACTGCTGCCACATGCCATCTTCAACGCCCTTGCACGCCGCGATAGCTTGCTTGGCCGCCAGAGAGGTATGCGCCTCTTTTGCGACCATCATGCGGCTGCCAAACAGCACTCCGTCGAAGGGCATGGGAGGTTGGTCGAATTGGAAGGCCCATGATCCAGTCAGATAAGGGAAGGTGTCATCGGAACCACCAAACCCGCTGCCAGCGACCAAGATGATGTTGGAGCAGCGCCTGATCGCGGCGTAGGTCTGTAGAATAGGTCCATGGAAGTCCTCGGTCGAGTGATGACCGCCGCCACGTCCGCCAGTCCATTGCAGCAAGATTGGGAACGTAGGGTGAGCTTTGGCGATGGTAATGACCTGCTGAATTGCGTTGACATTGCCAGGCTTGAACGAAATGTGTTTGAGTCCAAGCTCTTCAATGTAACCGGATGCAACCTCCAAAGAAGGCACACCAGCTCCAAGCGTGATTCCATCAATCACAGTACCCTGAGAGACGAGGTTCTTGACCAGGGGAATCTGCCACTGAATCGAGCGAGGTGCAGAGTAGATGAGGTTGATTGTGATTCCCTTTCCTGCTGGGATCATCTGCTCGATGGTTCGGATAGCCTTGATTAGCGAGTCCTCCGTGGGATAGCCACCGGCAGCCAGCTCGACGTGGTAGCCGGCGTTGATAACGGCAGCTACGAAATCAGGATGCACGGTGGTCGGTGTCATGCCAGCAACCATGATGTGCGTTGCCAGAAGCTGGCTCATCTTCGTACTGACGATCGTCCGCCCGCTAGCATCCGTGAGCATCGTGGGCTCGAAATCGCGAAGCCAGTCGGCAGATCTATGGCTGGATTGTGTCGAAGGTGGGTCGAAGAGGTCCGGTTTATAGCCAACATGGGGCAGGCTGCCTTGCAGAGGACCTGCGAGGATAACGCGAGTGCCCGTACCCTCCTTCGATCGATGGAGCAGGGTACCGACACCACTGGTCTCGCCCGGTCCAAAGTCGACGATGCAGGACCTGGTTGGGAAGGTCGTAGCACACGGCCAGTCGACCATCTCGGTGGTGATGGCGGAGGTCAGAATGGGAAACAGCGCCTCTTCTCCAACATCGCGAAGGTCGCGCCCGTTCTTGCTGTCGTAAACGGCTATGAGAAGATCCGAAGGCTTGATGACGATGTTGTGGCGGACCATGTCGTTTACGATGATCTGGCGGGCTTGGGCAAGGTAGAAGGTGTGGAAGGGAGCTGTGATCGGCAGGAATCGCGTTGTAAGCGTCTTCCCACTCTGAGGCTTAGCCTTGAGCTGGGCTTTTTTGAAGTCCTCCAACCATGCCGCGAAGCTCTTCAGCGACTCGGGTGGACCTCCCAACACGATGTTGGTAGGGCCATTGACAAGTGCGATGGCGACCTGCTTCATTTCCGGGAGGTGCTGGTTGAAGGCTACAGTCTGCTTCTCCAGCTCCGCACGGGAAAGATGCATGACATTCATCATCGGCGTCGGCTCTTCCTCCAAGATGTTGTCGTCCTGCACCATCTTCTGCCACGTTGTCTTGCGTGGGAATTGTTGCTGCGATCGCGCACCCGTGTAGAAGAGCGCAATCAGGGAAGACCTAAAGGCACCCTCAAAGTCATCCCACGTCCTGCATGTTGCAACGGCTGCTGCAACGATGATACCTTGGCTGTGCCCGGTCGAGCCCTGGAGGTTCTCTACGACGTCGCCAGGGGTGAGCTGCCAGATCTTACAGGTAATGTAGAAACTCGAGAGCTGACCAAGCGCTATCAACGGGAAGCTGACGGGGGCTGAGAGGAGATAGTCTGAGTTTGGGGTCGTCTCAGGGTGCTTGAGCCATTTGTAAAAGTCGAGGCCTTCCGGGTACTGGTCGATGGTCGCCTCGTCTTCCAGCAGCTGTTCAATAATCATGCTCGCAAAGTCCATGAGATCATCCAGCAAGATTCCATACGTCGCGTACAGATCCCGGAGTTCCTCGAAATAGTGCTGTGTGTTGCCTTGCCCACCGAAAACAGTGTATGTGGGCACCTTCTCGCTCGGATGTGATGCTGCGAAGAGATGCGCGGGCTTGTGAGCGAGTGGGCGTCTCATCAGATGCATCGACTCGTAATAGCTGCGGATTATATCTTGCTTATTGCTCAACTCGACTTGCTGCTCGGCAGCTCTGGTGTGGATGTCCTTTCCTCGGAGGTAGTCTTTGTTCAGCTTCTCTGTGACCTTGGAGAAGAGCTCCGAGATCATGCTTGTTGCATTGTCTTTCCGGCTGGCGAGATATCTGGCGAACTGGAGAAGAAAGTGCAGATCTGAACATGGCTCCAGAACGGCGTTGTTTGTGTGGGATAGAAGGAAGTCGTTGCGTGTGCGGCAGGCAAACAGACGAAGGTGCTCAGGTACAGGGAGCGAAAAGCTCCGACCGGCACATGTGCACTCAAGAGAGTAGTCCTCATCGTCGTCGAAGCCCAGACGGGGCGATCCAAAGCAGAAAGCGGGGTTCATTATGGCGGTGGGTGTTGCGGATGATGGTAGAATCGTTCTAGTACAAACAGTTAAGTGGTATCAAAACAGACGCTTCAGATTGATGCAAGATGGGAATGGAGTGAAAAGAGCAACAGGTGTGTACATTCAATCGCAGGAGCAGCCGTCTACAAATGCTTAGCAGCGCCGTTGGCCCTACCCGTCAGCCCCAATCCGCACGTCCCCGAAGCCACTCACGCTGCGCATAGTGACCGAAGCGCATAGCGAAGGGTATTTTGAAGATTGTCTCGGTAAAGCTTGACGACTAAGGAGTAGCTGAGGCGCAGCGTTGATCTCCGGATGAGGCTGATGGGTGAAGGTGGAAGAAGCCCGAGTGGAATGGTGGAAGTCCCCGAGAAGAGGGTCCGTGCGTTGGTGCTGAAAATAGAAGCCGCTGTGGGTCTTCATCAATCCCCCAACCCTGTTTCAGTCTTCAGGCGTTCACATGGTCTCCAATCCCGAGGCACATCTCTGGCGGAGTTTACGCTGTCAATTCACAGATGGGTCATCACCGATTGCAGTGCCACCCCGACAAATCCATCCACGACGCGATTGGACCGGAATGACAGCGGAGCGGGCGCCAGGTGTTTACAACATGGATGAGCAGCAGCCCGGAGGGTGAACTGTCGAGTAAATGTGCAGATGACCGAAATGAAGTGTGGATGATGAAATGAAGCGAGTTCGTTATAGTTCGTGATCTACATGTGAATGCAGCAAAATACACCCACCCTAAACTCCAGTAATGCCATAATACCAAAACTCCAGTGATGCCATAATACCAAAACTCCAGTGATACCGTGACACCAAAACTCCAACCTTGCCGTGACGCCATTCATAAAACATGTACATCTAATCTACAGCTCCATATCCATGGGCAACCGCGCATCTGGGTTGGTCAAAAACTCAGTCTCCATCTCCTTGGGGTATGGGGGCTCCTCCTTTGCCCTGAACATGGTGTTCGTCATCATCGACTTGTGGAAGTGGTGGTATGTCTTATTCTGCCTCCTGCGGACCTTCTCCTGGTATGCAGTGAAGGCCTCCTTTCCAGCCGCAGCGAAGACATACTTCGGGTGGATGCCAATAGCCTGCGCGCCCTTCTGGCCGAATCCGAACGAGCTGACAATAAAAGCCTTGACGGGCTCAGAGGTGTGGATCGTGTCGCTCGGGAAAGCAATATGGTCGAACTTTTCCAGAGCGTTGTCAATGTTGTCGGCGTTCTTGTTGCCCGGAATCATGTTGTCGTTCATGATCTGGAGGGCTCCGTTGAGCATCCACGCCGCTGCCGCGCCCTTGGGGTGTCCAGTGAGGTGTTTCTGGAACACAGCAAGGACAGGGTTACCCTTGGCTCGACCGAGCTGAGTCATCTGCTCTTGGATGACGCCGCATTCGTTGAGTTCGTTCTTGACAGTCGATGTGCCGTGGAAGGATGCGACTTGGATGTCGTCGACTGTAAGACCCCACGTAGCGAGGGCGCCGCGCATGGGTGAGATTTTCGAATCGCGCTTCCAGAACTCGTTGCCGTAGCTGTTGAGGACATCGCAGCGTTGCTTCTTCGTCTCGGTAAGAATGGCATCCAGGCGGTGACGGTGATACGCATCGAGATCAAAGTCGACTGCTTCCATTTTGAAAGAAGCAATCTCCTCGTCCAGGTAGTCAACTTCAGACTTCTCGTTCTCCAGAATCTGCGCCATGCGAAGCTCAATCTGGCGTTTGCGGTAGCTCATACTGAGGAGGGGCGAGTCAAAGGTGCTCTTCGAAGCACCGCTAAAGTTGATGACACCACGACCTGGGGCTGGGAGAGATCTGCCAGCTTTATCGCTTGCAGTACGCGTCATGGCAATGACACCATGGATAGGCAGACCCATCTCCAAAGCCAGCTTCGCGCTTGTCAGCAGCTGAATACCACAGCCTTCGGATTCGACAAATCCGCCACGGGTGGAAGTGGCGGGTCGTGACATCTCCTTGGGAGTACGGCCGCGCGCAAAGTCCTCGTCTGTGTTCATCGTCGCCTTCATGTTGGCGAATTCGTAGGCGACGTCCTTGGCGAGGTAGTCGTAACCTCCGACAAGCACCGCCTTCGCCTTACCGCTGGTGATGATTTCAAACCCGACGTCGAGACTCTCCAGAGCAGTAGCACAGGCACCGACAGGCGTGATGTTGGGTCCGCAAGAAGAAAGCAGCAGCATGTTGATCCAAGCGCTGCCTGTGTTGATAAAGGACTCAGCCAACACGTCGTTTTGCACAGTCTTATCCATGAAGCGCTCCTTGTAGATGCCTTGCAGCGAGGCAGCGCCACCAAAGCCAGAGCCCACGCATACACCCAGCTGAGAGACGTGAATGTACTTGTAGAACTCGTAGACGTCAGTGATGCCAGCCGACAGCAGAGCTTCGGCGGTGCAGACCAGCGCATACAGTGTTGCGGGATCAACCTGGTTGATAATGTCATCCGCGATGCCGTATGTTTTGGCACACCAGCCGAGAGGCACCTGTCCGCCTACAGTGCGATCAAATGCGAGAGACTTTGGAACCATGAGGCGAGCTCCCTTGTGCAGTGTGACGATGCAAGTATCGCCACTCTCAGTGTGCTTGACCGTGACCTTGTTGCCGTTCTGTCGGAGGAGGTCGGCGGCAGTCTCTTTCGAGACTTCAAACGGCGCAAAGTCGTGCTGCAGATCGATCTCGTGAAGGACTTGTCGCGATGCCGGATCCGGACCGTCGAGAGCACGAGCATCGAGGACGCGGATGCCGCTGTGCTTGAGAATGTGCTCCTCGTACTTTTGCTTGATTTCAAGATCGCTGATTGGCTTCTGAGTGTCCTTCTCGACCCATCCGGTGTAGGGAAGTCCCTCGCCGGATTGGTAGCCGATCAGACCCATCATCCAGGCCATCTCAATGTAGCCCTCGACAGTGAGTTGGCCAAAGGCCTCCATCTGCCAACGTGTGCGAGAGCTGCCGTGGGGGCCGACCTCACCAAAGCCAGCAACAACCACAACCTTCTCGAGGTCGACCATACCTTCGAGCGGGGCGAGGTGCTCAATCTCATTGGTGTAATCCGGCAGGCGGGGAAAGTCGAACTTGATGTTGGCGCGTTTTTTGAAAGGGGCCAGGCTGTTCGACTTGGCTGTGGTCAGAGGCATGTCGAACTCGGCCTTCTGCTCCTTCAGTAAGGCGCGGCGGCTGGAGCTCAGATCGGAAAGTTCCTTGCGGATGCTGGCAATCTCTCCCTTGAGATCCGGGACAGCGCTCATTCCTCCACTGAGGTCAGCAATCAGAGGCTCCTCGTGAGTGACTTCCAGCAAAGGAGATGCCATGAGGCCCATGATGTTGACGGCCATCTCGTCTTGGGAGAACGTCTTCAAGCCAAGGGCCTCTACACCTTCCGCAACCATGTTGTTGTCGCTCATCAGGCCGGTGCCCCGCGTCCATCCAATGATGGCTCCGCAGATGGACAGGTAGTCGGACCAGTCTTCAGTGTGCCATTTGGCGAGGAGCCCTTCGAGACCAAGCTTGGACTCCGAGTAGAGCCCATCTCCGCCGAAAACGCCATGGTTTGGCGACAGAGGCAGCACAACCTGTGCAGGTCTGCTTATGATGCGGCGCGACTCCTTGGCCTTTTTGACAGCGCCGAGCAGACGCAGCGTGTTGGTGAGCATCATGCGGTGGGCCAGCTCCGACTTGGGACCTAGCTCGATTCCATTGGCCGATTCAGCAATCGCAGCAAATGGAATGATGTGGTCCAAATCCCACTCGCCGTCGGAGAGGCTGTAGATGTAGTCGACAAGGCCTTCTGTGTCTTGAACGCTTCCTGCGTTGTAGGGAACCACCATCAAGCAGGAGCCTTTGGAACCATACTTGTGGAACATTTGCTGGTAAAATTTGGTCGTCTTCGCGTAGGAGCTGGTCGTGACGATGACTTTGGCGCCTCCAGACAAAAGTCCTTGCACAATGTTGGCACCAATAGAACCCTTTCCAGCACCAGTGACGAGCACGTTCTTGCCCTGGAACCCGAGTCCTGACTGCATGGCCTGATCAAGCACATCGGCGTACTGCGCGCTAAGGTCATCCGAATTGTTCCATGCTCCGTTGGCCTTTTGCTGGATTTTGGGGTAGTAGGTATCGCGGGTGGCATGAGCGGGGTCGGCAATAGAGACGGCGTCACTTTCAGAGCCGATGCTCGGGGTCATGGATAAGTCTGGAGTCATGGAAGGTGTCGGGGGCAGCAAACCGAGTCCAAGACCGACGTGAGTCGGCAGAGGCCCCTTGGCGCCCTTGGAGATGATGGCGGCCTCGAAGTCCTTGGCCTTCATGCTCTGAGCAGGCGCACGAGTAGTTGGACTAGAGCGAGCCATTGGTGCTTCGAAGAAGTTGATGGACCCCTTGGCGTCGATGCTGGTGCGAGGAGCCGTCATCCTGCTGTCGGCGATGTAGGTGGGCGCTGTTTTCATTGCAGCGGTGCAATCCTGGAGGAGATCTTCAAACCAAAGTTCCATGGCGATAGATCGGGCGGGCTGACTCTTCATGTCGCCAAGCATATGCGAGAGGACATTTGTCAGGCGCTTGCTACAGCGGTTGAGGAGGTGGTGGCGGCGCCATGCCACTTCCTCAGACTCGAGGCGCAGGTAGCCCTGACGGACGCCGTGATAGATCTTGAACAGATCCTGCAGCGCCCAGTTCCAGAACGAGTCGTAGACGCGGGCTTTGCGCTTGTCGAAGTAGGGCTTGATTCCGTTTGCATACTCGTTGCCGTGCTCGAGGTTCCAGAGATCCAGCTCGTTCTGCAGACTCTGCATGTCCGTCTTGAGCTGGGCTACCTCTTCAGCCGCCTTGCTGTTGTCCTCGCCGAGGTGGCGCGCATAGGCTTCGTAGACCTCGCGGTGGAAGTCGTTGGAGCGCTTGCTGAGGGCATCGAGAGCCTTGGGATCGACGGTGACTGCGACCGCTGCTGCGCCAGGTGCACCAGCAGCGGCCTTGTTGATGACGACCCCAGCTGCCTGGATGTAGGAGTTGACGGTTGTCGACCAGAACTGCTTTGCTTCGTCCTCGGACCCGAGGCGGGCTGCGGGTGGTGTCTGAAGAGCCATGAGGATGATCGAGTCTTGGCGGCCAGCAGCAAATCCGTAGTCGCTGCTGAGCATCTGGCGCACCTTGGACTGGTTGAAGCCGCCGGGCATCTTGGCGCTGAAGAGCTTGTCGGCGAGCGACTTTGTACGCTTCCCCAGAGAGCCGGAAAAGGACTTTTGGAGGATTGCTGCAAGGTCGTTCAGTGGCAGCTCTTCAGCTCCATCGGGTGCTGAGCCAAACTCGGCATCCAGGTCGCCTGTAATTTCATTCTGGAGGGTGGAGCGTCCTGTGAATGTCAGCCACTGCAAGGTATACTGTACCCTGTTAACGCACCTCCAGACAAGGCCTTGACTGATTGGTCGAAAGCGACATCCTTTGCAGGCTTCTTCAGCGCAATAGAAACAATTGTGCGGATGGCTTCGGATGCCTGCACGGGGGCATCTTCGACAGGCCCGGCGGCGATGGGTGCGGGAGCGGATGCGGGTGGTGGTGTGGATGGTTGCTGGCTCGTCTCGGTTGTGGGTAGTGTGGGGCGAGGCGCGACTTCCTGTTGGGCCGGGGCCTCTTTTTCTTCACCAACGTGGTAGACGTCATCTCGGTTCTTCTTCAACGACAGAAACTCGCGCGTTATCGAGTTGGCTGTGTCGTATGGACGGTACACCAGCTCCTGTGTGCGCTTCATCATGTTGGTCAGCGTCTCGGCTGGGCCAATCTCGACGGTCCGCCGCGTCTGGAACTCGGAGAGCAGCAGGTCCTGTGTTTCGGTCCATCTCACTGGTGAGCAGAACTGGTGTCTAGGGCTGTGAGCGGTGTTTGCGCTGAAGTAGGGTTTCAGGCCAACCTACGCAAGAAGCTCAATGAGCAGAGTATGGCACAGCTCCTGCTGGCGGGTGAAGCTGTCGGAGTTCATCTTGACGCTACAAACGATTAGGAAAATCTACAAGGGTATATGGCGGGTATATGGCGAGAAGACGACGGTAGACGCAGTGTCGATGGTGGTGAAATGGCTGATCACAACGCTTCAGTTGCTCTCTACATACGGACTTGGACGCATGATAACCGTCTACACACGTTCCCGAAGGCATTAGCGCGGCGGTCCAAAAATGGCAACGGCGGGGCGCTAGCTCCCTTCGAGGCCCAGCACTCTCATCCCGGCTCCTCTCATCCCAGCTCCTCTCATCCCGAAGGCTGACGTCCTGGCCATCGCTGCCCGTTGCACCGCCATCACTAATGCCAAAAGGGATCGCTCGCTGCGCGACATCTGAAACTCGCCAACTCCCGACTGACAGCGCCGACTGGTGCCACCGCCCACCCACCTCAGGCGCCCACCCGCCCACCTGGTCAACTCCCCTTAGCTACATCTCCACAAATGCTTATTACCGACTTTCACGTGTGTTGGCCCATCTGCTGGGGTCCGCACAGCAACTCCGGACAAACAAACTGTGGCTCAAACTCGCTCCCGCCGCTGTGCCACTTCCCACGATCCGGTCTAGCATCGATCCAATCGCCGCTAATTTCGCGCAGGGGTCTGCATCACTGACATCTTACACCGATCCACATGCGGTCCATCTTGTGGCCAGATCCACCCACACAGTAGGCGAGAGCAGACGGCCGTGTCGTGCTGATGAATTCACACCTGGCATCGTTTGGACAGTCGCGAACAGCCTGAGTTTACCTAGAGATGGTATTCTGGGAACGGCCTCCCCTCCACAGTCGACAGTGGCTATTGTCCAACGCTCGTGGCACTAAAGGCCATCAGCCGCGGGAACCGACAAAGGCACAGCACCACCCTAACCACATCCACTCTAGTCGCTCACAGCGGTCTTCCGGACTCGATGCAATGTGGTCTAGCAGGGACCTTGCGGCCGCCAGCGGACTTGAGCCGCATTGCCTCGTCCGTCTACCACTCTACTGCAGTCGTATGGCGATGGAGTGACTTGGTGCGCTGCCGTCTAACAGGGAGTTTTCAGGCCGCGAGCGGACTTCGAGTATGCTGTTGCTGAGCATCCTGACTGCGGTCGTATGTTGATGGAGTGATTCGACGGCTTTACAGCTTGTATATAGCAGAACCACGCCGTACGGCATGTAACACTCGCCAGATTCCACATTTCCTTGCTTCATCATATCGTCTCTTTCCTTTGTATCTTCATCCCACTGTCGCTCCCAGTTCGACATGTCTGTCTTTTCTGAAGCCGCGACGTCTCTGCCTGGTGCAGACTCGTTTCACAGCATCACAACCATGATCAAGACAGCCTCTACACAGCGAGGCTTGATCGTGCTTTCTTCAGTCATTGCAGCTGGCCTGTTCATCCGTTTTGTCTACAACTTCGTCTACAACGTCTTCCTGCATCCATACGCAAAGTACCCCGGTCCCTTTCTCGCCAAATTCACCGACCTTTACGCCGGCTACCACGCTTGGAGGGGCGACATCCACCTGGACATGTGGCGCTGCCATCAGCTGTATGGTGACAAGGTCCGCTACGCTCCCAACCGCCTGAACGTCAACACTGTCACAGGTCTCAAGAGTGAGTATATATCATCACCCTCTTCTAATACGACACTAACATGCCCAGACATCTACAAGGATGGAAAGCCGTTTCTCAAAAGCAAGAACTACGCCGCCATGGTTCACCAAGCGACCAACACACTCACTGTTCGCGACCGCAAGGATCACGGCCGCCGCAGGCGTGTCATCCAGCAGGGTCTCTCAGACGCCACTCTCCGCGCCTTCGAGCCGCACATGATTGAGATCATCAACCGCTTCTGCGATCGCCTTATCCAGACTGTAGAGGAAGAGCGGGCCGCCACGGACATGGGTGAATCGACAGAGACGGCCTACAAGACACACACATGGAAGACGACCCGCAACATGTCCGAGTGGTGCAACTACCTCGCTTTTGACCTGATGGCCACCTTCATCTTCAGCGGCAAATACAACATGCTCGAGCGCAACCAATACCGCTACGTCATTGACTGCATCGAGCAGTCCAACATCCGCGTGGCCTCAATCCTGCAGGCGCCTATCCTCAAAGCCTTCCGTCTGGACAAGCTGCTGTTCCCCCGTGCCATTGTCGGCCGCAACATGTTCCTCAACTTTGTCGGCAAGCTGTTGAGGGACACCAAGAAGAACGACCGCAGCCAGCGCAAGGACCTGTTCGAGATGCTCTCCCACGCCAAGGACCCCGAGACTGGCAACGGCTTCACACCTTCTGAGATCATCGCTGAGAGCGCCACGCTCGTTGTTGCTGGTGCCGACACGTCTGCAACCGCCATGGCCGCCATCTTCTTCTACCTGTCGCGCAACCCCGACGCCTACGCACGTGCCGCCGCCGAGGTCCGCTCCACTTTTGACGACGTCAAGGATATCAAGGGCGGTGCCAAGCTCAACAGCTGCCGCTACCTGCGTGCGTGCATCGACGAGGCCATGCGCATGTCTCCATCTGTTGGCCAGGCCCTGACGCGCGAGGTCCCAGCTGGCGGCGCCATCGTAGATGGCGACTTCATCCCCGCCGGCTGCGACGTGGGCGTGCCCATCTACTCGATCCACCACAAGGAGGAGGTATTCCCTGACCCCTTCAACTACAACCCTGAGCGCTGGATGGTGGAGAAGGAGGGCGCATCGCAGCAGGTCCTCGACCAGTACACCGCGTACAACCCGTTCTCTGTTGGCCCGCGATCGTGCATGGGCAAGGGCGTTGCGCTGGTGGAGATGATGGCTACGTTTGCCGTTGTGCTGTTCCGTCTTGACTTCAAGATGGACGCGGATGACGCTGCGGGTGGCAAGCCCGGGCTGGAGTATGGCAGGCACCGGGCGAGCGAGTTCCAGCTTCGGGACCACATCACGGCTGCGAAGAACGGCCCTTCTCTGCGATTCAGGCCGCGGGCTGTTGAGCGCGTCTAGGGTTGGTGTGTTTGGCTTAGAAGATTTCATGTATATAGACATTTTTGCTCCTCACGACAAGATTCACGACGATAGACTGTAGATTACTGCCTCATTATATTTTGTTCACATCACTTGATCCTTGGAAATGATTGTTTTCACATCACGTACTCTACAAAAAAATTACACTGAGTGCCACAAGTCTTAACCTTCTAGTGCCTACAGACCAACCATCTATACTCACACCAACCCTCTAACTCACCCAAACACTCATAACTCGACCCTACCAAACCAAACTCAATAACCCATCCCACTCACCTCCAAACCCCCACGCAGCCCAATCCAGCCTAGAGTCCTCCCCTTGCCAAACCCCTGCTAGCGCGGGCCCGCGGGCTGTGCAACCGCAATCCGGGGACTTAAGTTTCAACACCAACACCGAACAACGACCCACACCCAGACACACGCACAGCCCCGGCCCTCCGCGCCGCAATTAGCACACCCCACCTGCAACCGAGCTACCGGGGACGTTGGGTCGATTCCATGGCCCGCCGGGAACGTGGCCGGAGTCCGCTTGGAGTGGTAGTGGAAGGCTGGGTGAGGTGCTTGTCAGGGTGGGGAAGGTGCTTGGTGCGCTGGGCTTAGGCTCGGGCAGGACAGGACAGGGGAGGGGTGGGTAGGGCTGAGGTGCAGGTCGGTACAGGGCCGTATGCGTGAGTTTGTTTGGTCGAATCTTGGCTGATTCGACGACGTCGGGGTTCTGCGTGTACCTACCTGCCTACCTACCCACCTACCTACTCGTGCCCTCCCCCCTGTCAGCCCTGCACGGCCTTGATGCAATCTGAGCTTGTTCCCCCGACATGTGCCTGGCTAATCTTGCCATCTCGCAGCCATCGTGTCACATGTGCGCTGAGGATCAGGCACCCAGACGTCAGCGCGCTGCCTGGTGGCTGAAGTCCGTAGCCACACACCGCGGCTCCCATTCGCGCCGCTGGGCTCCCTACCGCCCTGCACTGGCGTGCTCGGGGTATCGCAGCACCGCTATGGGTTGTCTGCTTCGGCTTACTCCCGGTGCGTGTGCTGCGGGTCGTGAACGGGGTTTCTCGACCGGCGTACATGTCAAGAGCACGCGATGGGCCGTCTATGGTGGAAGTGTTTTCTCTCTCTCTCTCTCTTTTCGCTCTTTGACGTTTCGTTGCTGTATACACCAGCGTATGGGTGCGTGGCTTCGTAGCTGCTAACATGACTCGCTCAATGGCGCGTTCGTTTCTTGGGTGTGGGATAGAGTCGCAGAAGGGGCTTGGGCCTACCAACGATTACTGCTATGGCGGCTTCGACTTTACGCTGTTCTTCGAGGAGACGGTCCTGTCGATTGCGCCGTTTTTCGTCTTTTTTCCGTTTCTCTTCCTCAGATTCTATCGCCTGTGTAGGGCGCCGATCGTCGTCGATGGACTGGGCTGGCACATTGCCAAACAGGTGCGTATGGTCGACGTGCAGAGGCTGTGAGCTAACACGGTGGTAGATTTTGTACGTTCTCTATGGAGCCATTCAGGTCTTGTCCCTCGGGGCAATCGTCATGCCCTCGACCATCAAGACGGAAGCC
Organism: Neoascochyta sp. HWLR27; assembly: GCA_019775935.1. Classification (NCBI taxonomy): domain Eukaryota; kingdom Fungi; phylum Ascomycota; class Dothideomycetes; order Pleosporales; family Didymellaceae; genus Neoascochyta; species Neoascochyta sp. HWLR27. Next base: position 94,549 of record WODD01000193.1, on the reverse strand, counting down.
ACAGTCATCGCCGTCGTCGTCAACGTTCTCGCCACTCTCTTCCTCTCCGTCGTCTCGAACCTCGAACACCACCGCAGCCCGAGGCCGTCTTCTCCCATCGGCACGTACCTCGTAGTGACGTGGATCTTTGATGCTGCTCGGGTCCGAACGCTCGATGCTACTGAATTTGGCGGGCCGTTGAGGAATATCGCTGCCGCTGCTGCCGTGGTCAAGCTGTGCTTGATCGTGCTTGAACTCAAGGAGAAGCGGGCGTGGTTGAAGGATCCAAAGTCGTTCCCCGCACCCGAGTCGACGGCCAACTTCTTCAATCGCATGACGTACTTTTGGGTGAACCCCATGCTGATGCGAGGCTACTCGCATCCCATCCAGGAGCACAATCTCCCCGAGGTGCAGGACCAGATCATCGGCGAGAAGAACCTGCTCAGCTTTGCCGAGCGATGGGAGCAACGTGAGTAGCGTCCCGATGGCCTTAAACCCGACTAACATCTTCAGATCCGTTCCAGGACAAGCCTAATGAGCTGTTCAAACTCGCCTTCAAGCACCACTGGCGATCGTTCGCCTCGGTCATCATACCACGCATGTGCTTCACCGCATTCAACTTCAGCCAACCATTCCTGTTGCAACGCACTCTCAAATACCTTACCACCAACAACTACGGCAACCGCCCGGCAATCGGAAACGGGCTCATCGCTGCCTATGTGTTTGTGTACACCGGTTTCGGAATCACCAACGCATACCACCAGCACCGAAACTACCGAAGTATCTCCAAGCTTCGCGGCTCGCTCATCGGCGTCATATACAAGAAGACTCTCGGCATGAGCGCGTCGGCTCTAGCTGAATCCGAGGCTGTGACTCTGATGAACGCTGATGTAGAGCGCATCACGGTCGGTCTCCGCCAGTCGCAGGAGCTCTGGGCCAGTCTGTATGAGATGGCTCTTTCAATATACTTGCTGCACAAGCAGATCAGCTGGGCGGCGTTGACTCCGCTGGGTGTCATCTTCATCTGCACCGGTCTCGCCATCGGCATATCGCCCAAGCTGGCAGCCTCGCAGAAGACATGGCTCGACAAGATCCAGGCTCGTGTGGATGCGACTGCGTCCATGCTGGGCTCTATGAAGGCTGTCAAGATGACGGGTCTGACTCCTGATCTGGGCCAGAAGATTCACGGGCTTCGCGAGAACGAAATCGCTACTGCTAGGACGTTCCGTGCGACGCTCGTGAAGATTACCACCTTCTGTAAGTTCTGCGCTCACATTGGTGATTTGCTCTAACGACGGCAGCCTTCGCCAGCACGTCCCTCAGCCCTGTCGTCGCGTTGGGAACGTACAGCTTCATGGCCAAATACAACGGATATCCTATCCTGACTCTGGAACGGTCGCTCACCTCGCTCATCCTCATGAACCTCCTCCTCGAGCCTGTGGGTTTCTTCATCAACGCCCTCTCCGGCCTGATCAACACGATGAGCTGCATGGAGCGCATTCGCAAATACCTCAACACCGAGCTCCGCAACGATCCCTCTCATTACAACTCTCGCGTTTCGCTCAAGTCGAGATATCGCGCTGCATCGCGGAACACCCTGCGCCCAGCCTTCTCAAAAGTGTCGCTCGATGTTACTTCCACCCTTAAGAAGGGCGAATCGTCTCACAACCAGAACCCTTTCCTCTCAAGCAGGGAACAGAAGGCGTACAACGACGCCGAATTCGACTACGATGCTGCGACACTAGCATCGCTGACTGATTCAAGACCCTGTTTTCTTGCCGACGATGCAAGCTGCGGATGGGACAAGGCAAAGCTGCCCGTTCTCTCGGACATGAACTTCAGAATCAAGGAAGGAAGCCTGACTATGATTGTCGGACCCGTCAGCAGCGGAAAATCGACGCTCCTGAAAGCACTCCTCGGCGAAACGCCTCTGGCATCGGGCATACAGCGGTGTTTCCAGTCTGAAATCGCCTATTGCGGCCAGACTGCATGGCTCATCAACGACACGCTGCGTGAAAACATCATCAACGGCTCCGAGTTTGATCCCGAGTGGTACGGTGCAGTCATCCAAGCCTGCGATCTCGACATCGATATCGGCAACATGGCCAACGGCGACGAGACCGTCGTCGGCAGCAAGGGACTCGGCTTGTCTGGCGGACAGCAGCAGCGTGTTGCGCTGGCCCGGGCAGTCTACTTCCGCAAGCCTATCGTCATGATTGATGATGTGCTGTGTGGTCTGGACGCCTCGACCGAAGACCACGTATTTGAGTCTATAATGGGTGAGAATGGCCTCTTGCGTGGTACCGACACAACCATTCTGTACGTCACAAACTCGGTGCATCGCTTCCCCCAGGCCGACCACATCATCTCGCTCGGCACAGACGGTACCATCACAGAGCAGGGCACCTACGAGGAGCTGTGCGATGAAGATGGATATGTCGGCACCCTATCGTCAACAGAGGGCGAGCGCAATGCACCTGTACACGCAGAGCGCAAGCCTGTCAAGGTATTCAAGCAGTCGCTCATTCACGACAAGATGGATGAGAAGATTGAGGAGGCAAAGGTAGCTGGCGATCTCACTGTCTACGCTTACTACATCCGCACCTTTGGCTGGACGCGATGGATCGTCTTCTGCTTCTTCTGCGCCATGTACGGATTCGGCACGGCATTTCCAAGTACGTCACACCCTCCCCAGCGCAGTTCACAACTAACAGCTCCAGATGTTTGGGTCAAATGGTGGGCTACGTACAACCAGGAGCATCCTGGGCAGAAGATCGCATACTACCTCGGCATGTACGCTTTCTTTGCCATCCTCGGCCTCGGCTCGCTCGTCGTTGCTTGTTGGGTACTCATCATGACCATGACACCACGAGCGGGTCGCAAACTGCACGAGCGTATGCTGCAGAGCGTGTTGAACGCGCCCATGTCGTTCTTCGCGACCACCGACACTGGAATCACGACGAACCGATTCAGTCAGGACCTCGAACTCATCGACATGGAGCTTCCCGTGGCCTTGATCCGCACAGCCATGATGTTCTTTGTCCTTCTTGCGCAGCTCCTCGTCATCCTGACCTCTGCAAAGTACGTCGGTATCGCGATGCCGGCCATCGCTATCATCATCTACTTCCTGCAGGTCTACTACCTCCGCACATCAAGGCGTCTGCGCATCCTCGACATCGAGACCAAGGCGTTCCTCAGCACGCAGTTCCTCGAGATGCTCAGCGGCCTCATCACGGTTCGAGCTTTCCAGTGGGAGTACCAGAACCTCTCCCGTTTCGTCAACATGTTGAAGAAAGCCCAGCGGCCGTTCTACCTCATGTACTGCATCCAGCGCTGGCTCAACATGATCCTCGACCTGATCGTCGGAGGCATGGCTATCTTGCTGGTCACAGTCGCCATCCAGACCAAGCACACCGTCGACCCCGGCCTGACCGGCCTCGCACTCACCAACCTCGTCGGCTTCTCGCAGATGCTCAAGCAGCTCATCACCAACTGGACGCTCCTGGAGACATCCATGGGCGCACTGTCTCGCATCCGCAGCTTCGCCGCCTCAATCGAGACGGAAAATCTCCCTGGCGAGACAAACTCTGCACCCGAGCACTGGCCCAAGTTCGGCGGCATCGAATTCCGCAACGTCGTCGCCTCACATCCGAGCGCAAAGAAGCCCACCCTCAACAACATCTCCTTCGCCATCCCACCAGGCACCAAGCTCGCCCTCGTCGGCCGCTCTGGCTCCGGCAAGTCCTCTCTCATCTCGGCCCTCCTGCGCCTAATGGACCTGCAATCGGGCTCCATAACCATCGACGGCATAGACATCGCGACGCTCCCGCGCCAGCTCGTCCGCAGCCGGCTGATCGCGCTCCCCCAAGACCCGTACGTGCTCGCCGGCACAGTCCGCGACAACGTCGACCCACTGCACACCACCAGCGACGAAGAAGTCACGACAGCGCTGCGCAAGGTGCAACTAGACCACCTGCTCGACGACGACGACAAAGGCCTCGACGCCGCGCTCACAACCACGATGCTGTCCCACGGCCAATGCCAGCTCCTCTGCCTCGCGCGCGCCATGATCCGGCGCGGCAGCGTGCTGATTCTCGACGAAGCGACGGCGTCGGTAGACGTGCACACGGACGCGCTGATGCAGAATCTCATCCGTACCGAGTTCGCGTCGCACACTATCATCGCGGCGGCGCACAGGCTCGATACCATCATCGACTTTGACGCCGTGCTGGTACTCGATGCGGGAAGGATCCTAGAGACGGATAATCCGGCGAATCTGCTCGCCAGGGATAGTAGCTTCAGGGAGCTGTATCGCACGCAGAAGGGCGAGGGGGCTGGTGCGGATTGGAGCCATGCTACCATGGGCCTGGTTAATGATGCGGGGGATCGCGCGAGTGAGATGGGCGAGGAGGAGTTGAGGGGGGAGAATCCGTTCTTTTGAGCGGTGAGGTGGTGGGTTTGATTTTTGATCGTCTGATTTGACTTGATTTGGGTATTTGCATAGCGTGGCGTTTGAGCGGGTGGGAATACACTGTAACTGTAGTGTTTGTTTGTTAGATATCTAGGAATCTCATCTAGTCCATTGTTCACCGACCCTCCGAGTAGCGTTCTTCTGTGTTGCGGTCATATCTGTGGGGTCGGGGTGGTATAGTCGACATGAATATTGCTGGCCAAAACACACACCCTAACATGATGAAAATTCACAGCACCACACCACCTCATTCTTTTGCGTTGAATTTTTTTTAAACTCTCTCACGCCCTCTTTCTACCCGTTCCGCACCCGTAAAGAGAATTAAACGATGTCGAGGTTGTCAGGGTTAATACCGCCGCAACACCAGCACCAGCACACACGTGCACGCAACGCAACACAACACAACCTCACGACAGCACAAGCACAACAAGCACAAGCACAAGCACCGGCATCGCACGCACGCATTACCTACTATGGTACTCACCGAATGACTACCCCACCCCACCCCACAGCCCCCTTTCCCTTCCCTTCCCTCCCTCTCCTGTTCAGGCATCAGGCACCCCGCCATTTCCACTCGGGCTCCTACGCTACGCTACGCTCCTGCACCCGCGCACGCGCCACGCGGCGCAGCGCCGGCCGGAGTAAGCGCACGGTTCCACGCCGTTAGGCCGCCCGCTGCGTGGGTGGGGCGCTCGGGATGGCTCGCTAGGGAGGGCGAGGGTGCGGGTGAGGTTGGGAGCGGAGGTCGGGATTAGAGGGGGAAAGGGGAAGTGAAAGAGGATAAGGGAGGGGATGGAAGAAGGGTGCGCAGAAAGAGGTGGATTGGAGGGAGATGGGGGGGGGGGGAAGGGAAAAGGGAGGGAAGGAAAAGAAGGGAAGTGGGCAGCGGAGCGGAGATGGCCCGAGCTCATCCCTACCAGGTCTCTGCGTAAACCGTATCACGATGGTCTCTGTTGTCCGCCGTACAGCGGCACTCGTACAAAGGGTTAGCCGCTGTGCATTTTGTGCAGTCCGCAGTCCAGCACCGCGCCGTGTCGTGTCGTATCATACCATCGTGCCACAGACGAAAGCACGAGAAATGCCCATCAGCAAGAAACAACGAAAGGGTAAGTAAGCACAAGCCGAAGCAGAAGCGCAAGAGCCTTGCAGACCCTTGTCTTGTGTCTTGTCCTGTCCTGTCCGATGCCATGTAACGCGGCGTCGGGCTTAGCGGCGCGGGTGTGGGCGTGCGGCGGGGGTATGCGGTGGTGGATGGGTCGGTGTGTGGTCTGGGATGTGCGGTGTTGTGTTGTGTTTGTGGAGAGGGGAGGTTTTTGTAATGTAGTGTGTCGCTTTGCTTTTGCGTGGTTGGTAGACACCGTGATGAGACGCGACGATGATGTGTGTTGAGGGGATCAGGCGGCCAGGAGTGGCTTGTCGCGTCGCGTCGCGTCGCGTGGCACAGTCGCGGTGAGTGAGCGTGTCAAGGGATGGGCGTTGTGGGCAGTGGCTGGTGATGTGGAAATGAGGGTGTGTTGCGCATGTGAATTCTCAATTCGGGGTCTCCAAGATCAGTCTCTAGGTATATGTACAATCAAATCAAACCAAACCCAAGCCGTCCGTCTGGCGCCAACGCCAGAGTATCCATAGCCATCCTGTAACGCCGTAGTTTCGCACTTTCCGTCCGTACTCATCCGTGTCGTTTCCACCCCTGAACTAATGCGATCAACGCAGTTGCTCATCTGATCTACGCCATGTTGGGCTGGCTGACGCGGTGGTAGCTCGTGTTCCATTCGGTGGTGTTGTTGAGCTCGACCGAGCTGTCGTCGCTGAGAGCCTTGCCCGAGGACCTGATGCCCTTGCCAGCAGGCTCCCAGAGCGATCCAAAGACGGTGCCGGGGTGGAAGGCAGTCATGGCGGCCACGGCGGTGATGATCATGGGACCCTCGAAGATCATGAAGGTGGCCTCGTGGTTGGCAAGGTGGCCGCTGAAGCCGTCCCAGAGCTCGGCAACACGGTAGACGCAACGGATGAAGATGAGGATGGTGGCGACGAAAAGACCTGGTCATGTTAGTTTAGTCAGGTAGAATGGGGGCGTGCCTTACTCCACTGGAAGAACTGGAACTTCTTGGTCAACCTCAGAGCGTCGTACAGAGGAGGCTGGGTGCGGGCCAGAGATCCAGAAAGTCTGGCGCGGCGGGTGCGGAGGACAAAGTCGAGCCAGAGGGCCAGGAAGAAGACCATGGTGATGACCTGGGAGATGAGACCAGCAATCATAATCTTGACGCCAAGGTCGGAGCCCTTCTTGTCCTTTGCCGTGGCAGCCATGCCACCACCGATGGCCTGGAGCACAAGAGCAAGCAAGTCACAGCCGACGAAGACGTACGTGTACATCTTTGGTTTGAGACGCGAGTTCTCGCTGCCGATGGCGACGATGACGCGGCACAGGCAGAGGTAGATACCAGCAGTGAGCAGAGCCGGGGCAATGGTGAGCGGGATCAGGTTGCTGTTGATGTTAGTGACTACCGCATGCCAGTGATAGACTGCAAAACCTACACGAGGAAGTTGTTCATGATGAACGGGTTCTGGTTCAGCATCAGACGACCAATGTATCCGATGATTTCTCCAAGAAGACCCAAGCACAGCGCGGCCATGTACTTCCACGTCTTGTGGCGAACGCCCAGGAAGGCCTGTCCAACGAGCAGCACGAAGAGCAGGATCATGTAAATGACGTTGCCGGCAATGTTGGGCCGGTACTCCATCGTCTGCCATGCCTCTGGGCACTTGCCGACTTTGCAGTACTTCCTCGACATGGCAATCTTGATGGGATCTGTCGTGTTGACATCGATGTTGTCTGGGTCGATGCCATTCTGATCCAGGGCCCTCACAACGAGGTTGAAGGCGAAGTCGGACATGGTTTTCTCGTCAAGAGAATGTGTGAGTGGCGGGGTGGGAGATGAGTAGTGAACCAGTCTTGTTCCGCTAGAGCGAATGTAGGTGGAGTGATGATGATGGAGCACAGGTCTGGCTTTCGTATGGTGAGCCAGCCTGATTATCTTATATCAAGTCTCTCAGTGCGGCACGGCAGGGCTGCGGCGGTACAGACAGTCGCAGGCGTCTACTCTGAGTGCTTCGACTGGCTGGAGACAGAGCGAAGCGAACCACGCCGGCGGGAATGCCTCCCATTGCCCTTGGCCAACATGCTGGAGCTGTGCAGCCACATACGGCCTTGCGACGGCCATGTGCTCCACGTCCGGTCGGAGCTGGCACAGTGAAGCATCCCTGCCTCGTTGATAGGCCTGCGTTGCGCGGGCGATGGCAGCGGGAGGACGGCGCCTGGCCTAGTGCATAACGACAACAAGCATTGCAGCGGACCCAAGACGTGGAGCCGGGGCGGAGTTGATGGCTGGACGAGTTCCGCCTTGTGAAGGTCTAAGCGTTCCGCTCCGTGGGGTGAGGATGTGCGAGGCACTGCCTGGTTATTTTTAGCAGACGAGCCCCGACGAATGCGGTTAGCGCGACAGGGGTGTTGCCAATTTGGCGCGTCAGCACTAACCACGACTCTTCCCAATCTCCCAAACTCCCCACCGCTGTCAGTCTGAGCCGCAGCCTTCGGGGACCACTTTTTTGGCGTGAAACCCCATCTCTCCCAGGGACAATCTCACAGCCTCTCTCCGCCTCCAATCATGCGCGTCGCAGACCCCAGCCAGTACCCGCCGCACGCCCTCTGGGGGCTCCCGGGAATTACCAGCATGGGCTGTCTCCGCTCGTCGAGGCGGCTCTCCAGTGGCCAGTTGGTTGCCGGCAGCTAGCTAGGAACCATGAGTTCGCGAGTCGGCTGTGCCGGCCGTCGCCAATCTATTTTCTTACCCTGATGAATCGTGGGCACGGCGACATATACACGTTGCCCAGCACTTTTAGGACCTCCATCTCCGTCTTCAACCTCCGCATACAGCATCCCAACCCTCCAGCCCGACAAGCATCTGCATTGTGGAATCCTTTCCCCTTCTCTGCCTCACCTTAGCGAAGATACCCCTACACTTTACATCCTCTAGACTCCTTTCGTCTATTGCCTCTTTGGAGCAATACCATCTACTACGATACCCTTTTCTATTTCGTAGGTAGATCATCGGACAAGCCAAGGTCGGAGCTGACGCGCACAGTCTAACCTCCCAACACATCCACAATGGGCTCCGTCACAGGTCTTGATGCCGTCTGGCTCTGGAACGCCGAGGTTCCTTCCTTCATCAACAAGACAGTCCATGAGCTCGTCCACAAGCAGGTAAAACTGCGACCAAACGCACTGGCCGTCGACGCACATGACGGAACACTAACATATGCCGAACTCGATGCGGCTGCTAACCGTGTAGCACACCACCTCACTAACCTAGGTATCCGCTCTGAAGACTGCGTACCCCTGTGCTTTGAAAAGTCGCGATGGGCGATTGTTGGTATTCTTGCAGTCCTCAAAGCCGGAGCCGGCTTTGTCTTCCTCGACCCATCACACCCAGTCGACCGCAGAGAGTACATCACATCGGAGGTCGGCGCAAAGGCAATTGTCTGCTCGCCGTCACAATCACCCCTGTTCGCAGAGAGCAACCTTCCCACATTAATCCTGAGCGAACAAACCCTCCACACATTCCCCGCGCAAGATGCTGCCCCCGCATCCACCTCAACACCATCCAACCTCCTCTACATAATCTTCACATCCGGGTCGACCGGCAAGCCCAAAGGCTGTGTAATCGAGAACCGAGCTTTCCTCAGCGGCTCAATAAGACATGCGGAGCGGGCTGACATTGATCACACCACCCGCATCCTGCAACTGGCCTCCTACACCTTTGATGTTTCCATGCTCGAGATCTTGACTGCTCTTGTTCATGGATCCTGTATCTGCACCCCCGACATGGCGTTGATGGCGAATGGACCCGCCTACATCGTCAACGAGTACAAGATTACCTGGACGTTCATGACACCTTCACTGGTCAAGCTCATGGCACCCAGCATGGTCCCCACCCTGAAGACGCTCGCTTTGGGTGGCGAGCCTCTTTCAAAGATTGACGTCGAGACCTGGGCTGGCCACCTGCAGTTGATCAACGGCTACGGCCCCAGTGAATGCTCTGTCGCCGCGACTGGAAACACCGAGATGACACCCGAGACTGACCCCGCTAACATTGGATACGCTGTTGGCGGTATTTGCTGGATCGTTGAAGCGGACGACCACGACACCCTTCTCCCTCCTGGCGAGGTTGGCGAGCTCCTCATCGAAGGTCCTATCCTGGCTCGGGGCTACCTCAACAACAAGGAAAAGACGGACGAAGTCTTCATCGAGCGCCCTGCCTGGGGACCGACGACAAAGACTGGCGAGAACAGGAGGTTCTACAAAACCGGCGATCTTGCCAAGTTTCTGCCTGATGGGTCAATCTACTTCATCGGACGCAAGGACACCCAGGTGAAGCTGCGCGGTCTGAGAATCGAGCTTGGCGAGATCGAGCACAACATCGGCACTCACCCGCAGGTACGCCACCAGATGGTGATTCTGCCCAAGAAGGGGTCTTTCGCAAACCGCCTCGTGGCTCTGGTTTCGCTCAAGGAGCATCTTGTGAAGAGCCTCGAGAGTGTTGAGACTTCTGTGTACGTTCACCAAGGCTTGCACGATGATGTCATACAGGCTCATCTCAAGTCCATTCGTGATGGCCTGGCTTCCAAGGTCCCCGAGTACATGGTTCCCGAGACTTGGATCGTCATTGAGCGATTCCCGCTGCTCGTCTCCGGCAAGCTGAACCGATCCCTGGTCAGCAACTGGGTCGCCGAGGCTGATGCTTCCCTGTACCGCCAGGTTGTCGGCATCGAGTTCGAGGAGGCGGCAGCTGAAGATGAATCTGACGCTGCTCAAGAGCAGTTGCGGGACATCATCGCCGCTGTTCTCAACCTGCAGCAGTCTGATGTCAGCTTCTCCAAGTCTTTCCTGAGCCTTGGTGGAGACAGTATCACTGCAATGCAGGTCATGTCTCGATGCAGGAGCGCAGGAATTGCTATCAGCGTAAAGGATATCCTCCGCAGCAAGTCCATCACAGAGCTTGCACTTTGCATGAAGTCAGCTAAGGAGACTGCTTACTCGACCGAGGAGACTTTCGACGTTCCGTTTGAGCTCTCGCCTGTCCAGCGCATGTACTTCGACATCGCCCCTCCTGAGATTGATGACTCTCGCCAGACTCGCTTCAACCAGAGTTTCTTCCTCAAGATTGAGCGACAAGTCTCGAGTAACAGCGTAGCCAGTGCTCTCAACAACGTCGTTGCCCAGCACTCGATGCTGCGTGTTCGCTTTGTTCAGCAGGAGGGCAAGTGGATGCAAGTCGTCCCCTCGAAGGTCGAGGATTCCTACAGCTTCAGCGTCCACGACGTCAACACCGTCGACGACGCCTACCCCATCATGGCCGCCACTCAGACCTCTCTGGACACCCAGAACGGGCCCATCTTTGCTGTTAGGCAGTTCAATGCCACCGTTAGCCAGTACCTGTTCTTGGTAGCTCACCATGTCATGATTGATCTCGTATCCTGGCGTGTCATTCTTCGTGATCTCGAGGAGATCATGACCACTGGGCTGCTGACCGCTGCAAAGCCTATTCCCTTCCAGAACTGGCTCAAGCTCCAGGCCGAGCACGCACAAGCGACTGAAGTCTCCAGCGTTCTGCCCTACGATATTCCCACGCCCGATCTCGACTACTGGGGTATGTCGAGCAAGCCTAACCGCATGTGCGACACCCAGGAAACCATTGTCAAGCTCGATCCCACCCAGACCAAGGAACTCCTTGAGGGTGCATGCCACGCTGCCTTCAATACCGAGCCTATCGACATTCTCCTGGCTTCCCTCGTCTACTCTTTCAACCAGACCTTCAGCGATCGCAACGTACCTGCTCTCTTCCGCGAAGGCCACGGTCGTGAGCCCTGGGACGATGACCTCGACATCTCAAACACAGTCGGTTGGTTCACAACCATGTACCCCTTGTTTGTCAGCATGCAGAAGCAATTTGGCATCTTCGACGTCATCAAGCGAGCTAAAGACGTCCGCCACAGCGTTCCTTCCAACGGCCGTCCTTACTTTGCCTCTCGCTACCTCAACGAGGCTGGTGTTGCCAAGTTTGGAAACCACGACCAGGTTGAGCTGTCTTTTGACTATCTCGGCTTGTACCAGCAGATGGAGCGCGATGACGCTCTTCTCACTCAGGTTCCTGGATACCAGGCCATTTTCGAGGATGTCGGCAAGGAGTCGCCCCGCTTTGCGCTTGTGGAGATTACCGCTGAGGTGCTCCAGGGCCAGATGCAGCTCCTGTTTGTGTTCAACAAGCACATGAAGCACCAGGATCTTCTCCAGTCTTGGGCTTCGTCCGCTCAGAGCTGCATTGCGGCTGCTTTGTCTCAACTCAAGGACTGCCAGCCGAAGCACACTCTTTCCGACTTCCCTCTGCTTAAGCTCAACTACGATGATCTCGACCTCCTGATGTCCAGCAAGATCCCCGAGATCGGCATCTCAGACATCAACCGCGTGGAGAGCATCTACCCTTCCTCGCCCATGCAGCATGGTCTTCTTCTCAGCCAGATTCGCGAGGAGACCCACGGTGCGTACGAATACAACCACACTCTCAAGGTGGAGACACGCGATGCCTCGCAAGAGTTAGATATCGAGGTTTTGAAGGCTGCTTGGGCTGCGGTTATCCAGCGCCACACATCCCTTCGAACTGTCTTCATCGAGAGCGTGAGCCAGGCTGGCCTGTACGATCAGCTCTTGCTCAAGTCGGTTGATGCAAACATCCACACCTACGCCTGCGAGGAGGAGGATGTCGACGCCGTCTTCAGCTCTTCGGATGCCCTCAAATTTAGCGCGGGAGGCGCCCTTCACCGCTTCACCATCTGCAAGATCTCCCCTACCGCCGCCATCTGCAAGCTCGAGATCAACCACGCGATCATTGATGGATCCTCCATTGCTAACTTGATGGGCGACTTCATTCTTGCTTACGATGGACGCATCTCTGATCGTCCTGGCTTTGCTTTTGAGGACTACATCAGGCACATCACAGAGCGACCTCTCGAAGTGCAGACCAGCTTCTGGCAGGAGTACCTGATTGACGTCACGCCCAGCTTCGTCCCGCTCATGGCGCATTGGGAGGACGCCGTTGACCCAGCCCGCAAGCTGAACACGGTCAACATCGACATTGACATGTCTCCTGCTGAGCTGACTGAGTTCTGCAACAGCAAGAGCGTAACTCTGGTCAATGTGTTCCAGCTTGCTTGGGGACTCCTCCTCAAGCAGTACATTGGCACTGAGGATGTTTGCTTTGGTTACCTCTCCTCTGGTCGCGATGCCCCTATCGACGGCATCGAGCAGGGTGTTGGCGCCTTCATCACCATGCTTGTCAGCCGTATGGTCCTTGATGACTCCACCACCGTTTCTGCTGCGCTTGAAAAGGTCGCCGATGATCTTACTCGCACCCTCCCCAACCAGTACTGTGGTCTTGCTGAGATCCATCACGCCTTGAAGCTGGGCAGCCAGCCGCTCTTCAACACCATCATCTCTTTCCACCGCGAGAGCGACCAAGAGATGCTCACCGACTCGAGCATCAAGGTCGAGGCGATCAAGGGATATGACCCTACCGAGTACGCCCTGTCGCTGGATGTTGGCGTCACGGAGACCAAGATTGATGTCACTCTTCAATTCTGGACTTCCGACTTCACAGCAACTCAGGCCCAGAACATTGGAGCTACTCTTGCCGAGGCTGTTCGCGCTACCGTGAAGCAGTCCAGTTCCCAGATTGGTGCTCTTGATCTGGTCGCCCCCTCACACCTCGAGCAACTCAGCAACATCACGTCTGTCTACCCTCAGTACGTCAACGAGTGCGTTCACCACGTTATTGAGCTTCAGGCTCAGACAACCCCCGACGCCGAGGCTATCTGCTCGTACGAAGGCAGCTGGTCATACGCCGAGCTCAACGACCAGGCTACTCGTCTGGCGCACTACCTCGTCTCGCTTGGTGTTGGTCCTGAAGTCATTGTTCCTTACGTCTTTGAGAAGTCGGCGTGGGCTATCGTGTCCATCCTCGCCATCCTCAAGGCCGGAGGAGCCGGTGTAGCTTTCGATCCCAATCACCCCATCGACCGCATCGAGGGCTTGATTGAGCAGACCGAGTCTACCATCATACTCACTTCCGCTCGCAACGCCGGCATGTTCAACAACTCGCCTAACGTCAAGACCGTCGTCGTGGTCGATGCCAACGTCAGCAAGCTTCCCATTGTTTCCGAGACTGTCGCTACTTCGGTCACCCCAGAGAATGCATGCTTCGTTGTTTTCACAAGTGGAACCACCGGAAAGCCAAAGGGTATTGTCCTTGAGCACAGAAACATGAGGACTTGCACCACTGCCATGGCTCCCGTCCTTGGTTTCAGCTCTGCCACACGCGCACTCCAGTTCGCTGCCTACAACTTCGATGTCAGCCTCCAGGATATCCTCACTACACTTCAGGTCGGCGGCGTTATCTGTGTCATCTCCGATGAGGAGCGTATGAATGATCTCGCTGGCGGTATCAACCGCACTGGAGCCAACTGGGCTGATCTTACCGCAACGGTCAGTGGCATGCTGAACCCCGCCGACGTTCCGTCTATGAAGCGTCTCAACAACGGAGGTGAGCCTCTCAACCGAGACGTGGTTGAGACGTGGGCAGACCACGTGGAGCTGTTCAACTTGTACGGTCCTGCAGAGACAACCGTCAACCAGACTGCCAGTGTCCGTCTGTCCCGCACTTCTCCAGCCTCGAACATCGGTCCTGCCTACGGCACTCACGTTTGGATCGTCAACGACCAGGACCACAATCGCTTGGTTCCTATGGGATGTGCTGGTGAGATCTTGATCGAAGGCCCGCTTCTTGCTCGCGGCTACCTCAAGGAACCTGAGAAGACTGCCGCAGCCTTCATCGAGAACCCTGCTTGGCTGTCAAGCTTCCCCGATTCCAACGCCACCCAGCCGCGTCGCTTTTACAAGAGTGGTGACATCGGTTGTCTCAACTCGGACGGAAGCATCACCATTGTTGGTCGTCGCGACGCCCAGGTCAAGATCAACGGTCAGCGCGTAGAGCTTGACGAGATCATGTACCAGGCGCAGCTGCTGCTTCCTGAAGGCTACTCGATTGTCGTCGATGCCATCAGCATTGAGGAGCACACCAAGAGTAAGACTATCGTAGGATTCGTCGCCAACTCGGCATTCGAGAGCCACAGGCGTGCAGCTGACCAGACCACGTTCGAGGTCGATGAGGAGCTCCGCCGCGTTCTCAAGGAGCTCCAGGGCTCTCTATCCAAGGTCCTACCATTCTACATGGTTCCCTCGCTCTTCGTTCCTGTCTTCAGCATCCCCTACACCACCTCTGGCAAGCTGGCTCGTCCCGTCCTCAGGCAGATTGTTTCGACTCTCAACAAGGAGCAAGTCTCTCACTACATGCTCCGATCTGCCTCTGCAGATCAGCCCCGCACGCCCACTGAGAAGGTCATCCAGTCGCTGTATGCTGAGATTCTCAGTCTCGATGCTATCACTATCAGCCGAGATGACAACTTCTTCGGCCTCGGCGGTGACAGTGTCGGTGGAATGAAGCTTGTTGCTGCTGCCCGCAAGCTCAACATCGCTGTCCGAGTGGCGGATCTGTTCAAGTACCCGATTCTCAGCGAGCTCGCCAGCGTTGTTGAGGTTTCTCAGGACACAGCTGTTGCCAACGAAGTTTCTTCCTTCTCTCTTCTTGAGTCGGACGACAAGAGTGCCATCCTCGAGACAGCCGCCTCTCAATGCAACATCGCTATTTCTGATATTGAAGATGCCTACCCCACATCTGCTCTCCAGGAGGGCATGATGGCTTTGAGCCTTCGAAAGGAGGGCGCTTACATCGCACAGAAGGTACTGCGCCTTCCCCAGGAGTTCAACATCTCCCTGTTCCAGAACGCATGGGCTCAGGTTATTCAAAAGGAGCCAGTTCTGCGTACCAGGATCGTCTCTTCCTCTGCTGGCAACGTCCAGATCATCAGCAAGCTTCCACTGGTCTTCAAGGAAATCGAAGGCCTGGAGGCTTACCTGAAGAAGGACCAGTCGACTGTCTTCCAATATGGTCAGCCTCTCATGCGTCTGGCCATTGTTGATCAGAAGTACTTCGTCTGGACTGCCCACCACGCCATCTACGATGGTTTCTCCATTGATCTCCTGTTCGAGAAGGTTGCCCAGGCCTACGGTGGTGAGGAGGTGGTCGCATCGACTCCGTTCAAGACTTTCATCAGCCGCCTGCAGCAGACCACTGAGGATGCAAGCATCGGGTTCTGGAGCAAGGAGCTGGCTACCTCTGGCAGCTTCCCCGTGAGCTACCCCGAGGTCAGCCTTGGCTACGCCGCCGCATCAAAGAAGACGATCACCCTGTCGAGCCACGCCTCAACCGCAGCTTCCCACATCCTTCCTTCGACAATCAAGCGGGCCGCCTGGGCCCTCACCTTGGCCACCTACGCTGATTCCGACGACATCGTCTTTGCACAGACTCTTGCTGGCCGCAACATTGAAGTCAATGGCATCGAGAGCATGATGGGACCGACAATCACCACCGTTCCCGTCCGCGTGGTTGTGCCCAAGGAAGGCCCTACCATCAGGAGCTTTCTTGAGAATGTGCAGAACCAGTCCGTTGCCTCCATCGACTACGAGCACTTTGGCCTGCAAAACATCCGCAACATCAGCGCCGAGTCCCGAACTATCGTCGACAGCATCACTAACCTGTTCGTCATCCAGCCTGCAGGTGACGACGAGATGGTGCTCGGACTGGAGACCATTCCCCGGCCCGAGGAGAACTTCGACACCTTTCCCCTTGTTGTCCTGTGCAACTTGGGTAAGGATGGTGAGTTCACTCTCGAGGCCATGTACGATGAGTCCATCATCCCCACCGAGCAAATGACCCGCATGCTTCACCAGTGCGAGCACTTCGTTCAGGTCTTGTCCGGTGACATTGACCGCCCTGTTGAACGCATGGAGTTGCTCAATAGGTACGACTATAAGAACATCACTACCTGGAACGCCGAGCTTCCTGGTGGAGTCAACGCTCGTATCCCGGATCTCATCGCGCAGAACGTCGCCAGTCGTCCCAACGCCGAGGCAGTCTGCGCATGGGACGGTAGCCTTAGCTACCGCGAGCTTGACCTGGTGACAGCTCGCCTCGCCAACCACCTCGCCACTCTCGGTGTCACTACCGAGGTCAGGGTTGGCCTTTGCTTCGAAAAGTCCATCTGGAACCTGGTTTCCATGTTTGCTGTCATGCGCGCGGGCGGTGTCTGCGTTCAGCTTCTTCCCAACTACCCTACTCCCCGTATGCTCAGCATTCTCGAGGATATTGAGGCGAGTGTCGTTCTTTCCTCGCCCCAACACGCTGACCTCTTTGATGGTGTTGTCTCCAACGTCATCTCCGTCAACCAGCCTCTTGTTGACTCTCTCCCTGAGAGCTACAGCGCCTTCGAGGCTCCCGAGTACAGCCCCGAGAATGCCGCTTTCATCGTTTTCACGTCCGGATCAACTGGCAAACCCAAGGGTGTTGTCATTGAGCACCGCGGTTTCTGCACCATGGCTCACTACCAGCTTCCCCAGATCCTTCTCGACTCTGACTCCCGAGTGCTCCAGTTTGCGACACACACATTCGACATCTGTCTTTTCGAGTCTTTCGCTCCTCTCGTCAAGGGTGCTTGTGTCTGCATTCCTAGCGACTACGACCGCATGAACAACCTTGTCGGCGCCATCAACTCTCTCAAGGTCGACTGGATCATTATGGTCTCGACGGTCGCCGACACCTTCCACCCAGACGACGTTCCTGGCCTCAAGAGCATTATTCTCGGCGGAGAGCCCCTTCGCGCGGACATTCACGCTCGCTGGGCGCCGCGTGTCAACCTTTTCAACGACTACGGCCCTGCCGAGTGCTCTATCCTAGCAGTCATGACGCGTTCGTACCTCGATACCCCCTGCAGCATGATCGGTAAGGCTCAGGGTGGACGTGCTTGGGTAGTCGACAAGGCTGACCACAACCGTCTGATGCCGGTGGGATGTGTTGGTGAGTTGCTCATCGAAGGCCCACTGCTTGCAAGGGGATACCTCAAGAACCAGAGCAAGACCGACGAGTCCTACATCTACAACCCTACCTGGGCTTCCCAGATCTCGCCAAACCCTGCGAGGCTGTATAAGACCGGAGACCTGGTCCGCTATGTCCAGGGCGGCAACATGCTTTGCCTCGGCCGCAAGGACACCCAAATCAAGATTCGCGGTCTTCGCATTGAACTGGGAGAGATCGAGCACCACGTCAAGACCAGCTCTTTCGGAAGCCAGAAGCAGGCGGTTGAGAAGATTCTGCTCGAGGGCGACGTTGACAAAGCTGCACTTGCAGCATTCATTGTCCCATCTTCTGACAACATCGAAGACGACAGCAGCGAGGTCTTGTCCTTGACATCCACCCTTCAGAGCAAGTTTTTCGCGCTGCAGGAGCACATCGCCAACTCCCTCCCGTCTTATATGGTCCCCTCCCTCTATATCCCTCTTCGCAAGATGCCCGAGACTCAGACCAACAAGATCGACCGCAACGCTTTGAAGCGGATCGGTGCTGGTCTGGATCTCGAGCAGATTCAGCAGTACTCTCTCGGCGCTGCTCAGGACGACTCGAACAAGCGCGCATCTTCTACCAGCATGGAGATTGCTCTCCAGAACCTGTGGGCAGATCTCCTCCGCATCGACGCTTCTTCTATCGGTGCCGACGATAGCTTCTTCGCCAAAGGTGGAGATAGCATCAAGGCTATGCGCCTCACCTCTATGGCTCGTGCTGCTGGAATCGACCTGATCGTCGCCAACATCTTCCAGAACCCAGTCCTCTGCGACATGGCCAAGGTGGCAACTCTCGAGTCGACTGAGGCTGCTGCTGCTGATATTGAGCCGTTTGCCCTCGCTCAGGCTGGCGTCGACATGATCGAAGACGCTGCTATGGTCTGTGGTATCTCTGTCGATGCGGTTGAGGACATCTACCCTTGCACCCCACTTCAGGAGGGCCTCATGGAGCTCGCTACTCAGCAGGAGGGTGCTTACACCGCACAGCGAGTGTTCAAGATCCAACCAGGAACCGATATGAAGTGTTTCAAGGATGCCTGGAGCCAGCTGGTTGCACTTCACCCAATCCTTCGCACCCGCATCGTCCTGACCAACACCTCTGGGCCAATGCAAGTCGTTACCAACGGTTCGATCGAGTGGCAGGAGGAGAAGGATCTCTCCGAGTACCTCTCAATGGACAAGGCCACTTTCAT
Organism: Neoascochyta sp. HWLR27; assembly: GCA_019775935.1. Classification (NCBI taxonomy): domain Eukaryota; kingdom Fungi; phylum Ascomycota; class Dothideomycetes; order Pleosporales; family Didymellaceae; genus Neoascochyta; species Neoascochyta sp. HWLR27. The sequence continues at coordinate 75,783 of WODD01000193.1, read as the reverse complement.
CAAGTACGGTAGCCCGCTCGCACGCTACGCAATGGATGTCAGCCACGAGCATTTCATCTGGACTGTCCACCATGCGCTCTACGATGGCCACACCGCCAACATCCTCATGGAACAGCTCGAGTCTCTCTACAACGGTGCCGAGCTGCAGGCTGCGCCTGGCTATAACCGTTTCATCAAGTTCCTCACCGAGGTTGAGACAGAGGATTGCCAGGCCTTCTGGAAGAAGCAGCTTGGACAGACTACACCAAACAGCTTTCCTCATCTGCCAACTGCCACCTACCAGCCTTCTCCCGATTCCGAGGTCACGCGCAGCATCAAGTTTGTCCGCAACGATGACAAGGGCTTCATGCTTTCGACCGTCCTTCGTGCTGCTTGGGCTATCGTCACTGGCAGGTACATGGGATCGGAAGATGTTGCATTCGCTGCTACAAACTCTGGACGCAGCGCTCCGGTGCAGGGCATTGACAGCATCGTCGGACCTACCATCACCACCGTTCCCATCCAACTCCAGATCGACTCTGCTCTGAGCATTGCCGATTTCCTCGCCAAGGTCCAGCAACAGTCTTCTGACATGATTCCGTTCGAGCACGCCGGTCTGCAAAACATTTACGGCTTCGCTGGCGAGAAGCAGAACCTCAAGAACTTGTTTGTCATCCAGCAGCCGATGGGCGACATCCAGCAGAGCTCGCTGCTTGAGGAGGTTCTCGACAAGGAACTTCTTCGCGGCTTCCACATCTATGCAGCTGTGATGGAGTGCATGGTCATCAGCGAGCAGCAAGTCGACATTGAGCTCCAGTTCGACAGCAAGGCTCTCCCAACCGCTTCCGCCAAGGTCGTCCTCGAGCAGTTCGAGTTCGTCATCCAGCAGCTCCTCAACGCGCCCCAGACCACGCTTCTCGAGAATGTTGGCCTTGTCACCCCTGCGCACTACCAGCAGATGATTGAGTGGAACAGCCTCGTCGACATCAAGGACGTCGATGATTGTGTCCACAACATCTTCCGTGAACAAGTCAAGACCCGCCCCGATGCCACCGCTGTCACCTCGTGGGATGGAGAGCTTACCTACAAGCAGCTCGACGAGCTCACCGATAAGCTCGCCGCTCACCTAGTTGACCTGGGCGTCAAGCCTGAGTACCTCATCCCAATGTGCTTCGACAAGTCGATGTTCACCATCGTCGCCATGATGGCTACCCTCAAGAGTGGTGGCGCTTGCGTGCATCTCGGCCGCAACTCTCCCATTGACCGTATGAAGGAGATCATCGAGCAGACTGGAGCCAGCATCGTTCTCACCGATGGCGTCCACGCGCACAAGTTCGACAACGTCATCAACGCCATCGTCATCGACCAAGCCATGCTTGACTCTCTGAACACATCTACCGTCCTTCCGGAGGTGTCGCACACCAACCCTGCCTTCGTTCTCTTTACTTCTGGATCGACCGGAAAGCCAAAGGGTGTTGTCGTCGAGCACGGATCGCTCTGCACTAGCTCCAGAGCTCACGGCACCAACCGCAAGGTCGGGCCTTGGACTCGACTTCTGCAGTTCGCTGCCTACACTTTCGATGTTAGCGTTGCAGACATCTTCACCACTCTCCAGCGTGGCGGATGCATTTGCGTGCCATCAGAGGATGAACGCATCAACGACCTTGCTGGCGCCATCAACAGGATGAGCTGCAACTACGGCTTCCTCACACCCACCGTTGCAGGAATGCTCGACCCCAAGAACGTGCCTACCCTGAAGAGGCTGATCCTCGGTGGAGAACTTCTTACTCAGGACAACGTGCAGCGATGGGCACCGGTTGTTGATCTCATCATCTCCTACGGCATGACCGAGTGCAGCATTCACTGTGTGGATGCTGTTCCTTTGACCATTGAGAGCGACCCCGCTGACCTTGGCCGCCCATCTGGATGCCACATGTGGATCGTAGATTCCAACGACCACAACAAGCTCGCACCTATTGGAGCCACCGGAGAGCTTGTCATCGAAGGCAGGATGGTTTCCCGCGGCTACCTCAACGACAAGGCCAAGACTGACGCAGCCTTCATCGTCGACCCGACCTGGGCGCAGGGTTCCGACAAGCCTCGCCGCATGTACAAGACTGGAGATCTCTGCAAGTACAGTGCTGAGGGCACAATCTGCTACGTCAGCCGCAAAGACTTCCAGGTCAAGCACCATGGACAGAGGATCGAGCTCAGCGAGATTGAGCACCACATCGTTGCCGACTCGCGCGTCAAACAGGCTGTCGTTCTGCTTCCCAAGACCGGCTACCTCCAGAAGAAGCTTGTGACTGTCCTTTCCCTCGAGTCTACATCCGAGGAACTGAGCCCCGAAACCCAGCTTTCTCTGGTTTCTGGTCTCGGCAAGGGTATTGCCGATGTGCAGATTGCTGCAGTCCGCAACTACCTAGCCACCAAGGTCCCTGACTACATGATTCCCGCAGTGTGGATTATTGTACGAGCGATGCCGCTCACCCCCAACAACAAGATGGATAGGGTTACCACGACAAAGTGGTTGGTAGAGATGAATGAGAAGGAATACGAGGAAATTATCGGAGGAGGAGAAGAGGAGGGAGGCGCACCGGCTACAGAGTCGCAGCAGCGTCTGCACAACATTCTCTGTGGCGTGCTCGGTCTGCCGAACATCAACATGAACCGTTCCTTCCTCGACTTGGGAGGCGATTCAATTGCAGCCATGAATGTTCGCGCCAAATGCCAAGCGGAGGGCATTTCGCTCAGCGTTCGTGACATTCTGATGTCTTCGAGCATCTCACAACTGGCCGTTGAGGCCGAATTCGTCAGCGACGACAATGACAAGGACTCTGACAAGTCTTTTGTTCTCACTGCATGGCAGGAGAAGCTCATTAAGAAAGAGGGGGAAACTGGATCGGTGTCAGTCCGCCTCGCGCAATCGACTACTGTGCCAAAGCTCATCCGAGCCATCGAGGCTCTTGTGCAGCAGCACGCCATGCTTCGCGCTCGCTTCTCTTGCGACAACGGCAACTGGAGCCAGACTACCACCAAGGACATTGCCGGAAGCTACAAATTCGACACTCACACCGTGCCAACTTACTCCGTTGTAGAGGCATCCCGCGCTCACCTCGAGTCCAGCCTCAACATCGAGCACGGCCCATTGTTTGCGGTCGACCTCTTCGACCTGACTGAGTCGGGATCGCAGGCCATGGTCCTCAACATTCACCCAGTAGTTGCCGATCTTCCTTCGGTCAGGATTATTCTCGAAGACCTCCGTGAGCTGCTGCAGGGCAAGGTCCTCCCTACGAAGAGGGGATCGACTTTCCAGTCCTTGATCAACAAATCGGAGTCTACCGTCAACACCATCGAGTGCCCGACTTTCTGGGAGACTGACGCAGACGCGTCTATCGTTGAGCGCACTATCACTCTGCCCTCGGGTCTCACCAGCTCACTGCTTGGTGAGGCGAACAAGGCTCTTAGCACCCAGCCATCTGACATCCTGATTGCGACTCTGTCCAGGGCATGGAACACTGTGTTCGGACAAACAGCTTCTATCGCCGTTCTTGACGACTCCAGGGCTGATCGCATTGTCGGACAGTTCAGCCGCATTCGCTGTCCTCCCAAGATGGATACTTCAAACTTTGTCCAACTCCTCAGCGATGTCAAGGACGACAGAGTCATGCAGGGCACTTCGACTCTGATGGCTGAGCTTCCGGAGATTGTGGAGCTGTTTGTCCAATCAGTCAACTCCACTCCTGCGCAAACTCTCCAGCGCGCTGTTCTCACTGTCACTCCTATTGTCTCCAACGGCGAGATGGCAGTCAAATTCACTCACAGCTCCAGCCTTCCCCAGCAGGAGTCTATCGCAGCATTTCAAAACATCTTCGAACAGTCCATTTCGACCACCGTAGCAGCCATCTGCTCGATGCCCCGCAAGCCTACCCGATCCGACTTTCCACTGCTTGGACTCGACCGCGAACAGCTCGTTCATCTCGAGAGCGCCATGGCCAGCTTCAATATCCCCTACTCGAATGTTGAGTCAATCCACCCTTGCACACCTCTTCAGCAGCGCATGCTCGACAGCCAGAAGCAGACTGTTGGCTCGTATCAGTCCGATACAGTTCACAAGATTACCCTCGGCGATGATGTCCTTGACATTGCTCGTCTCCAGAACGCTTGGACGAAGGTAACTCAGCGCCACGAGGCTCTCCGTACTGTTTTCATTCCTAGCGTCTCTCGCCGCTCCGGAGCCGACCAGCTCATCCTGAAGTCTTACGAGCCTGCGGTCAACGTCATTGAATGTGACGAGGACAACATTGAGCGCATCACCGCCAACCACCATGCGGTCTCGCACGCATCCTACAAGCCTCACGTTGCTCTCACGCTCTTCCAGACTCCTTCAGCCACCTACTCGAAGCTCGAGATTAGCCACGCACTCCAGGATGGCATGTCCACTCGCATCATCTACCAGGATCTCGTACTCGCCTACCAGGGCCGCCTGCCTCAGGGCGCTGCCTCTGGCTTCCGCGAATACGTTCACTGGACGGCAGAGCAGGACATGGCTCCCTCGCACGACTTCTGGAGCAAGTACCTCGAGGGCGTCACATCTTGCCACGTTCCTCGCAAGAACGACTCCACAGCTGCCAAGGGCGACAACATCCTTCTGCCTGTCAAGCTCAACGTGTCGTCGGATCTGGTCACCAAGCTTTGCCGCTCGCACAAGATCACACCCGCGACTCTGTTCCAGTCCGCCTGGGCCATGGTCCTGCACTCAGTCACGCAGTCCAGCGACGTCCTCTTTGGCTACATGACCGCCAACCGCGACCTCAACATCCCCGGTATTGACGAGATTGTCGGCCCCATGATTAACATGCTCGCCTGTCGCCTCGCCGTCGCACCCTCGACGACTGTCTCCACACTTCTCGAGCAAACGCACGCCTCGTTCCTCGAGACTCTTGACCACCAGCACGGTTTCGTCGCTGCGGCCGCCGCGCAGTCTGCCGGCGCTGACCTCCCTTTCAACAGCGTCTTGTCCATTGAATACGCTGAGGAGGGCGCAACCTACTACCCTACTTCCGCACCGGGCCAGAACTCGCTTGACTTCGAGACTGTCGGTGGTACCAGGGCGCCTGAGTTTGACGTCGTCCTTGGTGTGCTCCTCGGAGGTGAGGGTGTTGATGTACAGTTGGGATACTGGGATGGCATTATTGAGCCTGAGGTTGCTGAGAAGATTGCGGCTATGTACGCTGTTGTTGTTGAGGAGATGGTTGGTGCTGGCCTTGAGGGAAAGGTCGGCGACGTTGAGGCTTTGGTTCAGTAGGGGACTGTCTAGTTTCGTGTTCTTAGATTGGCGTTTGTTCTGATTTTTTTGCTTTAGTTGTTTTCATAGTTGATCAATGATCTTTTCCCAAAAATGCCATTTGCCATTGTTGTACGTGACTGTGACAGCTGCTACGCGAGCTTCAATCTTCTTCGACTACTGGTACAGTACCTACACCACGATACTTTTAGAACAACCAAACTCACATCATTCGAAAGCCTAGTGATTCAACGCCTGCTTCTGCATCGCCTCCCCGCTCTCATTCGCCGGCTCAAGCCCACCTTTACTCGGCCCACAAAGCTGCACACCATCCTTGCTGAACCGACTCCCATGCACAGGACAATCCCAGCTCTTTTCCGTCTTATTCCAGCACACGACGCCCTTGAGATGCGGGCACAGCGCAGAAAACTTGTGTACCTGGCCGCCCTCGTCCTTGTACACGGCCAGCGGCTTGGATAGGATCGACGTATTCAATACGCCGCCTTCGCCGGGCGCTAGGTCCTCGATGTCAGTGATGTCTGTCTGCAAAAAGCGCTTGTACTGCGAGTTGATTTGCAGGTCGTGCGTCAGCATCGAGGGCAAGGATTTCGTGAGCGACGCCACGCGCTTGGGGTCGTAGGCTTCGATCCAGGCGTTCTCTTGGCCTGTGATGGAGTCGGCGATAAGCTTGCCTGCTAGCACGCCGTGCGTGAGACCGTTGCCTGAGTCGCCTGTGATGATGTAGATGTGCTTGTTGCCGGAGTTTTTGCCGATGAAAGCCATGTGGTCGACGGGCTCGAAGACTTGGCCGCTCCACTTGTAGTCGATTGTTGTGGCTTGCGGGAAGCGTGCGCGCGTCCATTCTTCGAGTTCTTTAAATGGCGCTACTGTGTCAGACTGGCCGACTTTGTGGTCGCCGCCGCCGACGATCAGGTAGTCATTCTGGTCGTCGCAGGCGGTTAGGCGCACGTATTTGTACATTTCGGCGGAGTCGTAGAAGAGGGCGTCTTCGATTGAACTTTTGGGTACACGTGCGGCAATACAGTAGGTGCGGTAGTACTCTTGCTCGGCGATGACGGAGAGCTTCTGGAGAGGAATGCAAGTGGCTTCGACAGCGTCGGCGCATTTGATGGTGTTGCCATTCAGCGTCTTGACGTAGACGTCTTTGTGGCCCATGCCAAGAATCTCCACTCCCTTCTCCTGCACCTCCATGCATCGCGTGTTGGTGTAGCAGGCGAAGTTTTTCTGCTTCTTGAGAAACTCTAGCACTCCGACGACGTATTTGGTCGGGTGAAAAGTGGCTTGTTGAGCGTAGACGACAGCATCGCTTTGGTCAATGTTTCCGTCCCAGCCCTTGAGTTTGAAGCCCTCTCTGTACTCGGTGTGGAGTCCAAGCTCTTTGGCCTTCTCCCCCTCTTCTCGGAGAGTCTTGACATCATCTGCATGGTCTTTGGAGCTCTTGGGGTACTGAGAGAAATCGTAGCCTGGAAGGTTGCGGTACTCGCACTCGATACCCAGTTGCTTGGAAATCTCACCAACTCGGTTCAGCGCCCAGGTATGAGAGTCAGCAGCCGCCTTGGCTCCCTTGTCTCCATGCTTCTTAGCGATTGCGGGATAGCCATCGTCCAGATCACTAGCAAGATGGCCGCTCGTGCGTCCGGTTTCACCTGAAAGAACTTCACGACCTTCGATCAAGACCACGTTGAGACCTCGTGTAACGAGCTCGTAAGCGACTGAAACTCCGGAGATACCAGCCCCAATAATGCACACGTCAGTTTCCAGGTCTTGATTAAGGGCTGAGAACCTGGGAAGGCTCTTGTAAGGTAGGTGGTGAATCCAGACGGGGTCAGTCTCTCCACTGGTGAACATGAACTTCTCAGGCTCCGACATGTGGGAGGTGGCGACTGTTGCGTCGGTGGCCATGGTTGCTTTGTGGTGAAAGTTTGGGTATGTGATTGGGGAGATTCGAGTGCTTCTAGCTGCGCGTGCTGTAATTCTGACTGTGCCTCGGAGGACGGTGGTTGTCAGAAGGCGGGAGGCGAACACCGACATGTCTTTATCAAGTGGTGGGAATTGATGCGCAGCTGCAGGCCACGTATGGAGAGGTCATTTGGGCATTTATCTGGAGCGAGTGGTTTCCTAAAACGTCAAATTAGATGACGGGTTGATTGTTTGTTGCGCCCATGATTGGCCAGGGTGGGTGCTGTCCTGGAGTTGAGACGTGAATATTGTATTCTTGACATGTTGATGACGTCTTGTCATCCCACAACCACGGCCAGCTCCTTGCACGTATCCCGTGACAACTGAGTCCCAAATCCATACCTAGTTATTCTTACAACCAAAGATACATTATTTTTTCCTGTCGTGCTTAGCGTATCTCACTGCATCGCGCATCCACTGCATCCGCCTCCGCAATCCGCCCGTGTCGTCGATATACATTTGCAAGCATGAGACCTGCTCCTCGAAGCTGGAACCTCCAATTGCCACTGATTGGCTGAAGTTCGAGGCGCTCATTGATGGCTCTCCAGGCACTCTCGCATATTGCAATGGCGTCGTCGATCCGTCCAGCAGATTCGTACTGCTCGCTGAGCTGCGCCGTCCACGCCCTATACCCGGTAACCTCCGGGTTGATACTCCTCCATACTTCCTCCGTAACTCTCAGTGCTTCTGCGTTTTGATTCTGGCGTTTGTACATGTGCATCATGTATCGTGACCAGGCGATATATGGTGTACTTGTTGGACTGAGAGAACGTCGCACCGTCTGCCAGAACTGCAACGCCTCTTCATTCTTGCCTTGCTCCCTGTATCTGCAAACAATCGAACGTGCCCAATCGAGGGTCACATCAGCCTCCGGCCCTGCGGCGTTCTTATACAGTTCCCAGCTTTCGAGATGTAGGAGAGTGATGCGATCTTCGTATCCAAGCTTCTTGTAGCTAGCGACCAGCTCTTTCGACCATCTACTATGTTCCACAGACCGAGGATCTATGCGCTGTCTGATCTTCTGTCTTATCTCGATTGATTCTTGATTGAGACCTGCCGCAAGATATGTTCGGATGACTGCTCTTGCAAAGCCGTAAACTTCGAACTCGAAGCTTCTGGAAGAGGCCAAAACCGCGCTTATGGTTCGTCGCGCAAATGCCAACTCCTCGTTTTGGAGCTCTGCGTGATGGTACGCATTTAGGAGAGCAGTCGCCCATCTCAAGGTTTGTTTCGAATGGATCAGTTTCTCGACGACTGGCCAAATGCTCTCCCGGAACGCGACGCCTGCTATTGGGTCGCGCTGCTCAACCGACATGATGAACTCATCGGCTTTTTTCAAGTACCAATAGGAGTTCAAAGGATGGATCTTATATTGTTTTTTGTAAACGAACTTCAGAATCAGTCGTCGGCGGCTTGCAAATGCGTGGTAGATGGCGGGATGGGTGCAGATGAGATTGCGCAGACTGGCGAGGTTAGGACACAGAATGAGTATGCTGTGCAATACATCGCTGTCAAGGGTATGTAGATTTGAAGATTCCATACTTTGAGATGAGTCTTTCTTTGACAAATTTTGAGGAAGCGGGGATGGAAGACGAGGTACGTACCTAATGTTTGATGGCTGCCTAATCTACCACTTGGTCCTAGCGTCTCGGGTGTCAGACTGGGTATATGGCTTGGCAGTCTCAAGTTTTGACTTTGAATCGTTTTGTCGTTGTTGGGCATGCGCGGTTGATGCCATAGTTGAATCGACAGCCCAGTCACCACGTTCACACAGGATTTCTGAGAATCAACTTTGACCCAATACATGTGAGATCATTCGATTCAACTACGCTCTGCTCTGCCTTGACAAGAGCAATGTGTTCCCAGGGATCGCGGGTTCTCGCTGTCCAGCATGGTACTGCTGGTATTTTCCGCGCCTTTTACGCCCCATGAAACCTTCAACTCCTGCATTCTTTGCATCTCCATATCCACAAGCTGAACCTCGTCATCATCTTTTGGTTGTCCTTCGATGACTGTATCTACAGTCTTCATGATAGCCGATCCGCGGACCATTGTGTTGAACCCCACACTCGACTTGGATGACCTGACGTTACCAACAGAGCGCTTAGTGCGTGTGTTTGGTGTCTTACGATCTAACACCAATTTGTGGGAGCAAAGCAAACTTGGAAAAATCCGAGAAAGGAAGCGACGTATGTAGGGCATGGAGATGCTGAAGAGGCCGACGTAAACTTCGAGCACTGACCAGTAGGCTCCCGGGACATTGTCGTAGGTAGGGTTCAAGGAGTTGGCGAACTTGACTAAAGAATGTAGGCGGATGATGGATATGACGGTTGTGCTGTTCATGTTAGATTCGTGTTGGTTCGGTTCCAGATTAGATTGCGACTTACAATGTACCCATGCTAAACATCATGATGATAAAGACCTTCTTCTTCGTGCTAAGTGAAAGTGCCAACAGCTCAGGTATCGGGACGCCCACAAGTACCACGTCGAGAATGATGTTAATTATTGCATGAGCCCAAGCGAACGCGTTGAAGTTGATGCATTTACCCGTGTGCTCACCATCCCAGTTTGTCCAGATGGTCGACATAGGTATGCAGTTAAAGATGCAGACGAATGCGAACGCAATCCCATACGCAGCAACGATACCCATCAGGATGTAGGTGTTTCTTCTGAATTCTTTCCTAGGAAAGATCCGAAGGCAGAAGCTAAGAAAAGACAGTTTGATGAGAGCGACAGTTATCACGTAAAAGATCTCGCCGACCCACAAAACCTATCCCATATCAGCAATAAGTTCTACGCCATTACATCGAGTATTACCTTGACAGTGCGAGAGATCTGCCGAGGAGTTAAGGTCCAGACATCTTTGCCAAAGCCGTCGTCAGGCATGTAGAGTCCAATAATACTAATCGGTACAGCAGTAGCGAGAGCTACCACGGAGAAGATGTTGTCAAGCGAGAATAACGAATCGCTGGTTGCACACCTGATTACCACAGAAACGATGGCAACTGCGCCTGATATCTCGATTACAAGGGGCGTAACGTGGGATATGTCCCGAACCGGGGCCCCGCACACAAGTTGTGTAGTGTTCTGTGTTGCTGTTCTTGTTAGTATATGCACTACCTACGTGTCAGGGTCCGAGACTTACCCAGCGCTTCAATCACACTACATGTGGAAAGTACGCATTTTGTGAGCGTGTCTTTCTGGGCGTCGCTGTGGCAAAGGCAGGCGAAATCGGTGGCGGCGCAGTCTGTCTGAGCATCGATGCTTGCCTTCAAGCACTCAATCTGTGACTATTAGCGTCAAGCCTGTCAGAGCAGAATCCAGATTCTACGAACAGCGCAGGGTGGCAGATATTGTGCTAGAGTCAGCGAAAAGAAGAACAGGATGGCGCAAGAGACCTTGGTCAAAATCATATTGCGCAATATTGGGCGACAGCAGACTGCGCGGAGTCTCAATTCCCTCTCCGAAAGATGCCGGCAGCATTCTTTATATCTGTTTCAAGTTCACTGCTCTTGCGCCTTGGCTAAAAAGAATCTTTTTCTGTTCAAAAGCAATTCCTCGATGAAAACCTCCTCGCCTTACTTGTTACGACCCACAGCCCACTTCCGGGTTATAGTCCTTAATTTGTCGGGGAATTTCCGCGCACGTGCTTGCGTTCTGGGGCAAAGATGTTCGTCTTCTGGTCATGATATGTTGACCACTGTGCATATCGAGATGTAATCCACCGTATCGAGAAGCGTTGCACTGTATCTTGATGTCATTCGAGTCACACTGTTTCAATTCCACTTATTGGATGCGTGCGACGTGTCTAAAACTGCTGGAGGGATCGGCGACCTATAATGATTGTGGTAATTACTTTTTTCTTGGCAACGTGCGGATATCCACAATAACGGCGCGTCGGGAGAAGCCGAGAGAGCCGAGACGGGCTCATGTGAACTCACACTAATAGGTAGGTAGTTCACGCTAAATTTCAAGGGGAGCGGAGTGAACGACAGTTGTGTTTGGTTCAGAGGGAAAGTACCTAGAAGAGATAGATGGTGCGGTAGCAGAGATGACATGCATATGGTTTCAGAGTCTTTGCTTTTTGCCTATGATCTCCTACTCCGCAATGTTTCTCCGCGAAGATGATGCGGAAGGATTCATCCCAAGTACTGGTGTCAGGATTCTCGATTTAGTACACGAATAGAAAGCTTATTTTCTTCCTCTTGTCGGCAGGGCCTATGTGATAAGGCGACATGATTGTACAGCACTTTGTACGGTCATCAAGGTCTAATTTCCGAATATAAAATCCTGTCCGCTACTTTTCGAACACATCTTCTCTAAGTGCACTTGTCCAGAGTCCTGAATAGTGCTTCTATCCAACTGTCCCCGATACAGAGATAAACTCCGCCTAGCTTGTATCACACTGGCGTACATGCATGTTTGCTCTGGAGAATGACTTTCACATCGCAAACTTCAACTTGTCGTATTCTAATTCTAGTAGAGTTATTTAATCTCTAATCCAACAACTATGCAAGCTCGCATTCGATCAAGCTCTCCTGCGAGTTCTCGTTACTATAGACTTGCACAATCTTGAGGCCAATCTCGGGTGCCTCCAAAATCCTGTGCCAGTCAGCCAGGGTTCGTTCTTTAGAAGAGAAGAGCGTGCACATCATCATATTCAGTGCAGTGGTCTGCCAGTCTGCACCCTTGTCGGGAATGATGTTCTCGTTGATGAGAAGTTTGCTGTAGCCAGGCTTCATGGCACCCGCAAGCTGGGTCAAGATGCTCTTACAAACCTCATCGGGCCAGTCGTAAAGCACAGAGTGCATGTAGTACGCGCGTGCAGCTGTGTGTTGAGTTAGCGCGTCTCATCAGAGATCCAACGTTGGAACCCACCCTTCACTGGCTGCTCAGTGTGGAAGTCATGCTTCATGCGCTCAATCTTGGACGGCAGCTCCTTAATAGCGTCGATGATGACTGGAAGATCCTGCAAGATGAGGCGTCCCGGAGCATCGGGGAATTTTGATCTGACCGCCTCGTTAGCAGGCGGTTCACAACCGGGTTACTAACAACGTACCGGAACTCCTCGATATCGTGGCCAAGAGACCCACCAACATCCACCAGCAGAGTCGCATCGTCTGAGGTATCCAGACCGCTGATAAGCCGTTCATTGACAGGGTAGAAGTTTGTATCCATCCAACTGG
>WODD01000193.1:34584-49172 GCA_019775935.1 Neoascochyta sp. HWLR27 | reverse complement strand
CCACACACACACACACACACACACACACACACACACACACACCACCACCACCACCACGCCGCCACGCCGCCACGCCACGCCGCCTCTTACCCTTTCACCGCCGCCGCTAAGGGAACACCTGCTTGCACTCCCTCACCGACGTCACCTGCGACACGACTGCACCAACACCGACTCACCCACGCCCCGACTCACCCACGCATACGAGCACGAACACTCGCATTCACACTCCACCCTCCTAAGCACAACAACATGGCCGACGCAGCGCAGCGTGTGCTGCTCAATGAGTTCAAGGCTCTCAGCAAGGAGGCCTGGACGCACATCGAGGTGTGTAGCTCCCGCTGCCCGTCCGAGTGGCGGTCGCTGGCGTGGACGATGATGGACTGACTGATGCCCGCAGCTGGTCAACGACAACGTCTTCGAGTGGAGCGTGGCGCTCATTGTGCTGAACCCCGACTCGCTCTACTACGGCGGCTACTTCAAGGCTCGCATCATGTTCCCGAGGAACTACCCGCATAGCCCGCCAGGTATGTTTGACTATGAGACACCCAAGTGTACCTCTAACACTCCCCAGACTTCAGGTTCGCCCGCCCGCTCTACCACCCCAACATCTACCCCGACGGCCGCCTGTGCATCTCGATCCTGCACCCGCCGGGCGACGATGAGATGTCAGGCGAGCTCGCCGCGGAACGGTGGTCGCCGGTGCAGCGTGTTGAGACGGTTCTCCTCTCGATTCTGTCGCTGCTCGACGACGCTGAAACGTCGTCGCCGGCCAACGTCGACGCGGGCGTGATGCTGCGCAACCAGCCCGATCAGTACCGCGACATGGTCAAGAAAGACACGGAGGCATCCAAGGCGGATATCCCCGTGGACTTTACGATGCCGACACATGAGACGGCGTGGAAGCGGACGGAGGAGAAGGACATTGACTTTGACATGTCGTGGGAGGACAGCGATGTGGAGAGCTTTGGGGGCAGCGAGAGCGACTTTGAGGAGATGGATTCTGATGACGATGGCGAGGGCGAAGAGGAGGAGGAGGAAGAAGAGGAAGAAGATGAGGACGAGGGCGAGGGTGGCAAGAAGGTTGGTGGCAAGTAGGGGTTCGCCTTCATGTTCTTCTTCTTGATGTTCTTGTTCTTGTCCTTCATCTTGGTCTACTGCCGGTATGGGGTGGTGGGCTTTGTTCTTGTCTTCTCAGCGCGGTGTTTGGGACAGGGCGTAAACAGGACGGGGCTGTCTGCAGCGTCTGCATTGGTTGGAGTTTATGGGATTAGATTTAGAGGCAGGGCAGGGCGCCAGGGCTGGCCACGAGTTTCAAAAAAAAATATAATATGCAGCTCACTCGGTGTGTTTGCGGCAGTGCGTTTGAGGGTGAGATCAGATTGTGTCTGTCTCGTTGTGGAGTAATTACATGGAAGCAGAAATGGGACTAAACGCCAGCCCTTGGGCATGCCATGTGAAAGCCGGGTGGATGCTGTGTGGTGCTGTGTGGGTGCTGTGAGGGTGTTGTGTGGGTGCTGTGTGAATAGGCAGCAGCAGCAGCAGTCGAGCGGCAGTCGAAAAAAAAAGAAGAAGAAGAGAAAACCATGGTCAGGGTTTCTGCCAGTAAATCCAACCCCCAAGCCCCCTCTCCAAACCCAGACATCTACACGGTCCCTGCAATGCTCAGGTCGCGAATCTCCTGCAGCACCTCCTCGACCCTTGCGTCGAGCTCGCCGGCGGCATACTGGTCGCGGGTGCTGGCATCGAGGTACTGCTGGACCTGGGCCATGCGCGAGTAGGCCTCTGCGCAGAAGCGGAGCTGGATCTTGACGAGGGCCTCGAAGCTGGGGTCGAGGTAAGGGACGCGCAGGTCGATGAGCTGGGGTAGCTCGGTGGTGAGCGTCTCGTTGAGCTGGTCGTAGGCGGCGCGGGCGAGCTGCTCGTCCTTTTCGGCGCGCGGCAGCTTCGTCACGTCCTTGTCGGGCTTGTCGGTGAGTTTCTTGACCTGCGCGCGCATCCGGTCGTAGTCCATTTGCTTGTGCTCGCGCTTGGTGATGCAGGCGTTAATGTCCGGGAAGTACGAGCAGAAGCGTTGGATGGGGTCGAGGACCGTGGTGCGGTAGGGCCCGTCCAGGGCTTTGATCGTCTCGGCGTCGAGGTCCGTCACGGCTTGCTTGTAGCTGCGCGACACGCCGTCTTTTGTGCCGGCGTCGCCGTAGAAGGCGTCGATGGTTTCGGCGATGCGCATTTGCGAGGCCGTCATGGCGCGGAGGGAGTCGAGGTAGCCTTTTGCTTCTTTTTGGAGCTTGTTGGCGGCGGTTTCCATTGTGCGGTAGCGGCTGGGGGTCGTTGTTAGGTTAAGGTGGGGTTTGGGGGTTGAGAGGGAGAGGAGAGGGAGAGGAGAGGGAGAGGAGAGGGAGAGGAGAGGGAGAGGGAGAGGGAGGGAAGGCAGCAGCAGCGGCCGCGGGGGTGAAGGCAAAGACAAAGACAAACGTACCGTTGCTCCGTCTCAAAGTCGCGGTCGTTTGTGCGCTCCACCTGGCCCGTCTTCATCAGGACCTGCGTCGTGGCGCGGTTGACGCCCTTCTTGAAGCCTGTGGGGGATCACTTCAGTTCAGTCAAGGCGCTGGCGGGAGGGCACTCGAGGGGCTTACCGGTCCACGACATGGCGGCGGGGAGGGTGTGGTATGGTATGCGCTGTGTATATGAGTGCGAGTAGGGATGTGAGGGATGTGGGGGGCGGGGATGGGCGTGGGTGGTGATCGGAGATGGACAGAGTGGGTAAGGTAGTGGGTAGTGGTAGTGGTAGTGGGATGAGCAGAGAAGTGTGGCACCCAACCAAGCCGATGACGCCGCCGCCTGTGGCTCTGTGGCTGAGCCGAGCGCGTCGCCGTCGCCGTCGCCGTCCCCGACCGCCGAAGCCGACATCTTTTTGTCTGCCCAGCATGCGACTGTTTGTTTAATGACTGCTCTCCGCCTCGCACGCACACGCGCGCTGCACCGCGCATCCTCGCCGCGCCAGTGCCAATTGCCATTGCCATTGCAGTTCAAACACCAACACGCCGCCTACTCGACACCATCACCAACACCACCACTATCACCACCACCATCACCACCACCACCGCCGCCCGCCCCCGCCCATGACGTCCCCCCCGTCATCTTCTCGGGCATCCAGCCCACGGGCGTCCCCCACCTGGGCAACTACCTCGGCGCCCTGCGCCAGTGGGTGAAGCTGCAAAACGACGCGCCCCCCACGGCCACGCTGCTCTTCTCCATTGTCGACCTGCACGCCATCACCATCCGCCAGGACCCCCGCCAGCTCGCCACATGGCGCCGTGAGATGCTCGCCAGCCTGCTCGCCGTCGGCCTGGACCCCAAGCAGTCCATCATCTTCGCCCAGAGCCGCGTCAAGCAGCACGCCGAGCTCATGTGGATCCTGAGCTGTGGCGCCAGCATGGGCTACCTGGGCCGCATGACGCAGTGGAAGGTGTGTATGTCCTGATCTTGATGCCGACGTCTTGCGGCGCAGTGTAAATATACCAACACCCACTCACACAACCCCTCTAGAGCAAACTCGCCCTCCCCGACACCGCCTCCCCCCTCGACCCCGCCGCCAACAAGGACGCCCTCAAGCTCGGCCTCTTCTCCTACCCCGTCCTGCAGGCCGCCGACATCCTCCTCTACGGAACCACCCACGTCCCCGTCGGCGAAGACCAGGCCCAGCACCTCGAGTTCACCCGCGACCTCGCCCTCGGCTTCAACAACGTCTACTCCCCCGACGCCCCGCTGCTCACCGTGCCCCAGACGCTGCTGAGCCCTGCCAAGCGCGTCATGAGTCTCGCCGAGCCAACCAAGAAGATGAGCAAGAGCGACCCCAAGCTCAAGAGCCGCATCCTCATCACCGACTCGCGCGATGTCATTCAGAGCAAACTCCGCACTGCCCCCACAGACTCCATACAGGGCATCTCCTACGACCGCGCCGCCCGCCCCGGCGTCTCCAACCTCGTCGACCTCCTCTTCCACTTCGACCCCGCCGGCGCTGCCTCGCCCGAAGAGCTCGCGCGCGATATCAAAGACTTGAAAATGCGCATGTTCAAGGAGCGCATTACTGATGCCATCGACGGCGGGCTGAAGGACATCAGGGGCCGGTATGAGGAGCTGATGGGTGCGAACCAAAAGGAGCTGGACGTGCTTGCTGATGAAGGCGCGCAGAGAGCCGAGAGCAGGGCCGAGGAGACGATGAAGAAGGTCAGGGACGTCATGGGGTTGGGGTGGTAGACGACTTGATCTGTGTACATTATCTGTAAAGAATATAACGGTTGTGCCTGCTACACTACTGCGCATGAATACTTGCGATGTGTTGCCGTCTGCGGATTGAGAACTAGAATCCAGCCGCACGCAGGATCCGCAGCTAGCTGCCCCGAGAAAGCTCAACATGCTTGACCAATGTGTCGGTTCGACACTCCTTCCAATCGACACTCAATCAGTCTAGCGAACCCTCCACGGCCCTCCGTCTAGCCGTCTCCTAACCGGAGCACCGCAACTTATCCATCATTCTCTCTTCATAAGCCATATTCTCAGCCAGCACCATCCCGACGTTGCGCCCTTCCCGCGAACCGGCTCGTGCGTGCAAAGCGTAATCTCGCTACATGCCTGGTAACATGCCCCAATGCGGTAATACGCGACCCGGCTCTCAGATACGAAAAAAAAAGGTCCGGCTTGGCTGTTTCTAGACTCGGGGAATGGCTAGCACGGCGTTGGAAGGGGGAAGCGTTTCGCGTGGAAATGCTGCGTAAATGGGGATCAATACAGGAAGGTGCTGCAGCTCGTCGTGGGAGTTGTGGTTTGGATTTGGATGTTGGCTGGTGATGTTTTTCCTGCTCTTCTACCTACAGCTTCATATGTAGCACTCGCTCGACGCATACTCTGTTAACTACTACTGACCAAAAATTAATACTCGAGCCACTACCTACCTCTCCCGAATCAGGCCCCCCTTCGCCCGCCCGCCAAACAGACTCGCCCTCCTACTCCGACTGAGCCAAAAACCGACGCGAGAAGTGGACCCATCTTCACATTTTCCATGCTCGCCTGATGAGTTCTCGGCCGTAGTGCCGTCCCGGCATCACAATGCTTCATGCGAGCGTGGTGGCCATGGAGCGAGGTTTAAAAGCACGTCGGCTGCGCTTCTGTAGCTAATTCACTGACCACCCTACCTACCCAACCCGGTACCTGCTCTTTTTTATCGCTAATCTATCCGGTCCTTTGACCGTTATCTGGTAGTGCTGCCACCTCAGCCGTCCGCTCGTTATGAGTCGCTCGTTATCTACTCTCTTTCTTTTTGTTTTCGGACTGTGGGCGGGTTTAGGCGCTTGGGCTGTTCCGCTCGCTGTGTCGCGTGTGTATGGCAATGGGACGGAATCGCTCGATTCGAATTTGCTCTTTGCTCGCCAGAATACTGGGAGTGGGAAACCTTCGCTCAGGATTATGCCCCTCGGCGCTTCGATTACTCAGGGCATCGCTTCTTCGCCTCAGAATGGTAAGGATGATGTGTTTGTGCTCTTGGTGGGGTGTTCGCTGACGGGAGACTCGTGGCAGGCTACCGCAGGAAGCTCAGGGAACAGTTGAGGTTTGATGGGTATGAGGTCGATATGGTGCGTTTCGAGGTCGAGGTGTATATCGTCCAAGCTGATTCTAATACATAACATAGATTGGCTGCCAGTCGCATGGAGACTTTAACGACCGGTAAGTCCTATCGAACTCCTGCAAAACATGACTGACTTTTGCCTTTCCAGCCAGCACGAAGGCCATCCCAGCATGAAAATCGAGCACATGATCGAATTCGCCTCATGCTCCATCAAGCAGCTCCCCAACGTCGTCCTTCTCCACGTCGGCACAAACGACTGCACTGGCGCCAAAGACGACATAACCATCACCCGCGCTGGCGACGGCTACATCC
This sequence comes from Neoascochyta sp. HWLR27, assembly GCA_019775935.1. Lineage (NCBI taxonomy): Eukaryota > Fungi > Ascomycota > Dothideomycetes > Pleosporales > Didymellaceae > Neoascochyta > Neoascochyta sp. HWLR27. Next base: position 43,237 of record WODD01000193.1, on the reverse strand, counting down.
GCCTCCTCGACTACCTCTTCGAAAACATCCCCGATGTGACCGTCATCGTATCGACACTCCTCCCCAACGCAAATACGCTCGGCAACCACTACGTCGACGTCCTCAATGAACGCATCCGCGACATTGCAGTCACCATGCGTCAGACGCGCAAGGTCGCCCTCGCCGAAATGGCCTACGGGTACATCCCGCTCACGGAGATCATCGACGGCACCCATCCGACCGCCGAAGGTTACGCCAAGATGGCTGCCGTCTGGTCCGAGGCTATCGACAATGCGCATCTGAACAGACTGATCACGCCCCCGCGCGACAACGGACGCGAAAACGGAAACGATGGCGATTCTCAGTGCGCCAATACGCCGCCTAGCCCGGGGGGTTTCGGCCCTGCGACTGAGACGCAGCGAGGCTATGGACAGTACGTGGAAGCTCGTTGCCCTAATACCTATAGGCGCGTGGCTGGATTGAGCTAACATCTCGCAGCGACGACGGCACGTACACGCACTCCTCCGAACCAGCCGTCAACATACTCAAGGACTTTGCTTTCTACAAGGATGAAAACCTCAACTCTGCGCTGAAACACTTCCATTTCGCCCAGCTCGTCAACATTAACAATGTCGATAAAGGCGGCGAGACGGACGAGCTGGTCCGTGTCGTCGAGGAGACCAAAAAGGGGGGTGGTCTCGCTACTATGGCTATCAGGTACAAGCTCAACAACAACGGCAGGTTCGATGGGCAGTGGATAGATATCGATGTCAAGATGGATTGCTTGAATAGAGGTATTAGGTGGGGCGATGTGAATGGGTTTGTATCCTAAGCCCCTTCGTTTCTTCCCTGACTGACACCGCGACAGAGACGGTCTGGATGATTTTATCTGTCTCTCGTATCCCGCGGGAGACATGTTCGTCTCGCTCAGTAAGTAAAGCGGTTCATTGCTGAATATCTGTCATGGAGCCAAGCTAATCGCTTCGACCACTAGATCGCGGAGGAAGCCCCCCAACCTTCGAGAACATGTAAGTCTGCGTCGAATGTAGCTGCAATTTCTGTCGCTGACTGTTAGCAGGGGTCTCATCAGGAAGTCGGAACCATGGGCGAAGCAGGATCGAATCCGCCTGGGAGACATCGATGGCGATGGCCGCTTGGATTGGTGCGCTATCGACGACGTGGGCGATATCTATTGTTGGCGTAACGGCAAGTACTTTGTGTCAATGCAAAATTCCAGTATTAACATATCGCAGGCGGTTACAACGACCTCCCGATCGACACACCCAAGGAAAAGGGCTACTGGCAAGGCATGGTCGGGGGAAGCTACACGTTCAAAGCTCAAGGTAGGGAGCTTCGATGTATCGCCGAAACGGTACACTAATTTTGTCAGGAATGCCGGGTATCGAGGGAGTGCGCCTCATTGACATCAACGGAGACCAGAGAGCGGATTGGGTCTACGTGTACCCTGACGGCCACACCAAAATCTTCATCAACCAGAGAGGCACCAAAGCGGATGGACCCGGACTCAGACCATCCTGGGTGGAAGCCGCAGTGGCTCACCGAGGTTTTCCGGATGAGAAAAGTAAGTTTCTTCCTCTACCACTGGATATTTAACTCAAGACAACACCTGCTGATCGCGATTTTGCGTCCCAGACTTCAGTCGCGACAACGTGAAATTCGGAAGAATCTACGGAACTGGGCACTACGACTACGTTCACCATACCGAGAGGTCTGAGAAATCACAGCCTCTTTTCTACCATTCCATGAACGTGTTCAAGAACACAGGCAAAGTGAGTGGCAACTCGACGGCAAACCCCCTTTCAAAACCTGACCAACCTCTAACGAACCCGGCACCAGGGTGGCATGCGCCTCAAAGGCGACGGCGTCCGATACTGCGACATGTACGGCCGCGGCTACGACGACTACATCTGGATCTGGTCGGGTGGCGAAGTCGAGCTGTTCGAGAACACCCAAGACCTTCCTAACTGGAAGTCGCACGGCCAGATCTACAACTTGAAGCGGGACCGCAAGTCTGTCCATTTTGGAGACTGGGACGGCGATGGCCTCTGCGATATCTTGACTGTCGAGAAGCATACCGGCGTCACGCATATGTACAAGAATACCTGGGTAAGTTAAAATGTGGTCTGGTATGATGTTGCATTGGAGAGCTGACGGTTGGCCGGTAGACTGCAGGCAAGCCGTATCCCACGTTCAATGACCCTGTTCGCGTCACGGGCGCGCTTTGCAACCAGGGATGGGGAGTCGGGTTGTACGATCTCGGACTGCGATTCGCTGATATCGACGGCGACGGTCGTGTTGGTAAGTAACTTTCTGCCATGATTGAGAGACCTGAGACTGTGCTGACGCAGTTGTAGACTATCTCTGCATGGAAAAAGATGGAAGGACCACGGGCTGGTTGAACACAAAGAACGGCCTCGTGGACGCGAAACAGATCAAATTTAGTGAGAACTTCGACAGAGCAAACCATCGCTTTGCGGATGTAAGTGGATGGAACAATACGCTTGTATTTGATGAAAATGCTCACTATCCAAGGTCAACGGAGACGGAAAGGCCGACTTCCTCTGGGTCGATAAGTTCACTGGAGAAGTCCGCGTCTGGCTCAACGGAGGTCCCCGAGAGACCGGTGGCAGCACCTTTTTCTGGGAGAAACAGGGCAACATCTGGCGCGAAGGCGTTGATCGAGGACAGAACATCCATTTCCCCAAACTTGGATTCCTTGGCAGGGCCGACTACCACCAGGTGCTTCCAAAGACCGCGCGGGCTTTCACGTAAGTTTTGTGTTGCGAGCAGTGATCATTTCGGTAACTTACTATACCCAGCTACTACAACACCTGTGGAGGTGCTGAGACAGGTGGCGACGACGGCAACATCAGAGACCCCAATCTCCCCGCTCTTCCAGACGCTACATCGGAGATTTGCAAAAAAGACGAGGCGTCTTTCATTAACGAAGCAAACTGTAAGCTTCCGCGTGTCGACTGGCGCAAGACGGCCGAAACCTGCAGCGAAGACCAGATGCGAACCATCTACCGCGTCCAGCTGAAAGCCATCGAGGTGATGAAACTCACCGGCACCCTCCACGACGCGTACGAGACGACAGGATTTAACCGATACTTTGTTCGGACTCCCGAATGGAAGGGGAATGATTACTACATCAAGCAGAACAGTACGTCGGCTCTGACAGCTGCGAGTTCGCAAGGCTAATCCAACGCTCTAGTCAAAACGATAAACATAGCCGACTGGACTGCAGGCCCACTGCCCCCGAAAAAGACGAGCCAGATGTGGAAAATTACCTACTACTGTAAGGACCCATCATGGGCCAAGAAAGCAGAAGAAAAATGCGATGGCAGTAAAACTGTGTGAGTGAAACCGCGTCCTCTGGCACCACCCCGCAAAACACCCACTAATGCCCCGCGTTTCCTACAGTGGTGCAAAGACATACAACATCGGCGATGCCGATTCCAAATGCGAAGGATGCGCGCGAATCAGGCTCTGTCCATTGTGGTGGAAAGCGCCGGAGATTGACAACATGGACGTTAAGTTCCCGTCCCAAATGCAATATAATCTGGAGTTTGCCAGGCCGTGGGTGCCCAAGGAACAAGCTCTGATTCATGAGTGGTTGTGAGTATCCCCCCCATATGCGAGGTCGAATAGGTGCATGTGGCCCGGCGCAGCCTGGTATTGGTCGTCGAGATGAAGTAGCTGACTGAGTGTGTTTTCTTAGCCATGTCATGCGCTGGGACCCGCCGCCCATTCCGCCGACGGCAACGACGGGCCTCATCTCGTACTACATCGACGACCTCAAAGACACGGTGCGCCTCTTCCAAGACAAAGTCATGTACGGGGCCGGTCTGGCGTCTCGATGGGCCTGTAAGTTCTAGCCCCACCAATCCACTCCCTCTCCCAGCAGCACACCTTCCAAAATTTACCCACATCCGCTACCCCGACCTCTCAAAAACCTACGCTGACCACCCATCCCCACCTCCCAGGGCTCGGATTCGAAGACTACGAAGACTTGAGCCACGGCAGAATCCAGCCACGCGCGATGAGAAATGCAGACAACTTCGCCTGGATGTATGCGTATAACTATCTAGCGGCGCGGTATGGCTGGGACGGGTTTGATGATGGAAGGTGGAAGTACGAGTGGTTGCCGCTGGATCAACAGCAGAAAGAGAAGGCTGCTGGGTTCCCGACTACGTACAAGCGGTCGAGGTTTGCAAGGTGAGAGTGGGGAGGGGAGAGAAGGCAGGGGTAAGGTGGGAGATCGAGGACGGTGTTTATCCCGCGGGAGGAGGCCTGGTGATGGTGGATTTCCTGAAAAGGACTTGCTAGATTCTTCGGATACCGATCGTTGAAATTGATCTTTTGCATCATTTTTCCCTCAATATTTAAAGATCGCCAGGAAAGAAGGTGTCCGCAGCTGGTCAGATTACGAGAAAAGTAGAGATTGACACAGTCTAAGGTGCTGATTTCCGGACTATATCTGGAGATGCGAACAGATGAAATCACGTGTAGGCTGGGTAATTGTAGATCAGAGCGGGAGAGTACATGTGTCAGCCAAGAAAAGTAGTAAATAGAGCCAAGGAAGAGCGCCACTGAGAAGGAACCACGGCCCGGTTCCGCCCTTCCATTTAAAAAGAACCCGTACGTCCGAACACAGAATAACGCCATCACATTAGGCCTTTCGTCCCATGTATTCTCACGCGACCTGCTCTCGCCGGAGCATTTTATGCAGCATTCGGCAGTTAGACCCGGCACGGTTAAATTCTCCTTCAAAGATTCGCAAATACTAGTCACTTTACGAGATGGACCTTAGGATGACGATTTTCACCCGGGAACAATATGTCGCAATATAAATCTTTGTTTCGCACTACCACAAATTGTTTCGATGAAACAGCACCTTCGCCCACATTAATAGAGGAAGATGATATAGTCATACACACAGATAGTGCCGCGAGGACCAACGGGGTCTTGGAAGTACTTGAAGCCTCGAGTCTCAGTTGCGGGGGGACTCTACACGCTGCCACAAGAACCTCCGCTTCCACTCATCCACAATGAAGACTGTCGCGTGGCTTGCCGCCGTCACCTCCCTGTCATCGCCGGCCGCTGCGTCGCCCCATCTCGAGACGAGAGCTGCCGTGAACGACTGCCTCAGCAGCCTCAAAGTCCCCGTCTACACCTCGGGCTCAAGCGACTACACGCAGGCCGTCAAGCCGTTCAACCTGCGTCTCCCGTTCAAGCCCGCCGCGTACGCCGTCCCGGAAACAGTCAAGCATGTCCAGGATGCCGTGTCCTGTGGGGTGAAGAATAATGTGCAGGTCACTGCCAAGTCGGGAGGGCATAGCTATGGTGCGCATGGGCTGGGGGGCGAGGATGGTCACTTGGTTGTTGATTTGCGGCGGTTTAAAAGCGTCGTTGTTGATCAGAAGGCTCAGACTGCTGTTGTTGGAACGGGTGGCAGGCTCGGAGATATCGCGCTTGCGTTGTATGATCAGGGAAAGCAGGCAATCAGCCATGGAACTTGTCCTGGGTAAGTTTGACTGTTGCTGCTCCACGGGAAAGGGGGCTTGTAGAGGAAGACTGGAGTGCGCGTCTATACCGAGTATCGCTGACGATGTTGTAGTGTCGGCGTGGGAGGCCTCACTTTGCATGGCGGCTATGGTCTTATTTCTCGTCTCAAAGGCCTCACACTTGACAACCTTGTCTCGGCTTCCGTTGTCCTCGCGAACAGTACAGTCGTGGAGGCTTCCGCGATCGATAATCCTGACCTGTTCTGGTCCCTTCGAGGTGCAGGAGCAGCATTCGGCATCGTTACGTCGTTCACATTCAAGACTTTCACGGCGCCCGAAAACAACCTCGTGTTTGAATACACCATTCCTGCTCAAAATAGCAGTCATCTTGCCAACATTCTCGGCACTTTGCAAGATTTTACGGCCCGCACACAGCCAGCAGAGCTCAACATGCGCCTGTTCGTAGGACGGAACCAGCTGACTGGTGTCTACTACGGGAACCGAACCGAATACGACAAGATAATGAACCCACTGCTTACGAAACTCGGCGTCGGATCAAAATCAGGTTCTGTCTCAGCAAAATCCTGGATCAACACGCTAACCTCGTTCTCAAACGGTGCTCTCGCCCAACCGGAGAAATACGACTACCACGAGAACTTCTTCGCCAAGTCCTTGATGTCAGACTACCTGTCTCCAAAGGCTCTTGCTGCTTTTGCAGACTACTACTTTGATACGGCACGACGTATCAACCGCATCTGGTACCTTCTCATCGACATGCACGGCGGCGCGAAATCTGCTGTGTCGGGTGTTGAGGCGGATGCGACTTCGTACGCGCATCGCAATGCAACCTTCAAAATACAGTTCAACGATCGTATCTTCCCTGACAGCGCGGTGTATCAGCCGGACATGTTTTCGTTCCTCAACGGATGGGTGGGCGCGATCGAAGCTGCTGACCCGGGAGTGAAGCACGGCATGTACATCAACTACGCGGATACTTATTTGACGAAGGATGAGGCCCATACGCGCTATTGGAAAGACCACTACTCGAAGTTGGTACAGTTCAAGGGCAAGTATGATCCTAAGAATGTATTCAAGGGCCCGCAATTAGTTGGGAGCTAGAGGAGGAGTGATTATAGTAATGCTGGTTGTCTCTACGAATGCAGACCGATAAGCTCAATCAACGCTTATTTTCATTTTTGCACATCGTACCGGTCTACGTACATCTCCAAGGCTTAGTTATGCAGTTGAAAAGACGTGAATGTCATCTTGACGATGCTGACCAATGAGATGCCGGACATGCTCAGCCTCATTTCGGCGCTTACGCCCATGCCAGACGACCTCCTTTACGTCTCAATCAACCTCGTGCAAATAACACCACCAGTACAACTCACAAAATATGCGACTGATCCACACTTCCAGCTTGGAATTCGAAGAATTCGAGCCTGCCGTTGCACCACCATACGCCATACTTTCACATACTTGGGACGGCGCAGAACCCTCCTTCCAGGATGTGCAGAACGATCGCAAGGCAGGAAAAGAACCAGAGTATGCAAAGCTCATCGAAGGGTGTCGCGCTGCAGCAAGACACGGCTATTCGTACTTCTGGATCGACACCTGTTGTATCGACAAAACGAACAGCGTCGAGCTAAGCGAGACGATCAACTCCATGTTCCGCTGGTATCAGCAGGCTGGGATTTGCTTGGCGTATCTCGTCGATGTACCCCCGGGTTCAGAGGCTATTGACAAGGAGTCGCAGTTTGGCAAAAGCAGATGGTTCACTAGAGGCTGGACGCTGCAGGAGTTGCTCGCGCCACCCGAGGTGGAGTTTCTTGCATCTGATTGGACTAGGATCACCTCGAAAACAGACTCTTCCTCCGTCCTGGCAGACATCACTGGGATATCGACGAGCTTTCTGTCTGGCGAGGATCTCGAGATGGCGAGTATCGCAATGCGGATGTCGTGGGCCTCGAAAAGAGTCACTACGAAGGCGGAGGACATTGCATATTGTCTGATGGGCATCTTCGACATCCAGATGCCGCTTCTATATGGAGAAGGCGAGGGCGGAGCCTTTCGACGGCTACAGCAAGAGATTATTAAAGACTCCGACGACCAAAGCATCTTTGCTTGGAAAGCAGATGACGAGCTCATGCCACCGCCCAGAACAACCGAGCGACGCGTATTCAGCCTTCTCGCCCGCTCGCCTGCAGCCTTTGAGCACTCTCATGACGTTGTCGAAGCAGACTCGCCTATGTTCGAATTCCTGCCCGAGTATCTAGTCGGTATACGAGCGCCTACTGTCTTTGATAACAAAGGGCTGCATCTCTCACTCCCGATGATTCCAATGATTCCGAAAAGCGAAAAGATGTTTCTCGCCCTCCTCGCTTGCAGCAAGTCTGGAAAGGAAGACGAAGGTCGTCTCGCAATACAGCTGCGGGATGTCTCCACCAACGGCGGACGATACATCCGCATCAAGCAACACGAGCTTCCGACCGTCTCCAAAGCCAATATACTGGAGTCAGCCGAGTACGCAAAGATTTCCGTCACGCGAGGGAAAGACGAAGACTTTTTGCAATCGCCCACCATGAGTCCAGCGCCGGTGGTTGCCGTCAAGGACAAACAGGCATCTTCCTTGATATCAAAGCTCACAGGGAGAAGGATCTCTCGCAAAGCCGCCCCACCGGACAATATGGCTTTACCTGGCTCGAAGCTCAATTTGAAGAGAATGTCGCGAGAGGCAATCACGTCGATTTTTGGCAGTCACGTCAATCCTGAAAGGGCTGCTCGGCCCCAGAGTATTGGGAATGCTCACCAAGTGAGCTTTCAAAAACCTGCTCGGCCTCAAAGCGTTGAGATTGGTCAGCTGACGATCGGGTATGCGGAGCCTGCTGCACAGAAGCTTTGAGAGAAACATATTGCTGGACGTGGGGAGTTCATTGAAGGAGGAGTTTCAATTGTTGTATTTTCTGTTTCTAATTTTGAAAAAGCGGAGCTTGAATATGTTGAACTGCTGGGCTCTTTCATATCGTTGGCGTACAGAGAGCTAGATACCACTGATCTCATTAATTTCTCGTCTCAGACTGTTGATACGGCAAAGGTATCAGTAATGAATCAACTATAGTCGTTGCAACGATTGGGTAGGTAGAAGG
>WODD01000193.1:17583-34297 GCA_019775935.1 Neoascochyta sp. HWLR27 | reverse complement strand
CCCGTTCGCTCAGCTGTACTCAAGCAGTGTACCGGCGGATTAGTAGTCAGGTGGGTGACCACTGGCGAATACCCGCTGTTGTATGTTTTTTGCGTCGGGCCGCTCCTGGATAATCGGGAATAATGTACCAAGAGCACATTGTTGTTGTTTTTTGCTGCTGATGGTGGTGGTAGTGTGTATACGTGAGATGAAAGCGCGACCGGTCTAAATGCACCTTGTGAAACTGAGAACACCCTTGATCCCGCATACTATGGTTACGATGACGAAGGGTAAGCGATGACGCTCCATGTCACATTGGAACTGCTTGCCTTGCATAGTCACAGTACATATAGACCTAATGTTCCTTGTAATAGGCTGGCAGAACAATCGCTTAGTAGCATGCAGTCAGCGTTGCGACTCCAACAAGGCCTCTAATTAGATGATATGCCAAGGTACTGCGTCGCAAGCACAAGGCTGAGACAACTTTTCACCAACCAAGCGTGCCTTATCTCCTGTTGACTCAAGAAAGTATCTACGGCTAAATTATTAGTTAGTTACAAAGGGTGGGACAACTCCTAGCGAATCGTCTGCACGACAGGCTCTCGTTCGTCATCACCTCGTCAACCAGCCATTGACTTGCTTGTGTATAGATGTGCGTCATATCTCGAGAGGACAAGGCTCTAGTAGGGATATAACGGAATGTCACAAGTTTCCTCTCTACTTACGAACTGCCGTAAGTTAGCACACAGTGCCGTAATAACTAGATAAATTTACATGTGGCATCATTGAGCGTGCCCCAAGCTGCTGGACATCTCCTGCTAACACTTCAAAAGTTTACAGATATCTATTGCATTCGCAATACTTAGAAAGGCATTGTGATCCTTATTGGTGTGTTATATCGAATCTCAATGCAGGGACCCTTTGACTTGCAATATTATACGTGCTCAGCTAAGCTTAGTATCTTTGTGCCTGCGAGGATCACTTTTCGCTGACAAGCGCTTTTCCCTCGCGTTGAACCAGATCGGGAATCGTAGTTTCGAGCGAGACGCCGATTGGCTTCCACCCAAGGTTCTTCTGTGCAATTGCTGATCGCGTACGGGCGTTGGTACCCCACAATATCGATGCGTGGTCGCTTAGTGAGTCCGCTTTCGCTGCGTCAATGGTGTCAAGATCGCTAGCTTTGATGAAACCTTGCTTGTGTGCCTCTTTAGTAATAAGAGTACTCAGTTCTCCGAATGCCTTATCTGTTAGTACATCACCCGCAATACCGAAATAACAAACGTACAAGCTCGCCGTTTTCGACGTTGAAAATTCCGTCCTCGTTCCAAAACCCATCCCTACCGTCCTTCGCAGCTGCGACTAAAAGAGACACGAGGCTAGCAAGATCGTGGACATGAATGTTGCTCCAAATGTTCATGCCTTCACTCAACTTGAAGCCGTGGCCGAGCTTCAAGGTTGCTCTCGCAATTTCTGGCGCCTGGACGCTTCTTTGCTTGACAACACCCCTGCCGACGCCGTATATGAGTGGCCCAACGATCAGTGCTGTCTTGGTAGATGTAGGTGCCTGTGAAACGACTAGGTTTTCGACTATCCGCTTTGGGTTTCCCCGAATAGCAGACAATATCTTCCCTTTGTCTTTGAGGTCATTATAAATGTCTTCAGTCGCGTTACCAAAACGACCTGAATCGATCTCATCGGCTGCGTACACTGTCGCTCCTGATATCTGAATCCAGTGACCAGGATTCTGCGTCTTCTCCTGCCTTCTCTGAAGACCCTCCGCAATGGCTCTTGCACTTGCCGCATGTCCAGTCGCAGCAAAATCTTCCACCGAGTCAGTGTTAGAATAGATCAATCAGGGATTAGACGAACTCAGAACGATGTCTGCTGCTTCAGACAGATCTCTGATCAGATTAGTATCCTCAAGATCGCCCAAGACAGTCTTGACGTCCGGGTACGCCGATTCCAGTTGCTTTGCCCCATCAGCAGCTCGGACGAGTGCTGTAACGTGTAATCTCGAATCTCCGACGCCTGCTAGAGTATGCAAAATCTCTCCACCAATGAATCTACGGTCTGTGAGTAATGGTATGATAGTTCAGGTGGTCATCAAACCCCGTAGCTCCTGTGAGTAGAACCTCAACCATGATGAAGAGTGTTCTTTACGATGATGATAAATTGTAGACACAAAAGGTAAGATTCGAGATTCTTCTCCTGTGCATATGCGATGAGATTGAAAACCTATGCTTTATCTCTCGCTCAGTCAGTGATTTGTAATGCAATGATTTGCTCAAAAGAGATCAGATCACGAGCACAGGAGGACAGATCCTACGAAAGTGCTCGGAGTCTCCTGCCGGATGTGGCCTAGTCTGACCCCGCTGGGCCCGGAGTTCTACCCAGGAGCCCACCCCATGCCCACCTGCCACGCATGCGTACGGCGAGAGGCTCTGGTTCATAGGTAGATTACTAGTTACTCGAAAATTTGCCATTTTCTAGATAGCCAATGCACGAATTGGCTGCTCACGTGTCCGGATCGGGAAACTGATTTCTTCTTCAACGACGTCCTGCTCCCGCACCTCTCGATGACGTCGGAACGCGTGAGCCACCACCGAGACCATGCCAGCCGACAAACGTCGAGGAGTGACAAAGAAACGCACACACAACCTTGGAGGTTGCGCAACATGTCGGCATCGCCACGTGAAATGTGACCGTGCTCGCCCTACATGTGGCACTTGTCGTAAAACGGGGCTTGAGTGTGGCGGGTATACGTCGCCAATTCGATGGGCAACCATGTCGTATGAGCCATCGAGGCCACCTGAAGCAACGAAGGAGAAAGATCGATCTTTACAGCCAAACCAGGGTATGTAAAAGGAGAATTCGGATTTGGCTTGGAAAAACTCATGAGGGTGCAGATTCCACCGGAAGCCGCGAAGCTGAACATCGTTCTGCCAACATTCCAACCTCCTCTCATCAAGACGAACCCAGCAGTGTTATCATCGAAGATACACCTCTCAATACGAGCTCATATGGAGCTTTGAACAACAACACCTCAACAGAAGCCACACTTCCGGTGAGTGTGCCCCTTTTGCCAACTGGACCGGACCGCTTCAATCATTCTCCTTCAGTCGACTCTGTGTCGGACCTCGAGTCTCTCTTCGAGTCATCTAACGAACTGATATGGAACGACTTGTTTGACACTACCTTCGACATGTCAACGCCCTTCATAGACGATCAGTTTCAAGGTGAATTCTACAACGATCCTTTGAATGCACACGTTGTACAACAGCCACAAAGTCACGGTCTAGTGACTCCGTCCCTCGAAGACCCTTCAACTCAAGTACATAACAAACAGCACACGAATGCGACGAGTATGCTGTCCGACTCACAACCCCCTCCGTATGCGCCAGTAGAACTGGACGAGGTACAGGTGCTCCAAGATGCGCAGTACTTACTCCGGTACTTTAGAAACAATGTTATTCCCCAGTTTGGCCCGTTGCCGATGAGTTGTAAATCGCCCTGGGAAATACTCAACTGGAGTAACGCCGTCCAGACTCACGCAGAGTTGACATGGCTACGAGGTTCGAATGTTAAACATGCTAACCAAGCGAATCTTTTGGCGCTTTTGGGTTGCGCCGCCCATATGGTGGCGAAAGCCTCACCTCAGTCAACCGAGCTGGATCCTATCAGAGCGGTGCAGATCCTTGAGTATACATCTAAGTGCGCCAAGAGACACATGCAAGAATCTCTGAGGCTCGAGACTTTTGGCGAAGCAAAAGCAAAGTACAAGGATCAGCTGATGGCTATCTTTAGCCTCATAGCCCTTGCTGTAAGCAACTCCGAACGACTCATATGTTCCTCAGTTGAGCTGATGACATCAGACCGAAATTGGGAACTCGGCAGATGCAAGATGTTATTTGATCGATGCTGAGCGCCTTATAAGGCTCCGAGGAATCACGAAGCACAAAGCTTCCCGCAGAGCTCGGCTCCTTCATCACGTATACACCTGGCAACGTATCATTGGAGAAAGCACATTTGTTCTCCACGACCACAAGAACGCTTTGATGCAAGGCAAAATTGAAAGGACGTTCCAGAATCATGCTCCCACACCTGTTGCTTGCTCTTGTAAGATCAGCCAGGAATCTCATCCGTCGCACAAACACCCGCAGCTAGACGACTTTCTCAGAATCCAAACACACGGAACGGATAGCGATGATGACACCGAAGCTTACAAAGATAATGAGACCGGCCTTCGCGATATACACCTGGAAGATACCCGAACTTGGTCCAACACTCTCTATATGGACATATATGGTATCCCGGAGATATGGCTTAGTTACGTCTCGCAGACAACGAGAGTAGCCAACGTCATAGATTACCTTGATGAGACATCGGTGCAGCCAACCAGAGCATTCCAACAGTGCTTGCAGAGAAAGACCACGCAACTAGAGAATCGCATCTGCTCTCTTTCTGCACAATACAGTAGTTCTGGGGGCTTGTCCCCATTGCGTGATAACCAAGGCGGAGTTGCACCTTCCATATCAGCGACAGCAAGTCGCGCCATGATCAGAGCTATGACTTCGGCTCTACTTATTTTATTCTATCGTAGAGTCCGAAAGGTTCACCCTTTCATCCTTCAAACACACGTCAACGATGTCATAGCAGCATTGAGAGACTTCGACCTTGCCCAAGAGGTTTGCGACATCAAATCACCTGGAACTCCATGGCCAGCTTTCATCGCAGGCTCTGAGGCAATGTCAACGATGGCACGAGAGTGGCTCATGAACTGGACACAAAAGGGCGGTGCTCAATCTGCGTTCAATGGTTTTACCACTTCCGCGCAAGTCATGCGTCAAGTGTGGGATCACCGCGACCGTACTAGTAAAAGTGCCCAGGAGGAATCAAGGGGCTCTCCCGATCAGCAGTCTTCGGGTAAGAAGAGGAAAGATGTCTACTCGTGGGTGGATGTGTTACAAGAGGGCAACTTCTGGCCCATGCTATACTGATAGCAATGGGGCAAATATCATCGAAACAATGAGAAATGTGCTCGGAGAGTTGAACATTGGGCTATGTTGGTTTTTACTATGCGATGTGATTTCAGAGACGAGGCTGGCTTGAATATATCGATTTTTTTACAATGCACAGTCTACAACTTGGCTAGAACGCCGTTGTTTTCCAGAACGCTCAGGTGATTTCGAGTTATTTCTGCTACCGATCGGCACCCAGCCAATGCCATTGTCGACTTGAACTCTTCGAGCAATATTCGGATAGCAAGTTCGACGCCATCTTGCCCTTTGTACTGAACGTATTAGTGTACAACCGGGTGCGTCAATCATGTGACTTACAGCAAGGCCCCAGATAGCGACTCTTCCAAGGAAGCAAAAATCGGCACCTAGCGCGATGGCTTTGAAGATATCCGAGCCTCTCCGTATCCCTCCATCTACCGCGATCTTGATATGGCCTTTTGCAATCGGCGCACACTGCCGCAGAGAGTCGAGCGCAGCTGGAACGCCGTCCAGTTGGCGTCCCCCGTGGTTCGAGATAAGCACGCCATCTACGCCTGCCCCAATCGCTTGCTCAACATCTTCCGGTGACGATATACCCTTGAGCCAGATCTGCATTTTGGTGTTTCTTTTCAACCAAGGAATGATTTCTTCCCACTCGATTGTGTCGTCAAAGGCTTGGGGCCCGTTGTTCTTGCCATCTACCGCACCGAACTCGTCTTGTCCCTCAGACAATAGATTTGGAAACGACATGGCTTTCGGTAAGGCGAAGTTGGAGCGCATCTCACCTAAGCGTCGGCCAAGAACAGGTACGTCGACCGAAAGAAAAAGCGCCCGATATCCAGCAGCTAAGATTCTGTCAACACTGCCAGGATATAAGCTGTCGGCCTGAGTCACCTACCCTCAGCCCGCTTTAGCAATTGGAAAGTGATATTCCTATCTTTCACGATGCACATCTGCATCATGTATGGATTGCTGTTGCCCTGCGCAATAACGTCCTCTAATGATGTTGTAGCATATGAAGACAAAGCCATCGGAATGTTCATCTTCGCTGCCGCTCTCGATGTTGCAAGTTCTCCGTCTTTATGTGCCAGGCAGTGCATTGCGCTAGGGCTGAACCCGCATGGAAATTCGACTTTCCTGCCAAAAATATCGGCGCTTGTATCTACTTTGGAAACATTTCGGAGAATACGAGGACGAATCTTATATCTGTTGTATGCAGTCACGTTTTCGCGAAGTCTAATTCATTGGGTTAATATACGAGCTCGCCACCGATGCACATACATACGTTATTAGGTCCATGGCGCCGCCGTTGTAGTACTCGCGAAATTCATCAGAAAGATTCTCGGAGCCGTAGCGTTCCAAATCGCGAATTGAGAACACGAGGGGATCGAGCGTTGGAGGACGGTTAGCCATATCGAATAGAAATAGCTGAACGCAGGTATCTCAGAGTCTGGATTTTTGAACCAGAAGTCCATGACAGACACGAAAAACGTGGACAAGAGTTGAAAGACTTAAATTCAAAGTGGCACTGCAATGGTGTACAGACAGCCGGATTCGGCACTGCCGATTTGATAACCTAGGCACGGCACAGATTACGACCAGGCGTGTGACCTCGCCACGAGGTGGTGAGGTCTCATATCACGGAGAGATATACTGGTTCAGGTGTGGCTTTGTTGATGGATCCCTTCCCCGCACTCTGTTACTTGGAAAGGAGAGTCACGAAATCAATTGCGTACGCACGCGCGCAGTATCATCATGATCATCTCCACTGCGCTTACCCGATTGGGAAGGAGTCTCCTGTGACCATCCTCGGAATGATCCATGGAAGTTGAGGAACTACTTTGAACACAAAACAACTCGTTCTCGATGTGAACAATACTGTTCTTCCACATTGTTGCATCCAGTTTACGTCCTGTTGCCGAAGATTTTCTTTTCAAATTGACACACATTCCTACAAACTTGATTTCACGATGGCGCCTCAAGTGCTAGAAGGCATTCTTGTTGCTCTGATTACTCCTTGGACTGACGATGGTACCAAAATCGACGAAGGACGTCTCGAAAAGCACATCAACCGCATGATCGACGCTGGTGTACATGGTCTTGTTCCCGGCGGCACGACGGGCGAGTTCACAGCCTCGACACTTGAGGAGAGGAAGCAGACCACAGAGCTATGTATCAAATATGCCGCAGGCCGTGTGCCAGTCGTTGCTGGTGCTGGCGCACTCTGTACCAAAGATGTTGTGGAGCTTTCTGTGCATGCAGCAAAGGCGGGCGCAGCAGCTACCATGATTGTACCTCCCTTCTACGACCCGGTCAATTATGAGCAGCTCCGAGAGCTCTGTCAAGAAGTCTATGAGGCATCTGGAATCCCGATCGTTTATTACAACATCCCCTCAGCAAGCGGATTGACTCTTTCACCCACCGAGATCGCATCTCTAGGAGATGTTGGTGTACATTACTTGAAGGACACATCCGGCAATGCCCCAGCATTCACTGAGCTGCTGTTCGAACTTGACGACCAAATCACTGCCTTCAATGGCTGGGATACCCTCACGTTCTACGGCCTAGCTGCTGGTGCTAAGGGTTCAGTATGGGGCGCTACAAACGTCATCCCCGAACTGTCGGTCGAGCTGTGGAACGCCATTGCCGTGCAAGGCGACTTGAAGAAGGGCCGCGAGCTGTGGAGAAAGATCTACCCTGTATGCAAGTTCCTGGAGTCATATAACTACCCGTCCGCGATTAAGACCGGTATGGAATTGCGAGGATGGGAAACTGGCGGTCTGAGGAAACCGTTCAAGCTTCTGGGTCAGAAACAGACAGAAGAGCTTGCGCAGATCATCAGGGATACAGGAGTAACCATCAAGAAGGCCCACTGGTTGTCGAATGGGGTCTAGACGATTGGCTGCGTATATCTGCTGCATTACCGGTAGTTCCAAGTATCACAGAACAAAATCAGGGATATCGTGCTAGCAAGCTGGTATTGTATTGTCCTCGAAGTGAGACTTGCTATGTGTATTTACAAGTCGACCCCAGACCCGCACCCGACTATTACTATCTTTCCACTTTAGTTGACCTTAGCCTGGGACAGGTTGTCAATCTGCTTGGCACCGTCCTGGATCTTTCCGTTGGGTGTCTTGAAACGGCACAGAACGCCGGAGCGCTCGGAGACGTTGTTGTCGCATGTGAGCTGGTTGTTGGCAACGCAGTTCAAAGCACCACCGCCTAATGAACGATCTGTCAGTGTTGTTTCTTCGTCTGGTAGGTAGAGAGCTTGGTCGGCGAAGGGTTACTTACACTGAGCGGGACCACCGGGCACGCACTTGCCTGCAGCACCGTTGACGGTGCAGGCATCCTGCTTCAAAGAGCGGTTGGGAATACAGCAGGCACCGTTGGCAGCCTGGCGAGTGTCGATCTGGGCGCGGGGGGTGTTGCGGACGCCCTCGACGTCGGTGATGGCGGCAGCAGAGATGGCGACGAGGCCAAAGAGAACGGCGGTGATGGAGAACTGCATTTTGACGGAAGGTTGTGTTTTGGTATTAACCGAAAAGTTGATTTGTTGGAAGGTGTTGTAAAGTGAAAGTAAAACCGCACAGCGGGAAGAATAGACGAATGTAGATCTGGAGATGACTTGGAAGACTGGCTTGAGAAGCAAAAAGATAGAGGTGCCTCAGGTCTCTTTATACACCTCAGGCGGCAGCGCCATTGCCGTAGTTCCGTCTGTCATCGGGCGGCTGTCAGGGTAACAACTCCTGAGGCAGTAATGGCACGGCATTGTGCACACTCAAAACCATTGGCCCTGACCGGGCCCCCCTGATTGCGGGGCCGTGAACCCCAAAGCGATCAGTGGTGCACGAAATCGAGCGAAGGAAGCAGTGTAGCGGTCGAGGCATTATGCGACGCTATATCCGAGTGGCATAATGGCGGATGATATGGGCATGGAGGTTTCGCGCGCAGCGTAGGGCCAATCTTTCGGGCTGACAGAGCCGCGCTTACCTGCCAGAGGCGAGGTGAGGGAGCTTGTTGTGGGGTAATTCTTCGGCCAACGGTACCCGGCCAAGGGCGGTTCACTTCGAACGTCGATGAACGAACCGACTGGAGGGCGGCAGCCTTGCACCTCAGACGCTTGGGCTTATCTCAAACGTGCGCATTGACAGATTTTGAGACGTCAGAAAACCTGAGGCTGAAACCAGGCGAAACTAGCAGGGGTGGCCGCGGTTAGACCCACTATGCATGGCATCCCTGTGTTGGTTTCTACAACCAAACCATCATCCGGGCAAGTTACATTCGATCACGGCGTATGTGCATAAGGCTGTTTCCCCTCATCATGGTTACGGCGTGGAACAATGGAAGTTAATCAGTACCAAGGTGTGGGTTCGATCATGGCAAACCTGCAGCATTAGGCGAATCATTGAGGGCAGAATCTGTTCACGTTTTGTCGGCATTTGTCTCATGCTATAAGCATCTTTCTATAGCTTGTTTCCCATGTTAATGTGGACCGCCTTGATTTGGGAATAGGCTTCCAGACCAGCCTCGCCAAGCTCACGCCCAATGCCCGACTGCTTTACACCGCCAAACGGTATCCTGTAATCACAGTCCTGACTGCTGTTCACCCATACCATACCCGAATCAATCTCGTGTGCAACTCTATGCGCCCTCTCAAGATCTCTGGTGAATACAGCAGCACCCAGACCATATATTGTGTCATTGGCCATCTCGGTAGCCTCGTCCTCACTCTCGAAAGTGGCGATCACAACAAAAGGCCCAAAGACCTCCTCGCGATAGATGCGCATCTCAGGTGACACATTGGTGAAGACAACAGGCTTGATGTAGTATCCATCCCCGGGACGAGTTTCTCCACCTTCCACGAGTTGGGCGCCTTCTTGTTTGCCAATGTCTACATACGACAAGATGCGTTCGTACTGCTGCTTGGTTACTTGGGGACCCTGAAAGGTACTTTCGCTCCACTGATCCCCTATGACCGAGACCTCTGAGATCTGTTTCCGGAAACTTTCGACAAACTTGTCAAAGATAGACGCTTGAACCAAGATCCGAGATGTCGCTGTGCAGATCTGGCCCTGATTGGACATGATACCGTAGTGCGACCACTTGACTGCTTGTTCCATGTCCGCATCATCGAAAATGAGCAATGGTGACTTGCCTCCAGTCTCGAGCGTGATATTTTTCAGCCCTACTGCAGCCATTCTCATGATTTGGGTAGCCGTTGCTGTTGAACCTGTAAAAGCGACCTTGTCCACTGAGGGGTGCTGAACCAGCGCCGAGCCGGCCTCACGGCCAAAACCATTGACAATATTGACGACGCCGGGCGGGAAGCCGGCTTCCTTGACAAGTTCCGCAAATAGGAGAATTGAAAGGGGTGTTTGCTCCGCTGGCTTCAATACGACAGTGTTGCCGCAAGCCAGGGCCGGACCAAGCTTCCAGCAAGCCATTGAGAGGGGATAGTTCCATGGGATAATCTGTGCGACAACGCCTATCGGCTGTCGTTTGGTGTATGCAAACTTCTGTGGTGTCGTATCTATCGTCTGGCCGTGGATTTTATCCGCCCAACCTCCATAGTAGCGGATGGTATTGAATGATTCTGGAAGATCATCGTTGTATGCCACGCTGTACGGCTTGCCTACACGCATTGGTATGGTCTCGGACATTCATGGATACACGCCTACCGTTGTCCCACGCATCTACCGTAGCCAAGAGTTCTCGATTTTTCTCCATCAAATCTGCAAGCTTGAACATCAATCGCCCACGGTCCGTGTTGGATAAAAGTTTCCAATCTGGGCTCTTCAGCGCCTTCTTCGCAGCTCTCACAGCACAATCAATGTCGTCTGGCGTCGCGGCCTGAACAGCAGCAATTTCCTTCTCCGTTGCAGGGTCGATAGAGGAGATTGTGTTTCCGGGGCTGGTTGATTCGACGAATTCGTTGTTGATGAAAAGACCAGTGGGCTGCTCCCACTCTTTGCCATTAGGGGCTTTGAGTGTGATTGTCTTGGGCGCCATCTCTGCAAATTCTCAAAAGAAAAACAAAAAAAACCAAAGTACTCTGGGAAGAAAACTCTTGTGAGGGTTGAGCTCCAGATTTGTGACGAGAACGAGGTGTGGTGCCGGGAGGGGTATCAGGCGGGGCAATGAGCTGCCAGCAGCCTAGGCATGACTGCTTGGCGGGGTGGGTAATACCTACCTATCGCTACCGTCGCGAAATCAGCCCACAATACCATCAGTGGCAAGAAGCTCGGAAACTGTGTTTTTGAGCTGAGCAAATACACTGCATGCAAGAGTAATCCGTGCGCAATACCGGGTCGCCTGTTGCGAGCATGGGGATGTTGTTCTTGGCGCTCGGAAAGACCAGCAGGTGCAGCCATCGGAAAGGACTACCGCTTTTAGCTAGTCGTTTGAGAGTAATGATAGTGCTGCAGTGTCAGCAAGTCTGTTGGGAAGGGCCACACAATTTCTTCATGATGTGTGGCGCGGACTCTGGCACCATCGATTTAAGGGAAAATGCAATCGATGTATTCTTCAGTCAGCGGTGATTCTGGATGGTATATTTCTGTAGGCGAACCGAAAAAATCGTACAAGAATTGCTAAACGCGTTGAGCAAAGGATTACTAATCTTATGTGTTGATACGGCTAAGGTATCTGGATCACGTTCGTTGCAACGAGTTGAAGTGATTCCGGTTGTTATGATTTGATTGCTATGGAAGGAAGAGGATCGGCGGTAAGGCAGTAGGTGGAGCTTCGGCCACGCGGCTTAGTAAGCGCGTATTTAAGGCGGTGAATGTGCAGCCACCCGCTGCTCTATCTACCGTAGGTTCGACTCCCAACACTATGAAATTGGCCTAGATGCTTGGACGGGCCCAGACACTCGTGATATTCGATATATGACCTACTAACTAATAAACGTCGCTAATATACTAGCCAGGTTGTGTAAACCATGCACCGAGCTGTAAGCGACTGAACTTCACCAATTATATCGACTGGAGTTATTGAATCGGACCAGACCAATCGATTGCTTCGTACCCGCTTGTAACGACATAGCCGTCGTTCTATCTCGAGTCGAGCACGTGACTATCCTACAAGGTGTTACGACCACACGTCAGGCGCCATGATCAGCCAGTAAACCTACGGGAATCCAAGCCTCACTTCGCTCAGGCAAGAGAACCTGCACGGCTGCGGCGTATTCAAGGTCACGTGACGGGTTCACATCAGACCCCTGTGCGAGTGAGCTGCTAGACTACCACGACCAGTAAGCAAGCACGTAGGCTCACTCCAAGACAAGCCAAGAGTGAACCACCACGTCACGGTTCACCTCAACAACAGCTCCGGGTGAGCTGCTGACATTGGGAGTAGAATATAGCTTTGGGACATGACACCCTTGTGGAGTCGTGTTCAACTTGTCAATCCAACTTGTATCTTGATCCAGCCACTGACTACTCTTGTCTTTACCTCTCATCAATTGCGACGCCCGTGACAGATAGTACCCTCTGTACTCCACTGCTTAGCTCTGATACCAGTTACCCTGATACGACAGCTCGTCTATCCACCCTTCTCTCAGTACGACAGCTCGTCTACTGAACTCTTTGCACTCAGCACCTCTTGCGCCGGTACCCATCCTCCGAGAACTAACCTGAGTTATGTCTAAGGCTACGCCGAAGGTAAAACCTCAACACAAGGATCCGAGTCGGATCCGATTACCCTCCGACTACCGGGGTACAACCAAGGAACACGTGTCGGCCCATGAGATACAAAACCATCCCGTTTCTCTAGATAGATCGATAGTTTGAGTTATCCTTTCGTACTAGGCCTATAGGTGAATCAAGAACCCTGGACTTTTCGAACCCTCTACGCACTCCCATATGCCTCTACGTGGTTTGGACCCTATAAGGATCTTGGTTCCTACCTGCGCCGTCACACCGCTGTCAATAGACTAACCATGGGACCACGTTATCAGTACCTGGATATGATATTTTACCGTAGCAAGCGTGTACCATGGCTGCTAGCGTCCGATGCGTTGTGCTATGTGTGCTATAGTCGGTATCTGCAATGCATGTAGGTATTTTGGGCGTGCGGCGCATTTGAAACTCAGTTTAGCTGTCTTTTGGTTGGATTACATCTTAAAGATGAGTTTCATGGACCCAATAGGGAGCTAAAACGAGTAAATACAAGAATTATCTATCTATTGATGAGATTGTATGTACGTGTAGCCTGAGCAAAGTTGGAACTGCTGGATCTAGAAGATCGTACGTTGGCGACTTCGCAGACAACGAGTACTTAAAACATCATCGCATTGCCACACCTTGAAGTATAGAATAAACATGCGCTAATGCCTGCCGAATACGTGTGGTAGAGTAGCATCGTTGACCAGTTAGTGGCAACCCTTGGTCCCAAAGAGAATTGATTATATTTCTCTCATACTGAAAGCTTTCAAAGTCTGCGCGACTACATGTGCCTTGGATTTCACAATGGTCAACTAGATATCTGCTCCACGAGTATCATGAATCGCATTTGGCACAGCCTTCTCCACTTTCGCGGGCAGACCTTCTTGCAACACTTTGGGCACCTTAGAGTCGCCGGTAGCATGTGACACCTTGCCCGTGTCCTTGTTGCTGTTTGTGTCGTGGGCCGAGTCGGGAACCTGATGCTCAATGCTTGAGGGAACCTATGGCAATGTGTCAGCTGGGAGTGATTGCAAAGGCGACCTCAAATCATGCGCACCTTCTCTTGCACTTTTTGTGGAAGCTGTGAGTCCTTCGCGTGGGAAATGCCTTGGCCTTTGTCGTTCTGCATGTTGAGTGTTGGGCTGATAAGTAGTCTTGAGTAGTCAATATCGAGATTTGGGTTTGTTCTTGATGTTGGCAATTAGTTGATGAAAGATACAGAATGTTTTGCCTGTGGATGCGACTTTAATACGACGCCGATGATCACGTATCACGAGTAACTAGTTGTAATAATGAATAGTCATGACGTGAAGACAAGCCCGCATATGCTGACGTCACAAATTGTCTTACACCTCGCTCTATGGTCACCGACATACTTCGTCGTAGCCAAAGGTAAAGACGATACGTAGTACGGATGAGATAGTAGTCTAGCATTGGGTATATATTGGACTAGGAGGTGAGCTAGCCAAGCTTTTGTCGAGGCTGGCCATAGGCATAAATTATCTGGCCTTTTTCCACATTGCCTGTTCAATCGCACTTGTTGCTCTTTCACAGCCATCGATAACCTCACCGCTAAGGCCGTGCGTGCTACTGAGTTCGAGTAATCTGTCCCTCCAGGATGCCATTCTTTTGCCATCCACAATACCGCTCTTGTTTTGTTCGCTTGCTTCAGCCCATGGAGTGTACTCGGCAACCTTTGCAGCGCCTTCCCTAATATCTGTGCCTGCAAATTCCAGCCATGCCGCTGTCGCACCCAGATTCATCTCCAACTGCGCAGGGCTTGTTTCCTTTTCCAGAGTCGCGACTATCAGACACAGGCCATTCACCAGGTCATGCATAAGCTCCGCGTGTTGCAACTTTGCAGACAGCGCATTGATGCTGGCCCACTGCTGACTGGCTTCTGACTGTTGGGGCGCGTTATGCCTTCCCCCTAAGTTGCCACCGTGAATTGTTTCGCTCCACAAGCTATCATAGATACTGCGGAATGCCTCGTCGAAGGATTGCTTCTCGTTGGCCCAGTCGATACCGCCAGTATCTTTACTCGGAGGTATCCTGCGAATCTCCTTGATGAGGGCAAGGAGGTTGTCATGAGTCTCTGCGAAGTCACGACCTAGTCTTACGATGAGACTCCAAACGCACAACTTGTCAGTGACGGGAGTGCGTCGGTTGGTGTATTTTGTAATGTCTGTCGCGCACTGCTGCGCGCCAATGTCTCCTTCGAGAAAAGACGTAAGAAGCGAACATTCGTATTCTGGGTGTAGCGCCTTCGAGTGCCTCACTCGAAGATCAGCAAAGTAAGCGCTGTAATTCGCAGCCATATTGCCGATGGTATCACTGTGGGTTGATGGATGCTTTGGTGGCGGGGTAAGTTGTGGTTGTGGTGAAGTTGCGAAAGGGTTTCCAGCTTTGTACCTTCCCAACCCTTCAACCGAGTGCCAGTCGCTGTTGCACACGCTGATGATAGGAACAGTGTTAGTGCGACGTGCGCTTGTTCGGAGTCCGAAGTGAAAGAGGCCTCTGATGACGGTGCCACATTAGCGTCAGCCACATCAGCGTCAGCGTCAGCATGTGATTGGTGGGCGGATCCGAGGAAATATGCAAAGGTCTTGGTCGTTGGTCCTGCGAGTAACGTCCGGGTTCTAGGCACAGGACCTAAGTATTGCAAAGCCCTTTCACTACCAGCGCCTTCTGAGTCAGCACAGGGGGATCAACATCGTCAACGCCCCAGAACCGCGCATCATGGAGTGGACTCCAGCCAACCTGCAACCGCTTACAATCCCTGGTGTAACAAAGTTCCAGCTCATCACCAGTGTCACGAGGCAGGAGGACCTTGATCCGTTAAAGCTTACATCCTGTGAGATGACTTCGGTCCGCAAGAGGCGTGATATCGTAGCCTATATCCATGTCTCAGAGTTGGAATTACCCCAAAATGAAGGTCCGAGATGAGAGTGAGAGAGTACTAACGGCCTTTTTTAGATGGTAATGAGCTGGTGCAACACGAAATCGGTGCTCGGGTCAGCGTCCTCGGGAGATAGAATTGAGGAACTTTGTGTGATGAGCGCTTGAAAAGACGCAGAGATAAGAGGCAACAGTCCACATCGCGTGTGTTTGTATCTGCGAAGCACAACTTACAACTTCTATTTCTCTTTTTCAATCTACTGAAAGAATCGAGCCTAGCAAGAGTCGCTCCAAAAACATTTCAACCGTCAATATGCACTTTTTCAAGCTATTCCTTCCTGTGGTACTCGCCAGCATGGCTGTTGCTGCTCCAGCAAAGGAAAAGCCAAAGCCTCAGAGGAATCAAATCACGGGGATTCCAAAAAAATCTATCAAATGCGGTGCTAGACATCCCCGCGAGCAAGTATTCACCACTTCTCAGATCAAAACTGCTGCTGAGACGGCGTTGGATCTGGTCGATGCGGGGAAGCAACTTGGTACATTGTGCATTGTTCAATTTTATCGCTGTCTGCTAACATATTCAAGGGGCGCAAAATTACCCTCACCGATACGGATACCGCGATGCCGCGGTCCACCTGAGGTCTGAATGTAAACCCGGTGATAATTTACAAGAGTTCCCAATTATGAGGGGAAAGTACACCGGTGGCGATGTTACGAACGTGCCGGACCGCATCGTGATCAAGACCAAGGGCAAGAACAAGGCCGTTTACTGTGGTCTGATGACTCATGAAGTAAGTGACGATTGAGAATGACTTGGTTCGTTCTGCTGATTGTTCTCAAGGGTGCCCCGGCTGTCCCTGGTGTCGCCGCGCCCTTCATCAGCTGCACTGGCTAGGCGCGATCGCGATACATGGGTAAAGAGGCGGTTACTTTAGCTTCCTGTGGACCTATGTTTGCAATTAGTCGACCAGACCACTGGATACGTGTTGGGAACATTAGAGTCTATCTCGATAGTCTGGGTCCGACAGTCATCGATTTGGTACTAAGCCCCAATAAAGAATTTTTCATTTGAATCCAGATTTGTCACGGTAACCACCGTGGTCCCCTTGACACTCTTGCCTCTGACCGATACGCTCCTGCCTCAACAACAGGATGACGTCACACAAACTTTCC
>WODD01000192.1:289214-308969 GCA_019775935.1 Neoascochyta sp. HWLR27 | reverse complement strand
GTAGAGTGTTGAGATATTCAAGTGCAAAGGTTGGTTGGGTGTAGAAGTGGGCGTTTCGCTTACCTGGGCGTTTCGCTTGCCGCTCACGTTATTAGAATCGGACGATCCATATCGGATCTTTAAATCACTCGATTACAATTTGACAATGGTTGTGTCGCAATAACACCAGCCGCCCCTTCACGCGTGAAGGCTGCATGGCCAAGCCCATTTATCTTCCTTCTCTCACGGTACTTCATAGTCAATGCCGTTTTTTACTCGTGATTGGCGGAACTCCGAAAGTGTCTTAGCCTTTTGAGAAAAGACTCCGCTCGGAGGTCGCCAAGATAGGAATATCTTGAATGTTTAAATTGGGCTTGGCTATTATGCCGAGAGAACACAGTCGGGGGCCTGACCACACCTTGAAGTCGCAGTACCTATCATGCCGCCGTTAATACCTGACCCCCAGTACCTAACCCCCAGTTCCTGGGTTGGCATTTGGTTGTATGAAGTGATATGGATCTGGACCCCTCTTCTCTGTGCGATCATCCCACCACTCATCGTTTCTCCGGTATCTATCTTAGATGACATGAGCTGGGAGTTTAGGGTCTAGGAAGAGATTCGATAAGACTGTTCGGTTGCTAGTGGTAGACAATATTAAATGATACACCCCCTACCGCAACTAAGACGCTAGGAAACACAGCATTGAGTGGCATTATCACTCCAGAACATTTCCTAGGATCGATTCGAATCATTGATAGTTATAAATTACCCCTATGTTGTTTCTGCTTGCTTCCGAGGTATCTTAAGAATGCCTTTGGTAAGATGTTGATAGTAGGGCAGTACGGTTGTCTCACTCCTATCAATTGGATACCCATGCCATGCGGCATGAACGCGGCGGTTTATTTCGAAAGGAAGTTTTCAGGATATCTCTGTTCGACGCAGCATCCCTAAGATTCCTCTCGCATCTAAGCATCATAGGAGATCATTTCTGGTCGTAACGCTATTTCTTAGAGGATGTAACGTCTTCCAGTTCGGATTATCGTATACAGAGCGTATGCCTGCAGCGTAGTGTTCGAGATTCCTCTAACCGTAATTGAAATGCCTCACAAGCCACCAGTTTGCATCTTCTTTTCCCATCGGCCACGGCTAGATCAAATACCGCAAGAAGTCGTGCGTAACCACACGCTCAAGCACTCAGCCAGATCAAGCATACGCAGAGAGATCGAGCATCTCGTCGAATACATCTCAATACTTTCAGCCGCATACTACCAAGCTTCACGTAGTGCCGGCTGCTTGAACGCAGGTAAGGCGATCGACCCCACTACCACGACCCCAGACGGAAACTAGGTAAGTCCAACCGAAGCAGGGTTCAGGGCTGCATCGTAGCCCTACCTCCCTAAGGTCTCCCTAAGACCCCCCTCAGACGGCTAGCTGCCTGGCAAAAATTGAGATCGGGCCGCTTTCGAGGATACCAGCACCTTTGGTAGACAAGCGCTGGTGCTGATGTTGTTGTTGATGGTGCGCGTGCTGTCCGGTTTAATGCGGGGAAGCGCCACGCTAGATAGGTTGGGAGCACATGGGATTCTTCGCGTGCAACGACGTCATGTTCCAGAACTTCACTACGCAATTGCGCCGAATTTCTCGTTGCTTGGAGGTGCGACTGCGGGAAAGCGTTGTCGGTTGTGATCCGAGTGATTCGAGTGGTGGCCTTGCTCAGATGGAGATGCGACACGTTGGCAGGTGAACGTTCGAGCGACGAACCACCTTCTCTCTATTCCTTTCCTTTTGACGAACATTCACGTACAACCAAAAAATCAAGGTGAGAACAGCAACAAAGCTCGACAGCAACACGAGCAGCAAAATCCCAGCAACAAAGAAGCTCCCCTCGTCGACCGCCCTATTCCTCGTCTCCAAACCCCTTCCCATCTCTCGGCCGTAAGATCAACCCACAGGACATCTCACATGCAACCCGCCGTGCAAGCGAGCCCGAAAGACTCGCACTCAGTCTCCCGTCACTCTACAGTCTCCATGTGACGCGCGCACCCAAAGATCGGCTTCCCCGAGCGCCGCCATCCCCTCGCGGCTTAGCCTACAAAAGAAGCATTTACGCGAGTCACCGTAGTGTCTTTGCGCATGGCGACGCCGATCGAGCGCGCGAGACTTGGACACGCACCGAGTCAGATTCAGCTGCCATTGTACATGTGCTGCGACTACAAACATGACACGCCGATGGCTGCAGGGCTGTTGTGTGCTTGAAAACCCTGCGGAAGGAGGGCAGATTGAAAGGTAGTCAACCGGTACGCTTGAACGGGCTACCGTTCTGCGGGCGCAGCTGGCGATTAGTGCCGTTTTGGGTGTTGGTGACCTCATGCGAAGCTGTCAACCCGTGGCTTTGGATCCTACTCGTGGCTCTGCAGGGCTAGGCACTAGGTGCGGTTCGGCCAGAGCAGCTGACTTGAGCTGAGTTGGGGGGTGGGGCGCTATTAGATAGATGGGAAAGCTACTCTTGCTGATTCGAGTTCCTTGTCTGCAAAGTCAAGACATCGGGCAGAGTTACCAGTGACTTGGATTCTAGTCTGGGCATTGCGTCTTTCCAGGCAGACTATTTGGCCCTAGCGAATGACAGCTGAAGACTGCGCAATACTCCGATAGCTTCTGATAACGACGTGCACACTCGGCGAGTATTGATACCGGGTTTCGATAGTTGGGAAATAGAACTTGACAGGAACTACAGATTATATGAAACTACCTATAGAGAAAGTAGAGAGAAAAGAACACAAGACGCTATGCCGTGAACATCATGCTTTGTTGCTACACGTTGCAAAACGGTACCCGTCGATTTGCCCGTCCTTTGGCAGGCCCCGCGCTACTTGGATAAAGACAAACGCCAACGCTAATTTTGACCGCCTAAGTGCTACCCGACAAGGCAACATGTATGCTAGGAGACACGGAATACCATGAGTTGTGACCAGCACAACAATGGAAGAGAAAAGCCAAGATCCGAGCGCGTATACTTCCGAAGCGAACAGTGGAAAACCTTATGGCCAAGTCGTGCATGGGAAGATCCTAGACCAAAGTGGCATAAAAGTCCGTCAAGATGGCGATCCCAGTCTTGTAAGAAGATGTGCTGCAAGAAAATGGACGACGCTATGCTTGGTATGAGGGGTATCGAATAGGAGATGCGTAGCGCCGTAAGTGGACAGCCGTATGACAAGGCGGGAGTATTCGAGGATCAGGTTGCTCAGCGCCGCATGAGATGTTGCTGGATTTGGGCCAGGGAGGGATCATTGGCAAGCCACTTGCCCTGTGAGACATCTTGGTTGCGAAGAGTACTTTCGACATAAACATCCGTGATGGCAAGAAGTTCCTGTAAAACACCGTTAGATAAAGTCGGGTTGGTAGATAGCAAGCATGTCGGCTCCAAGTTCGACGTACGTTGCGGAGGTTTGCATCGGCCTGGTGAAGTGCGGTCAGATGGCTCGCATTGGGTCTCTGACCGCCTAAAATGCGCTGTCGCGAATGCATCCACCTCAGTCCAGCGTGTGCCTTGAGATACGACCGTTGGCACTGAAACCGGCGCACTGCAGCATCTGCGATAATTCTGTGGCTTGGTGTTAGCTCCGATGCTCAGTACACTCCCCCTTTTGTGTTATTGTGTCTTGGTGATATGCACCAGAACAGTAGTCGTGGCGCCGTGCACAAAATGGCTTGATGAAGGAGGACTTACGCCTGCAATTGCCGCTTCTCCTGTTCTAGATCGCCGCTGGAAGCCCCTACGCCCGCAGAAAAAGGAGTCTGCAGGACAGACTGCGCATCAGTCATACACTGTCGCAGCAGTGAGTAGCCCTCAAGGTAGTACTCTTCGGCAGTGGGCGCAGGCCGCAATTGGGTCAGATAGTGCTGGAGGTTGCGGAAGTCGGACATGATCTCGGCCACTCTCATAGCTCGAGCATCGTTGACTGCGAAGACGTGTCAGTAATGGAGGAATGGCAAAGCATGCTCGTCGGGATGGGTTCATGGTCGGTGGAGAGCTTGGAAGACATACGGCCGTCGGACATGTTGGAAAGATGATTGTATGTATGGGTGATGGTTCGGCAGGCAAACTAAGCTCGCGGTGGTAGTCTGGTGGGCTAGAGATGGAAGCTTTGCTGCTGTGGCGGCGGTGGTTTGCGGCGACGTAGCGGCCGTTATAAGAGTGAAGTTAACAGGCGTTCATGAGAATCGACCATGCTCTGCGAGGCTCAATGCCCAGGGCTACTCCCGCCGCTACCTTCTGCCGCGTTCCACATTTGGGTTGAGAGTAGCGTCCAGCTGGCATTAGCTGGACCGGGTTCACCATTCAGCATGGTGACGGTAGTGATGCGGCTCCGTAGGGTATGCGAGTAGTCGTGCAGCCGATGTAGCGAGGTGGATTACGATGCAGGAACGGTAGTAGTAGTGGTGCTGTTTTTCCCTAAGCCCATGCCATGGCAGCTGGACTGGATACCTTTGTCAGTGCGGTGCTGGACTTCTCAGCAGACGCCCCGGCGCCACATCGCCCAGGAGGGTTTAGCGGGCGAGCGCTACAAGCTAAGCGACGTCGATGATTGGCTGTGATTTATTATTAGGGTGCGCAGTCGCGTGGTCTTGGCTGAGCAGACGCAACGAGCGCGCTCGACAGGGTAACGCTCGTAGGGCCATAGTTGCAGAGCACTGCCAGCCACACGACGGCTGTGCTGGACACTCCGCGCCAGTCAGATGACATGGCGTGGTCCGTTCCTGAGGCAGTGCGGCACATGGCAGCTGGACTCTACCGTCAATGCTGTCATTGACCCGTGGGCGGACCGCTCTCACCACCCATGTGGACCCACGGCTGAGGGCGCAGGCTGCCAAATCGGCTCCAGTTGCCAGGTCACAGTTGCGCTTATGCAGGAGCATACAGTCTAAATCTTGCATTCGTGGTGCTTCTGCAGCACCTTGGACGTCTGAGAGGTCGTTTCACGCTACCTGGGAGCTCGTCATGGTTCTCGTCTCAATACTACCTCAGCGGCCCACTGCTTCTTCAGCCCGACAGCGTCCCCTCTCAATCCTTGTCGGCAATCGACTGCAGCCGCTCGTCAATCTCCTCCTCGGTGAGTGCCCGGAAGGCAGAGTCGGTGCCCTCTGAGCCGTCGAGCTTGGGCCCGCCCACAATGCCAACCTCCAGCTCGCCCTTCTTGAAGTCGACCGACAGGACCGTGCTCAGTGCAGTGATTGCGAGCTCCACCACCTCCTCCCAGTTGCCCTCGGCGTGGTCTTTGTCCTTCAGCTTCTTCTCGAGGAAGTTGAGCGCCTCTTGCGTCTTAGGCCCCGATGCCGTGGCCTTGTAACCGACGTAGTAGCCTGCGGGGTCGCACTTGTACAGCTGGGGGCCGAATTCGGAGTCGAGCGAGATGAGCGTCGTGGCAACACCGAGCGGGCGCATGTATGCCTGCATGTCGGTTAGCTCACTGCGGGCGCCAGCGTCGGTCACTACTCACCCTCTGTGTGTAGACTTGGCTGATGTTGGCTATCCTCTTGGCCAGGACATCGCAGGGCATCTCGTAGCCGTACTTGTAGCGGAACTCGGCAGCCTCACCCCGCGCTCTGCTCACCGAGGCTCTGGCGTCGGCGATGGAGCCCGTCATGACGCAACCGACCGAAGGCGAGAGTCTGAAGATGTGCGAGACGGACGAGGGTTCGATGAGCTTGTCGGGGACCTTCTTCTGCGAGATGACTACTGCGCAGTCCTTGCCCCGCACTCCGAGGGATGTGATGTTTGCGGCCGTGATTGCCTTGAAGGCATACTCTGTGGGCGGGCGTCAGTGGGGCTGCGGCGGTGCAGAGGGAGGAGGCGGGGGCAGCTTGCGTACCGACTTGGTAGAGGCGTCCCTGATCCGAGAAGATGGTGATGTGTCGGTCGTAGCCTGCGCTTCCTGTATGACGTGGGCAGGTCAGTGTATGGCTCTGAGAGATAGCAGCAGCAGCAGCAACACCAGCTGCTGTTGCGGGCGGCGCGCAGGCGACGCACCAGACATGATGGCGGCGGGGGTTTATGTGTCGGCGGTCGGGTCAGCTTCAGAGACAGGTCGGAGGGCGCGATCGTAAGCTTCAGAGGCGTGGGGCGAGATGGAAGTGGCAGGCGGCGGTTGTCGTTGGTCGTTGGCCGTCGTCGGTGGTTGCTCGCCGGCCGCCTTGCCTGCAGCGGAGCCTGGAGCTTGGGCGTGCGGACGGGCGATCGCCCATGTGGCCCGTGTCCTAAATCTCTGCGCTTCTCATTCGACCTGCCAGCACCTCCAAAAACAACTGAGCCAGCTGAACACCCGGCCAGCGCGAAGAATTTGGCCTCCCCGTAGACGCTTCAAGTCCTGCCATATTCCGCTTTTGACAATGGCTCAAGACGGAGCCAGGATTCCCGCCTGGCGCAGACTCGGCCTGGCCCTGCAGAGTGAGACCCAGCCCGCAGCCTCTGCGGCCTCCGCAGCAGACTCGACTGCTGCTCCCGATGCTACACCTCAATCGCGGCTGGCGGCAGTCCAGGTCAGCGTAAACTCGCCTGTCGAGCCCGCCCTGGACGGAAAGTCGTCAAAGCTTGGCAAACGCAAACACCAACATGCCGAAGCTGAAGACGACGATCAGGCCTCCAAAAAGTCCAAACAATCCCATGGAGCCGCCGCTGCTCCTGTCGTCGCCGCCCCAGACCAGGCACCAGTCGATTCTGCGCCGGAGGAACCGTCCGCAGCAGACTCATCTGTCTCCAAGGGCGGAGATCCAAACTACCGCCAAAAGAAGACCGGCGACCCCAACTACCGAAACAAGAAAGTAAAGCCTGCCGACCGCAAGAAGAAGGAACCAAAGAAGTCTGCTCCCTCACCTGCAGAGTCGATACCCACAAGGACCCGAGCCACTTTACTCGCCTCTACCGAAGTCGATCACCTGACCTCAGCTCCATTCACCACGCCTCAGAAGCAGCGCCAACCAATCATCCGATACAGCAGCAAAGACTCATCAGGCTCCCCTGGCCACCGGAAATCGGTTGCTTTCACTCCCGATACCAAGACTGTAGACGGCGACAGCGGCCAGACCTGGTTCAAGAAGTGGGCAGCTGAGCAAAAGGGCGAAGAGGTCGATGCACCCAAACCCCTCAATCTCACCAAGGCGACTGTGAGCACCGAAGATCTCAACACAGTAAGAGAGCTCACAGAAGCAACAAAGGTGGAAAAGAAGGACAAGAAGGACAAGAAAAAGCCCCAAGAGAAGGAAGCGAAACCCGCAACACCTGCAAAGACATCTACCACAACCGAATCGACCTCGACTGCGAAACCCTCAGCCGCTCCAAAGGGCAAGAAGAAGGATCCGTCGATCTACATCGACTACCTCACTCAGTACTACAACGATCGTGACAACTGGAAGTTCAACAAAGCCAAGCAGAACGACGTTGTCGACAATGCACTGAACATCTTCCGCATTCCCGACGAACACGAGGAGGCACTTCTTGAATACATCAAGGGTCTGAAAGGAGCAGGTGTGATTGAGCGGCTCCAGGAGAAGTGCAGGTCAACCATCGACGAACTCGACAAAGAAGAGGCAAAAGACCCAGCAAACATGGACGTGGAGGCTCGAGAAGCAGTCAAGGCAGCAGCACTCCAGGAGCGGGTGACAAAAGAGAAGAAGCGCAGAAAGGTCGACGGCGACCTTGAGGCTCTGGGCAACCACCCCCACGGCGACGCCCACATCCGCCGAATGCGCCGGAAACGCGCGGTCGAAGTACTCACAGCGCTCGCTCGCGCAGAACCCATCATCCCTGTCCGTGCGCCTACCAGCAGCGTCAACCCGATGGCGGCGAACCTGGCGCCGCAGAAGGTGGCTCGCAAGCGCAAGAGGAGAGGCGAGATTTCGAGCGACGAGAGCAGCTCAGACAGCAGCAGCAGCAGCGAATCGGAGAGCTCCAGCTCCGAATCTGAATCCGACAGCGACGACGACAGCAGCGACGACGGTTCCGACGACAGTTCCGACTCTGGGTCGGACTCGGAGGGTGCAAAGCCGGCTGCTAAGAAGGCAAAGATGGAGAGCAACGAGAGCAAGAGCGAGAGCAGCGAGAGCGACAGTGATTCTGGAACCGAAGGGTCTGATGAGCAGGACAGCGACAGCGACAGCGACAGCGACAGCGACAGTGGCAGTGACAGCGATTCGGACTAGGTAGTCGGCGCACGCAGCATGAGAGCATTTCAAGAATGGAGATTTTGTAAAAGTATTTCGGGTTTCATGCCATTTGCATGCCTCCTTTTTGGAAGAGACTTGGATACACTTGGTATTCAAGCCTGCAGTTCCATGCATCTTGTAACAGTAGTAGTAGAAATGTCATCGATACCACCACACTATTGAATCTCATCCTCATCATTCCCTCTATATCCTCATCCGCTTCCACCTCCGCCTCATGTAAATCCCCGCCAGTCTTCCCCCATACCTACCCCAACGCCCTCCTCAAATCCACTCTCTGTCTTTGCATCAACTCCTCGACCTCGTGCATCTGCGCAACCGCCAGGCTCCGCACACTAGTAATCCGCTGCTCCGCAATCACCAGCGCCCGCTCGCGCTCCAGCAAGGCCGCCTCACGCTCCCGCAAGCTCTTCTCGCGCCGCTCAACAGACTGCTCCCTCTGCTCAGCCCTCGTCTCCCGCTGCTCGAGCCTCGCCTCCCGCCGCTCGAGGTCCCGCGTCTGCACAATCTCGTGCGTCGCCGCGGCCTCGGCGGGAGAGAGCTGCACGAGGCCAGGCGAGGCAGGGCGCCGTTCGCGGGACCGCTGCATGTTGGCGACGGAGGCGCGGCGGTGGGGCAGGAAGCTGGGGAAGGTGGATTCGGGACTTGGAGTGGTCGTGGTCGGGGTCGGCGCGTCTGTTTCTTGTGTGTGGGGCGGACTCGGTCGCAGGTCTCTCATGCGACGGCGGGGCTGCGCAATGGGCCGCGACGAGCGCGTGGTGCCGGCGCGCGCGCGTATGTCCTGGATGTCGCGCGTGAAGCGGTTGAAGGAGCGGAGGTGGGATTCGTAGTCATCACCGTCTCTGGCTACCGACTGTGTGATTGCCCTGACGGAGCGTGAGGCGCGTTCTATTGCTTCCGAGTTGGGACCGGGGATCCAGGGTGCGCGACAGAGGGGGCATCGCTTTTCCTGTGTTGTGCGGTCGCTGAGCACTCTCATGAGGCAGTCGAAGCCGATGCGGTGCGTGCAATTGGGGATGCCTGTGATTTGGACGCAGCGCTCCACGGTGTATGCATCCAAGCAGATTGGGCATTCCTCTTGGAGCAACGGGTCGATGTCGATCTTAGTGTGCTCATTGACGAATTTGGTCGCCGCATCGTTGGCTCCGTGTCTAGCCCGTGTTGAAGACATGTAAGTGATAAATACGTGTGGCGTGTAGCGTGTGGCGTGAGTCCAAAGTTTGCTTCGTGGTCGTGGTTGGTTGTCTGTGGGGTAGATTAAAGGTGCACAGGGAGGAGAGCGCAGATTAGCATGGTCGCAGATTGAGGATAGTACAGTGAGAGAGTGAAGGCTAGCGCACCAGCTCATGCGTTTGTGTTACTCGGCTGGACGCCGTGTAGCAGTGAAGGTCTAGCAGTAATCAGGTGAAGGCGAGCCCAGCCAGCCAGGCTGAGAGAAAGGGAGGGACTGCGTGGGTACGAGGCTGATCTTGCTGGAATCATCCCCAATCACAAGCGCCAGCTGTCTCTGAGTTCGGGAGTCTGTCGATCCGACCGGACGGCCACGATGGGAGCAGCCGTCAGGGTGCAGCCTGAGTGAATGTGTTCGGACGTGTTTGTTTGGGCATTCGTCCAAACCCTGCCGGTCATTGTTGCACCAGTGAAGAGCGCCATTGGAAGTCATTACTGGGCGACTGCGACACGTTTG
The DNA here is from genome assembly GCA_019775935.1 of Neoascochyta sp. HWLR27. Taxonomy (NCBI): domain Eukaryota; kingdom Fungi; phylum Ascomycota; class Dothideomycetes; order Pleosporales; family Didymellaceae; genus Neoascochyta; species Neoascochyta sp. HWLR27. The sequence goes on along the minus strand of WODD01000192.1, from coordinate 299,086 downwards.
CGGAGGTTCGCTGACTAATCGTCCCGGCCCAATCCAGACGCTCGACACCAAATGGCCCGATACTTCTCCCTTTCAACTCCAACCACCCCAACCAAAACCTGCCTTTTCGCCGGTCCGCCCAAGCACACTCGCTGCTGTTCCCAAGGGAAAAAACAGCGCTGTATCCAAATCGAACGCCAACCTCCTCATTTGCTTGATGAATCTGTGTGTTCGAGTCCAGTAGGGCAAGCGTTGTTTGGAAAGGAAGTGGAACCCAAGGTATCTCCGGCCTTCAGCATTTCCCATGGATACTGCCAAAGACTTGCTCAAAAATTGCACCACAGTAAATGCTGTACAAATTTGATTACTGGAATATGGCCACGATATGATACATGGTACGGCTGGATAACTCGCTGTGACTGACATGGCCTCCCCAGACTCGAGACCTGTTGCGCCAAAGGACATCGACAACAAAAAAACGCTCAAAGTGTGCCAGGGATGGTTCCAGCATCCCACTGACTAGACGCCTAGTAGCGTCATCCGAGAAGTGAAAAGGCATCCCAGGGATGCATCCCATATCGCACCCACGGTAGATGGAAACGCCGGCTCTCTGCCAATACATATGGAACTCCATCAACATTCCGAGAGACGTGGGTAATATCGCAAGGTTCTCACGTGGAAATGACTATTGGCTCCGTCGTATCCTCTGGTTGATTGGAATTGGCGCATTGACGAAGACGTCGTGTTCGTTTGCTATGCGCGACTGCTTCTCTTCATACTCGCGAGACGACAATTTCAGATCTTCAATCTGTGCCTGTTGGAATTAGCGGTAGATTCCATGCCACGCGGCGGTATGCTACCTTGGTCAAAGGCGGTCCCGCGGTCGAGATGAGAAATCCATCACGCCCCTAGGTGCTTGATCAGCTTCATCGCCACATTGAGAGTCGTGTCTGAACAAAAGTGTCCTACCTGGAAAGTGTATGGTCTAACAATCGCATCAGGGCCGCAGTGATATCTTATCTCGTTCTGGATCACGGCTCGAGAGATGCCATAACCAGGGACAAAGTATGAGTTTGGGGAGGCCATGTCAAAATGTCAAAGAGGACAAGAGATGATGTGAGGAGACAAGGCTGTTCGGTCGACTTTGGTTTTACTTGCGAACTGCAGACTGAGTATGAGTTTGGGCACATCTCGTCTTATAGCTGACACGGCCTTACAATATCAAGGCTACGAAGATGGCGCTGAACGGGAGATGCACATTGCCGACAGCCAAAAATGCCACCTTTCCACAGATGGCGCCGAGGGCGTTCGGCGTTGGGCGTGGATGCGTTGATGCCGCTCGCCTCATTCCCGCCCTATTCTGCCCAACGATGGCCATTGGGCGTCAGGACACCAGACCAACGAATCACGATACCGCCTTTTTTGTACCTGTATTCGAGGGTTCGCCTGTATTGTTTGAGGTCGGATATGCCCTGACACACTAGCCAGCCTGCGTGAGTGTCTCACCCCACCCTCTATCTTGATTCTCTGCGCTTCCGTGCTACGTGCAGCTGCCACGTCGACGTCTCAAGCGTGTTGTCTACATATTCCCCAGGCGTTTAAGACGATCTGTTTGCCACCACGCCTTGAATGTGGCTCTGCGCATGCTTCAACCTCCGAGGTTTCTCGTCACACATCCGTCCCAAACATCTGCTGCTCATCAAACACAGTAGACCGGTCATCCCTTGGCGCATGCGTCTGGGGAATCCACACCGACCATCCCCGAAATTACGACTCCTTCTAGCCAGCAGACGAATGATATTACAGTCGCTCCATCAAAGACACAATGGCTCTCGGCGCCTCGTGGGGCGTAGGGATCGCTTCACCGCCCACTGCAAACACCTTGCGTTGGGTTCCGAAGGGGTACGACGATCGCGAGGGAACCCCTCCCAGCGCACGCCAGACGGTCAGCCAGCTGGGCACCTCTGCATTCGGATTTGAAACCGCAGACCTCGAGACCAGCCTTGACATCAACTGTCCATGACAACATTTCGTTACTATTTCGGCCCTGCGCATGAAGCTCACAGTGCAAGTTACATAGTGATGCGTCTACACTACGCGACAGGGTCGAACTATTGGAATCATACTACGACCACGCGCACCTCCTCACCTCGAATGCATAGTGACGATATCGAGGAACCTTGATACGCGCGGTACTACGCTTGGCAAAAATAAAAGCACGCGACTGCCCTAGGTGGTTTGCTTTTCCCGCCACTTCAGAGATACTAGGCATCCAAGCAAGTCTTTTTGTTTCCGACGTCTGCTTGCTGTTAGGCAAGGTCGATATTGAACGGAAGGGGGCATGTCTAGCAGGATCGATAACGGGAGCGCGAACGCGCCGTACCAGAAGTCGCCGCAGATCGCGGTCTCCTCCGTCAACGGACAACACCTGTTAGCCCGTGTTCTATCATGTGGGCCCTCCCGATAAGGTTACAATTGGAGAGGGTGAACGGCCTCTTCTACCAGCATACCCTGGTCAGCCGGATGATATAAGGACTCGGTGCATCAATGAACGCTGAGCACCTGCCCAACCATGGCGCCGCTGGGTGGGACTTGCAGGCCTTGACACTTCCTAGGGATCAGCTCATATGCTGGCAGCTGGTGAGTACCCCGCACTGGCACGTATACCGGTTTTATTCGAGGCGCAATATGCATGACCATGCACCAGTGTCGCTACCCGAGGAACTGACATATCGCGCAACACCGTTGGACGGAGAAGCTCGAGAACTTGTCATAGAAAGGTAGGCATCTACCGAGATCTCCATGAGGCTTAGATACCCACAATGAAGAAACGCGCGCGATTCGTCTTTGCTTCGCGAGGCAGAAAGCAACATACCGTCATAACAGGCTCTAGTTCACTGCGTTGCAAGCCTCACATTGACGATTTTCTGTCCTCTTCATGACTATCAAGTGACACTGGTCCGGAAATCGTTCCTTATCCATACACCTTACCGTTCAAGGCGCCTCAATATTTGAACTAGCAGCAAGCCCAAACCGAGACAGAGTATCAATTCCACGTTCCTCAACAAGCGATCTGCCACCCCTACATAACCTAGATACCCAACTAAAAAGCAATGCCAGCGCCACAGCCATATCGAAGGGACTCGGAAGGCATGCAGGGACAAACGCAGTTCATAATCTCAGACCGAGAGCAAGCCCACCGCACGTCAGACCAAGGCCCTCCTGCAAAGGAATGGGTCAAGCGTCCGTCGACTTTAACGCGCCAATTCCTAAACAACTTCTCTTACACATCCGGATGTGCACATCACCGAATGCCCATCCTATCACCTCTAGGTCAAACGTCTCGCTTCGCGTACGCTCGCGCGTGCCGATCAGCTACTAAGTCGTGAGCGAGCCGATGTACCGACGCCAACCATCCGCAAAAAGGAAATCTCCCACCGCCTCATTCTGAGTGGATCTGTGTATCTAAGTGTGTAGGTACCTAATCTGCTCCTCTGCTGATCTTACAGTGGAGACCGGAGACAACGTACGTACGTACTTACCTAGATACAGCCCAGGGCCAGATCCCAAGGCGTCTCCACTGCAGCCTGGGCCAGCCCGCTCCACGCCCTACCTAGAACCACAGCAAGTGAAACAAGTGCGTGATGGGTACCTGGGTATGTACCCCGTTTTCGACGACAGTTTGTAGACGGGACGTGACCGGCTCGACTCAGCCTATCTCGAGTACCATTTGCAGCTGAGCTCAACTTGATTAGGCACGAAACGCAGATACGTCAAGGCCTCACACCCTATCAAGCAACCTTTCCCTCCTCTCTCTCCCCCATCCTCTCTTTCTCCCCCCCTCCTCCTATCTCACACCCATCGCCAAACACAAGACGCCCCTAACCCAGCCCCACAGCCGCGCAATCCACCCCTACCCACCCCCACTACCCCACCCCGCTGCACTCGACCACACCTCAGCTCACGCCTAGATACCTCCCTACCCTCTCTATCTGCCCTTCCCTTCTCTCCCTCCCGCCAACTCCACCAACTCGCGCAATCACCGCGCGCTCAACACAACTCAACTCAACAATACGCACCTATGAATCAGCGCCTGCCCAACCCAACCCCACCGTCAGCGGCGTCGGCGGATGCGCGTGTGCGAACATGGAGTCGGCCCGGCTGCGGTCGAGTTGCCTAGCTGGGTGACGCTGCTACGCCGCATCGAGGAATGGTGTACGCATCTAGGTAGTAGTAACTAAGCGGGCCTGTTGGCGAGGAGAAGGGAGTCTGGGCTGCGTCGAGGTAGAGCGTCGGTTAGCTGGCAGGCAGGTGGGTAGGTAAGCGACTGTTTGTGTGCCTGTGTAACTTTTTATTCGTGGAACGGGCTTGGATGGTTAGATGGTTGGATGCTTCTCTGAGGGTCAATGAGTGATTTGAGCACGTCGAGCGTCCTCAGTTTATCCAACCTGCTGTGTGTGGTCGCATTTGAAACTAAACAGGCAATATTAGAGTATATTCACTCCAGCAGCCATGCCAGCCATTACATTGCCACCAGAGGCTGCACCTCTTGTTCACAGCCCGAATCACTCACTCACTTGACATCTTGTAGTTGATTGATGAATTGTCATTCTAGTTGCTTATACGTACATGTACCATTGCTTACTCTCCTGAGTGAGCCGAACCGCCGAGTGAACGCGAAACCGTTCCAGACCAGCCAGACCACTACGCCTTCAAACAATCGCCCTAATGTTACCGAGACTCGCAACAAAAGAAGCGAAGAAGGGATATGAAGTCAGCCCCGAGCGTTGTGAATACAACGGCCGCCGAAAAAAAAACGTAAAACTGAATAGCCCAAAGCAACCAAACGCCAAACCCCGTCCCGCGTGCCACATGGAAAGCAGCAGACGCGGGGAGCACCTGTAGCCCGTGCAAGTGCGCCGCAACACCTGTGTAATGTTCCACCCGCCGTATATACACAGGTTACTGAAGGAGAGAGCAACCGATCATTCGACAAATCATGGTCGCGTATTTTGAATGCCGCGTAACCGCCGTACGGGCGGTGAGGTAGTGTAGGAGAGAGTGGTGTGATACCTGGTGATGTCTGGTGACGAACAGCACAGCGACGTGTGCCGAGCTGTGCATGTTGCTGACACCAGCAGTGTATCCAGAGAGAGAAGGGTAAGGTGCGGTCGATTACAAATTTGTAAGGGGGTGATGCCGGGATGATCAAGTCTGCAGGATGTTCCAAGACAGTGTTTGACGTACTGAACCGTCATGTTGTGTCTTCTTCCAGCACGTTTACCTGGAAGAAGGTGAGTGAGTGTTCTAGTTATTAGAGCGGTAGCGAGCATTTTCGGTGTTGTCTGCGCTCGATGTCCGCGAGTGTGGGTATACGAACCGGTTCATCATCTGGCCCTGCTGCATCGGCATGCCCATGTGGTGGACGCCGTTGTGCTGCAGCTGAGCGATGCCATAAGGATTTTGATGGCTGACGTCGCTACCAAGGAAGTTGTTCATGGCAGCGCCATGCAGACCCTGGGCCTGTGAGACAGGACAGTCCTTGTGAGCGAGAAGCAGAGTCTTGAGGTTGACAATCTCCTCACGGAGTTGAGTGACGGTGGCAGAGAGAGCATCGTTCTCTGTACTGAAGAGCTCGACCTTGGCCTGGAGGTTGGCCAACCACTGCTTCTTGCGCTGTCGGCACTTGAGCGCAGCGACCCTGAGAGGCATTAGCATGGTCGAGTAACAGAGTGATGGAGTGTACGTACCTGTTCCTCTCGAGGAAGTTCTTGCGCTTCTCCTCGTCAGTCATCTTGCGGCCTTTGCTGTCAAACTCCTCCTCCTTGACGTTGGCCATGTCTTCATCAGAGTCGTCATCATCCTCTCCAATCGAGGGTGCGGCAGCACCCTTCTTGCGGCTCCCTCCCTTAGGGGCCTCGTCGGCTTTCCGCTTGGAGCCGGCGGCTTGCTTGCCGTTAGCGGCACCCTTCTTGCCTCGCGAACGAGCATTTGTTTTGTTTTGCTCACTCTGTCCGCTTTCTGAGAAGTCGCCGGTTTCTGCAGAGGCAATGCTGTTGATAGAACCCTTTGTGTTACGACGGCTGTGGTCGTGGGTCACGGGTTGGACAGGCATGTGACCAGCGTTGACCGACTGCTGCTGCTGCGCCATGGAGAAAGGCGGCTGATTACTACGAGCACCGCCGCCATTCTGACTTGCAAAAGACAGTAGGTCGTTAGCCGCACTGCTGACGTCATGATTGGCATATGGGTCGTTGCGCGAGCGTTGTTGCTGCGCCTGATAGTTGTTTTGGCGATCCATTCCAGCGGTGGCCGTCTCTGGCTGCGAGGTGGGTGCGCCGGTGGTTGGCTTGTTCTGGTTAGCCTGGGCAGCGGCACGCAATGCGGCCTGTTGGAAGTCACCAGTGCTGGGCGTGACACCACCGCTCTGGAGGTTGAAGATGGCTTGGGTGTTAGGGCTAGCAACAGGGAACATGGACCCACCACCGCCAGGAGTCAGACCAGTGCGGAGGGACGACTCGTTGGGGGTAGGGAAGCCGCGGAAGGACTCGCTGAAGTAATCCGTCTGACCGGTTGGGCCGCTGAGCATAGCAGGGCTTAGGGGACCAGCACGCAATGACTGCCAGCCAGGGGTGATGCCGGGCAGCGGTGAGGGCGACGTGATGTTAGCAACGGGCGGCAGGATGGTACGACTACCAGGTGTTTCTACGCTGCCGTTGCCGCCGAAGGACTGCTCGAAGACGTTTGGCTCCAGCGAGAAGGGGTTGTGTACCGTATTGAAGTAGTCGGGCGTATCACCAGTAGTTGAGGGTGCAGGCTTGGGGGGAGGTGCTAGAGGTGCAGCATTGGTTGTCGCGGGCTTCGCGTCGGCGTTGCTGGTAGACTCCTGGGCGGTGGCTACGCGACGGTTAGCACGATGCGTGGGATGCGACGGGGCTCATGGCGTCGGTGGATGACGACGACGACACACGAGGTAGGGGAAGGGGTGGAGAGGAGCTTACTCTGTTCTTGGGTGGAGGGCTCAGGCTTGACAGGCTCTATCGGCATGGTGGTTAGCAAGGCTCGCAGGCGTGGGTATGTCGTCGACCATGTCGAGGGATGACGTGATGGGCACGCAGGTACAAAAGGTGAAGGGGGATGGATGCGGTGAACAGCAAGGGCGTCGGGGCGCCGAGGGCGTGAGGGTGGCGAGAGGGGGTGGGCGGGAGCGGCAATCGGGGGAGGGCAACTCACCTTCGGTCTTCGCAGCAGCAGGAAGAGTGCTTTTGCTGTCTTTGGGAGAAGACATCTTGGAGTTCTGGGGGGAGGTGCGCGCCATCTGGGTTGCAGCCGCCATGTTCGGGGGTGGTGACGTAGCAAACGTGGACAATGAGACGATCGCTGTTGTGTTCGGGCCTAAGCGCGCTCGCTCGGTCTCTCCTACAACACGACTCGGGACAAGCCAGCAGCAGTACGCGCAGGGCTTGTGTGGGTGGCTGCAAAGAGGCTCAAATCTGGCGGGCAGTCTGTCAGTCGAGTTGCCGGGCGGCCACGGGGTGCGCGGTGTGGGAGGGCAGGGTCGGGGAGGGTTGCGACGCGACGGGGTGGTGAGGTGAGGGCTGGAGGGCTGGAGGGCTGGCAGCGTCGAGGGCAGACCTTTCGGGGGCGAGGTATGCGACACGGGCGCGACGGCAGCAGCAACAGCAGCAACCACGACGTACCTTTGGCCAGCAGAGCGGCTGCGCCTAATGCGGAGTAGCAGAGAAGCGCTTGATGAGGCCGAAATTAATGCACCGCTGCAGAGGTGCAGGCGGCGAGTGCTCGAGGAATTTCGACGGTGACGTCAAACCCCTGGAGTCGCACGTCGCAATGAAGCTACTGGAGCAGCGCGCTGTGCGACAACTCTAGCTGGATGGCAGAAGGTTGAACCGGACTTGGATGTGCGGTTTGGGTTTCTCAATAATGAGGCTCTTCCCAAGGCGGCGACGGGGATGGTTGGTGCTCGTGGTGACGATGACAACGGCGGCGTTCGCGATGAGGTCAGAGGGCAGGAGCGCGAGGAATTTCTGGAAGTGACGCAGCATCGTTCGAGCTAAGTCACGTGATAGTTCGATAAGCAGTGCCAGCCAATCGCCGGCTAGCGCACCTCACCGCCGAGCGCTGACGTCGATCGCTGCCACTTTGGTCCGCCCTTGGACGACTCGCCCGCCGCGGCCTGCTCCAGACGCCTGCGACTGCGACGACGGCTGTCGTTGTCCTTCACCAGAGAGCGCACGGCCAGACACCGACAACATACCCAGGTAGATACGCCCGACTCCAGCACACCCTGCACATCCTGCAGCTCGCTGCTGCCCGCCCCCACCACCACACGCACACGCCGATGCACTCGCATGCACCCCGCGGCCGTTGCAGCCGGCAGCCGTCCATGGGACGTACACGCTGGCCGTTGTCCAATACACCGGAGCCGGGAGTGGCGGGCCCAATCTCGATCCCCGGGTGTGATGTCGATCGATGTCCTCTCCTCGTAGTGTCGGCTAAGGTTCCAATATAACCCTCCTAGACGGCACCCATCCACCAATTGCGCGCATGGTGCTGAAACTGCGTGCTGCTTTGAAATCACCATGTTGGAGAGCAGCGCAAAGTGAAACCCCACGTCTGGCCGACGGCCTTGCCGGAAGCGGCCAGCGTGTGCCTCGATCAAGACGCCGGCGGTCGGTTGGCGGTTGGCGGTTGGCGACTATTGACGGTTAGATGCCTATTTCATCACACTTACACGCCCGACAGCGACACCGATCGTGGCCGTGGTCGAGGCGGCGAACGTGCCTGCACGCTTCCAAGAAGCAAGTCGAGACTTGCAGCCTGCCCTGTTCAGACTGGCAGACCCGCAAGGATCCACGAACCGTGCCAGGTTTGCCGGTTTCCAACGTGCAAGTCGAGCTGTGCACCCGCACTGATTCAGACATCACACAGAACCTGCCTTGATCCCAGTCAGTCGTGACCACGTCCCGGGAGGATCCAAGGCCTTCCACCAGCCTTGTACTCTGTTTCTCGTTTCAACGTGCAGGTTCCCTCGTGGGCAAGTCATGGTTGTAACAGGCACATTGGGTCTAGTATTCCAGCGTGGTTGAACGTTCGCTGCATCGTCGGCTTTGCGGTGTCTTCTTGGACGCTCGACGTCAGTTGTTCTGGGATGGAGGCACTGTTGGAAGAATAGCTGTGTCGCGCTCTCAGTACAGCATCGACCTCGTGGAAACTGGGCCTGAAATGATAGGCAATCCTTGTTGTGGCATGGTGTCAAAGCACAGCTCTACCCGTAGTGCTAGTTGCACTGCACTCGTGTTTGGATTTTGAGCAAAAAAAGTTTATCCAGTAGCAAAGTATATTGACCTCCTTTATGCGTATACCGTGCTCCTGCTTCTCAGACACAAGCGCGTACTCATCGTGAGGGGGGACAGGGTCGAGATTCGATGGCAGTACACCCACCTAGTACAAGTTGATAACACGCCCTTACGGCCAGTCACTTTAGCAGACATTTGCTCCTTTTGTCTTATGCATGGTTTCGAAGCATTCCTCGTGTGCGAGAAACTGTGGTACAGTAGGTTCGGTCGAGAAGGGCATGTTGTGGTACTAATATAATATTTCTGGTGTTGTAACTATGGCACACGAGACACTAAAAGACTGTTTAAACCCAAGATAGGTAACTAGTTATTTCGAGAACCCAACCCTTTCAGGAGGCCACTCCTACGGGATTTATTTGTCCCAGAATAAACCCCAGACTCAGCTGATCGCCATACGCTGCATATATAATGACTCTGATTCTCATTGTATATCTCCGTCTCGTCTACCGACACAACAAATATCGTAAGTGCATCTACACCAACCGCAGAAAAACCATCACCACCAATCCCACACTC